>CM054059.1:190697592-191145092 GCA_028641055.1 Alopecurus myosuroides | reverse complement strand
TCATCGTGTTTGGGGTCGATTAGGCAACACGGGTAAAGGGCACAAACCTCGCGAGGGTTAAAACTAAGATCTTAGTTATGTTCCATTGGTTAGGGATAATTTAACAACTAGATGGGAAACATGACATATCTCGTTCATCTTGTTTACTACCAATTTGACTATGGGTTATTGGAGAAGTGTCTGATAGTGTTTCAGCCTGCTAATCCAAAAAGGATAGGGACACTTTGCTATCAACCAAAGTGTCCAATTATGTGCAAAATTTAATTTCTATTAAATGTTAGGTCAAATGTATTTATGCAAATTAGCCTAGAAACTCCACCAGCCAAATATGCATGTAGACTAGTACTTGTCATTTATTATACCACCATAGTGTCACTTGCCACCATTGCTCAGAATGATCTGACCTCCTTTTGGGGGATGCATATTCCAACGTGCAGATTATTCGGATACGGATTAGTTCTCGTAGGTTTTCGAGGTTTCACATCAACCTTTGTTCGCCTGTGGCGTCCAAATAAGAAGATGGAGGTCTTCCACTGCTTTGTTGTGTTATTGAATAATTATTTGAGCTAGCACTTTGCTATGCAATTTGTAAAAAATTACTTTACTCTGGATATTCGATAGTATTCAATACATTTGTTTCCTTTAATTACTATATGTGTTGTGTGTGCTGGTGAACGGTCCAGTGGCCAGTACTACACGCAACATTATGGCTGTGATGGGTTGTACTAGTACATTTTACCACAATATAAATCAAATTTTATTATAAACTGCACTGTGACCTTTGCCTGCAGCTGCAAGGCGTAATCTTTGGTATGTCGAAAGTGTAAAGTATTTGACTTTATCTTAAGCAAAAAAAATCCATTGGATTGATCACCTTATTGCAAAATACATGGTGTTTCTTAGACATGGGTATGTTCTTAGAATTATAATTTTGACCTTACTATGTATACGATATCTGATTAAGCTGCTAATAACATAAAAAATATGAAATATTTTTAAGAAAATAATGATATTGATTATTATTTTTTCCCATGACATGTTCAAAAGTTTAGACGTTTGACCTTGTTCACAACCAATATGCACGTCCGCTAGCATAGGCCTTCGTTATTTTGTGCATGGCTATGGGCGGATGGCCACGGGAATTTAGCGATTTGAGGTAAGAGAGTTTCAGCCCAGCGTGGCACAAAGACTGTGGCCGAGGACAGTTTTGCACATAAGTCCCTCCTTCATGTGACCCCTCTTCCAGTCCCTTCATGTGGGTCCCACACATACCGTGGTTGGGCCCCTAATCGTCTACTTACCATAAAGTATTCTCTCGAGTACCATGACCAAAGCGCCTAAACGAGACAAGTTCAATTACCAGCGATGCATTTTACTTTCATAAGCAGACACGGGACGCCTGAGAAGTGAGAACCTCAGCAGTCAGCACGCGCGCACACAGAAATGGCATCTTTGGTTGGAGACCTGGGACATTTTGGTCTGGCCAGGATTAGGCGCTGTAACCATCTCACCGGGATCTGCATCACCAGAGACCCCCTATTCAGTTAGCCCTTGTTTGGTACGGGTGTATATTTAGGAATTGGTGAGGATTATCCTGGTCTAACCTCAAATCATAAAAAATCCTTAAAAACTCGTTTGGTACAAGTGTATTTAACAGGATTTATTACCACTTTTACCAAAAATTCCCCAACCTCTTATCAAATCCACTCCCTCTAGCAAGTGGATTCGAGGGGGAGGGATTTGAAGGGATTAGATGGAGGTGGGGGTTTCACCCAAACCCTCTAGAGATTATCCCTACTAACCCCCTAAAATACTCTAGCACCAAACATGTCCTTAAAGAAAATAAGACCCCCAAGTTCCAGTTGCACTGCATCTCTATTTCTAGAGGAAACTAGGCAACTTCGACAGTCATACACCACTTAGCCGTTCAAGCTAAGAGGGACTACTTCCTTAAAACTGTCGATACATTATTGCAAACTACAAGAAGAAAAACTTTGTCCACTGATGGAGCACACCACCCTACATCGAACGAAACAAAACAGTTACAGATATAAATCTATGTACACGACGAAACTGGATGCTGCCGCGAGGACAGGCCAGGGTGCAGTCAGTTGGCAAACAATTGGGATACGCGGAAATCGCGTTCCTCTGAATGCAGCACCCTCTACTGATGCCTCCTCACTCTAGTAGCCCCAGAATCCTTAACAGCTTTAATTTTGCATATGTTGGGTCCACAGGCGTATATGACCAGATGAGGGTTCTTGATCGATGGACCTGAGATCTTAAACAGGGCCGATTACCGCTATCGATGTTGGTGGTCACAAGCCTTGCAAGCTTTGGCAGATCTGGGGTTTACATATGTACACTGATCGCAAGTCCAAATGTTGCTATCATCCACACCACGGCTGGAGCTGCCTGATTTGGCACTGGCACCGGATGCCTTAGTCTTGCCACTTTTACTCTTAGCACCAAGGTTCTTAGAAGTCGTGTTCTTGATGCCTGTGCTTTGGCTAGTAGAAGGCCCAACGTCATTTAATCCAGTCTCCAAAGCCCGGACAAGATTCTCAAAATAATTGCGAGTCACGCTGTAAAATAACCCAAAAAAATGTCAATGGAAACACCATAGCAAGAGGACTTTTTAACTGGTACTCCGTCATAATTAGGGGTGAAGTAAAAAAAACCAACTTCATAGGATGTGCAGCATCACAGCAAAGGATAGAACATAGGAAATAAGTTATCCAAAATACCTAGTTAATCCAGCCAGCTTTGTACGGAAGTCGTTGAAATCTTTTGAGGGGGAGTCTGCTTCAAGGAATATTTGAAGTTCTTTCTCTGCACATTGATGCAGCCGCTCCAAACCTGATTCCGCCTCACCTAGACACATACACAGAAAGCAGATATCAGATGAGTAATATGCTTATATGTTATTAATGATGGTAAAACTACAGACCTTGCAGATATTCAAAGAACTGTCTCTTGGCATGTTCATGCTCTGGGAGGTAATAACCATAGGCATATGTCCACTTCAATACCCTCCTACATTCGACAATCTACATTTCAAAATTAAATCCCGTCATTAGAAAGCAAGACTCATAACTAAACTTGGGGATTATAACAGTAATGAGTAATACCTGCAGCCATGCCTCTATGATGAACTTGAGCTGTGACTCAGGTTGGCTTTGTATATCACTTAACTTTTCAAGCTGAGAAACATTTGTAAGGGTCACCGTCTTATGAGTTCTGGACAGGCTGAGATAGGCTATGATAAAGGAAGTGAAATAAACAGCGAGCATTATATATTCAAATACCTTGTCATTCTGCAGACTTTGAAGGTCTCCTAATGCCTTGTGCCTTGACTACATCATGAAGAAAAGAGAAGTGTCAACACAACAAGAGCTACCATATTACATGTTCTAACAGGTAACAATGTAACAGGAATATTCATGTCAGCCTGTACCTATATACTAGACCAAGCATTGAGTTGAAACATAAGATTTCATCAACTAAAAGAAAGCACCAAATTCCTTTCTACAAGAAACAGGATTATTCTCAGCATTGTTACAGCTGATCATAAATTCTTTAAAAAAATAATGTAGGACAAATCACTGTAATCAAGAAGAGCACTACAGCACAATGCCACTACCAAGATATTTGGTGTGAAACAAGATTGCTATCTCCCTTTTTTCTTAACTCGGATTGATACACAAAAATTGATGGCACAATGCCAAACCAAAAGAAAAAAAAATGACCAACCCTAGCTAAGATTATAATTGTCCCTTTGAAAAGTACAAATAATCAGTCTGAATCCTAGTAATGTTCTGTATATACAACTTTTTTCACAACGAATAACTTACTGACTGATTGGCTGCCCATCGTTCATAATAATGTGTATATCTCTCAAGGGAGTTCTTCGCCATTTCTCTTCTTCTTTCAGATTCATCATACTGTCACCACAACAAAAATGGCAGAACATGAGATCATATATTTAGGTAATGAAGTAAACATCTCGGATCAAAATAACTACCGCTCCTTCTTGTCTTGCTGCCTCATAACGATTACAAGCATAAAATCCACCAGTCCTCTCTCCATGCTCCGACCATGATCCAAGACACAGCCTACATTATAATAGCACAAATATTATATCAGCTATGTGAGATTCCAAGAAACAAAAACAGAGCATAGAAAATATCAAAAAACTGATTGTATACCAGCAAAACTCAAATTTACATGGAGGTGTGCATGTAATGTGCATGCATCCCTGGTTTTTCTCAATAGGCCGCTTGCACTTAGGGCAAGGCTTTGAATTAGCTAGTATCCTGAAACAATAACCAGCAGTTAGGAAGACAACAGCACAGTTCGCACCTGATGAAACCAAGACTGAAAACTTATATTTTTCAGATTCATCATACGACTAGTCAAATGCTTTATTTTTTTACAGCTCCAAACATTGGTGATTTGAGAAGATCGCGACACTTATAAAACAATGAGATCCAACTAAAAAAATTCCCTCAACCCTATCTCTCTATTCACCTACCTGGTTGGCTAGCATGATCATCACAGCAGGCTGCACTGCGTCCCACCAGGATATCAAGGACGATTGTTCAACCACCATAAAAATTACAATCAATGTTATCTAGCTAAAGCTTCTAACATCTGCAACCCATCCCACCTCATAACAACAATCATGATAAGATCATGTGTGTACACGCACGAAATTTGAATTTGAAGGTGTGGGGATAGACTTTATCGTTGATTAACATGCCAAGTGTTGAAAATAATCTAGCTGCAGATCGACAGAGCAAAGAAATCATCAAAGTAGTAAAAAGGGATATCCTACAATACCAGTTCATATTCTCAGACTCCGCGCTGTTCTTGAGGATCCACTTTGAAACAGTGGCACAGTCTACTGGACGATGAGCTTCCTCAGTGCACTGCATAATTCATTCACATAGTTTATATTCTGCCTATTATGAGATAAACAAATTAATCATTCAAATACTCACATTCCAACAGAACCCATATGAACAGTTGCAGCTAACATCATAGCTGCCGCTGCCCACGACGAATTCTACGGCATATTCACATCCAGGAGCGGGACACCACTTTGTCTGTTCCACATAAAAATGTCTTTAATCAACAGGGCAGTAAAATAACATACTTGTTAGGAATATGCAACATGTATTCCACGGGAGCCAAAGGCCACAATATATAGTACATGTACAAGGCAAATATGCAGGGAAACCCCTATCTATATACATATCTCTCTACACCCCACCCACCCCCCCCCCCCCCCCCCCCCCCCGAAACTCATGGAGGATTTACAACACTGAGTTTGGAGAGAAAGAAAATATGATGTGCTCTGGTCTGTGCCTTCGTAAAGAAGTCCGCCAACTGTAACTCTGATCCTGCACACTAGCACGAACAAAAGAAGCATCAACACCAATATGGTTGGTAAGCTCATGCTTCACCGGGTCACGTGCAATGCTGATACCATCAGACAATAGATCAGGTGGGTGTCGTAACGGAGACACCAAAATCTGCAAGTAACGACAGTAACCAAGTCACCTCAGCAGTCAAAAGAGCCATCGCTCGTAACTCAGCCTCTGCACTCGAACGAGAAACTGCGGTCTCCTTCTTCATCTTCCGGGCAATGAGAGAACCACCAAGAAAAACACAGTAAGCATACAGTGACCAGCGATCCATAGGATCACTAGCCCACGTAGCATCAGAGTAGGACTGGAGCTGTAACGAGCTAGAACGAGAAAAGAAGAGACAAAGAGAGATAGTCCCACGAAGAAGGTGACTAGTGGACGGAAGTAGGTGCAGAAACAAACTGACTCAAGATATGAACGGAATAAGAAATATCTGGGCGAGTCAATAACGAGTCGGATCAGAGAGTGGATCACCATCTGAAGCACGGAGAGAAATATTGAGCTCCATAGGAGTCTCGGAGTACGCTCATCAGTAAGAGCAGCACGAGTAAGAAGATCATGAATATATCGTTCTTGGATATAAAAAAACCACCAGAGGTGGATGAAACCTCAATCCCAAGCAGTTCGAAGGGAGGCAGGGATCCAGGACGGGTTGGGCGCAGCAAAGGTCTTCGACCTGTACGAGTCGGCGGCCAAAAAAACGAACGTGTGGAACCCTAAACCTGGTCTGATACCATGTTAGGAATATGCAACATGTATTCCACGGGGGCCAAAGGCCACAATATATAGTACATGTAAATATGCAGAGAAACCACTAACTATTAACTTAAGTGTTAACTAAATATGGGAGTTGATCATTTTGTTGTGTTGTTCACCACAATTACCAATTAATAACAATATATAAAAAAAGTGAAATACTTGCATATAAGATCACTAATTGTTGATAAATATAAATATTACAAAATTTTAGCATTCACATTGTCGAATAAACAGATATCTTTGCTGGAAAAAGTAATCTGAATATCAGCTCCACAGTTTTTTCATGTTAGTGGTAGTACAATACCTCTATATCAAGCTTGAAGTTATAGCAACTTACCTTTCTATTATCTTCAATGTAAGATCTGCGAAGATATCTCGCATACTTTTCCGTATCCTCTTCATTAGCCAGTGAATTAATCATATCTTGTCCAACTGCAGCAGCACAGGACGGATCAGGACATCTCAACGTCAGACATCCTGGACCATCATTTATAGCAGTGCTAATGTAACCTGCAATATGTACAAAAACTTTAAGCAGTGACATCATAGTATCATATAGGTCATCTATACTTTATTTGCAATACGTTGCTCGTGATACCTTGAATAACATCAGAATGCAAAAGGGTAAAACGGTTAACAAAGGAACAGAGAAACACCACCAATCTACTGCAGTAAAACTTGTTTAACTGAAGTGTCTACTCAGTAATCAGTTTCTCTATTTAAGACTACATTGTTACATCCACAAAGCAATGTGGATTTTCCCCCTGGAGAAGTATGACAAATCTCATAAAAAGATGCAAGCCATTTACGGTATAAGTGTATAACAAAGATTTAACTGATGCTAATCACTTCAAAGACCTTAAGCATAGTGAGCATTTTGTTTAAGCAAGCTTGTTAGATAACCATGACAGTGAAAAGAACATTTGAGAAACAGAGTGCACAAAAGAGAATGCCAGCAAGAAAAGTGGTTGCAGAAGAAAATATGTACACGAAATATTGCATCACTGACTATCACCAACCCAGTGTAAGCATAGAGAGAAAGGACAGTCCATGGTTTGTTACAATATGAGCTCTGAAAACGGAAAGCGTGGTTCCACACAACAAAGAATCTAAGGCCCATATACACGAGCATTTAAAGTGGAGATTGACCAACCTCTCCAGCATGCACTACAGAAAGGATGTCCACATGCGGCAGCACTCATTGAAGCACGAGGGCAACTTTCGAAACAAATTCCACATGTCAGCTGTTACGAAGTGAAAAAAATGTGTAAGCACTGAATATTTAAGAGCTATGTTGTACATGAGATTTGTAGAAGCCACTAAAAACAGGCAAGAAAGATGGCATAAAGACAGCAGATTTGACATGCTGCTCAGAATGCATAGCAAGTGAAATAAAAGCACATTACCAACACCTTTCCCCCAAACAATCTGAGCTGGTAATCATGCATATTGACACGACTAGGTACTAAAAATACTGGCAAGTGACAAATATGAAAGCCTGTATAAATAACTGACTGACAATGGCAAGTCTGTATTTTATGTGCTTTTATATACACTTCACCATTCACTACTCATCCTGCAAATGGGACGGGAGAGTGGAAATATTGAGAGCTCTTTGTAGCTCAGAAAATGATTGACCAGTCATTTCCAACAACTACTATATGATTCAAGGAAATGAAATTTGCTTGGTCAAGTGAATTAACGGGTTGAAGTAATTGAGGTAGTGCTGTACTTCTCTGTCCTTTGGCATTTCAATGCGCTTCTCTAAAAAACCAACAACCTTACGAACACGTTCTTCATCAGCGAACCATTCATCATGCACCTTACTAACACTCCTGTGGGGAAAAGCATTAAATGAGAATGGACAAAGAAAAAAGAGCGATACAAAATAAAATTCCATGGATGAACTTTGCAAAGATAGCTCAATTTGGATAATGACACGGTTTCCAAAGTACCAATGTTTTTATCATCATATGTTAATCTAAATCACAGACCTAGCTTTTTTTTTTTTACCCAGTCAGTCGGTCACTACTTTCACATATAATGGAATATATTTCATGATGAATCTAATCATGGGGTCAATCCAGATTTACTTTTATATATGGTGGTCAAACTAAGTGTTGACGATCACAGATTGCTGGACATCTTACATTTGCAACATAAGTGAGATAGTGATAAATAGCAGCCCAATAAACCTAGCTTGGGACACTTTTGCACATTACATTAGTAACCTCTTGCACACATATACCTTTTGTATTTTAATCGGGCAAACTAATTATACCAATACAGAATATAGCTAGGGTCACAAGTACGAGAATCTAAAAGCCAGAAGGCATGGTGAAAATAAATGGGTGATGCATATTACCAATTATAGCTGCGAAGGAGAGCACATGCTTCCGACTTCGAAATGGAAAGAACAGTTGCAACCCTATTTATGTCACCCTCTTGGCGCTGCTTTATACCAGCTTCACTCAATATGCAGTAACTTTGCTGGGGCACAAAAAAGGCGAATGACAACAAGAACAGCATGACATGAAGGTCGAATAAGTACTAAAATTGAGCTGAGAGCAACTAATTTCACAAATCGATACAAACAGTATCAAAATGCAACATCTAAAGCAACAAATTATGATTGCTAAAAATATCACAACTATGTGATGACCATAAAAATCTCACACGTTATTTGAAGGTAGAACATTGCTATTTGACTTTGCAAACCTACTTTTCTGATGTGATGCCTAAAGATCTTATGTGAACTTTGAATATTGTTGGCCATGTTTGGCCCAGAGGTAGCTCTTCTAGGGAATAATTTATTTTTAGTTAACAGGCTTATATTGTAAAATTTAATATTTCTGAGAAAGCCAACAGCAGTTTACTAGGGAGTTTGGCTCACAGAGTACATATATTCTTAAGTATATTTTCATGTTTGGGAAGCCTGAAACATACAGCAACAGTACACTTCAGGAAAAAAAATGTACAATATCAGGTTATCCTTCCATAAAGCATTCCTTATACCTAACACAGATACCAATCAAAGCAGAGACCGATACCGGAAGGCAATTGAAATTTCTACATTAGAACCTGGTTAAGTGGGCAAGGAAGGGTGGGTGGGCCAGCCTGATGACACGAAACCTCGATAGACGGACAGTCGATGGGCCAGCAGATAGCAATGCCCCGTCTATGTACACATGTAGAGTAAAGACAGCAGGTCCCAGCAATGGATTACCTCAATGGCTGGAAGCTTGGAAAGGAGACAGACACAGGATTCAGCGGAGGTGATGATAACAACTGGCAAACCATGAGAAGATCGGTGTTGCTGGGTAAATAAGGAAGGTAGTGGGATGGAGAGTAGCCGGAAAACAATAACGTAAGTTACTCGAGTTTGCTAGATAATGAAGCTACCAAATTAGGAAGTTTGTCCATTCAAACAAGAGGATAACCTGGGTAAAAAATAAACTAGCAGATGAACCACGACACCGTAATGCCATCCTGATTTCTGGCCATAAAAACTTTGCATCAGAACTGGGAGGAGCCCTGCCGGATTTGGGCCATGGTGTGTGGTGCAGTAGATGAGCAATGCTTTTGCGATTGTCAAGCTCTAAGTGTACCATACTTCAGTAGGTTTTGGCCATGGACATATGATTGAAACAGTGACTGGTGTTGTGTTATGGTAGCTCATACTCAATGATTTGACATTAAATTAGTGGGGTACATGAACCAGCCGTAAAACATTCCTTGTTTTAGTTTATCACATGACTTTCAGAAAAACAATATGACTTACTATTTGCTACTCATTCTGTTCCACAAAGTAAGCCCTTATAAAGACACTTATGCATAAAGTAAAAAAAGTTACATCTCAAACAAACTAGCAATCGTAATTCACAATATTGCCTCATCTTGTTTAGTGTTTTTATTTCTTTACAGATGGAGTACTTAGTTGTCTAGGACAAAGTATCGACAGTCTCGAAACAAGCTTTCGCCCCGCTTTATAAATAAAGTCCAATGGCCCAACCGATACAGCGTGATGAGGGGAACCTCTTACAAGAGAATCAAAGATAGAAAAAGGAAAACCACAAAGGAGAACCAAACTTGCCACCGAGAACCCCGGAACGAACCCGATGAACGAGGCTCCACGACGACGCCCCCAAGAGGGTAATGACGTAGCCCGTCACAGCCGTCGAGACCGTGATGGTCAAAGGTTTTCACCTGGAGCACTAACACAGCGAAGGTAACCACAACGGCGCCCCTAAGAGGGTAACGGTACCCGCAGGCATCGCCGCCATTGGCGCCGGAGCGCAGAGCTTTCGCTCGGAAAAATCTTCGCACACAATTCGCACGAACGGACCGCCCATGATCTCGAGTAAAGTCTCCCGACCAGGGAGAAGCCGCCAACAACTCTAGGAACCCCCACTGCCCGCTTCTCGCCATCCACATGACCGAAGAGCGAGGTCATCACCACCGCCACGTCGCTTGCCGTAGAGCCAGATCAGGCCCGACGAGCACCACGGCCACGCTGCGGTGACCGCCAAGGTTAGCGTTGCCATCCTACATGAGCTGGGGACGGGGCCGTTCCACTGGGCCTAGATCTGCGCCATGCCACCCCTGCCATGGTCCATCACCGCCCAACACCCTCCACCACCGCATCCCCGCCTCCGCATCCCCGCCGTTCAACCGTCGGCGCCCCCCTCCACCGTTCAACCGCCGGCGCCCCCCTCCACCGTTCAACCACCGGCGCCCCCGTCGACGCACATCGCGTCGAGGTCATCTTCATGCCGAACGGGTCCGAGCAGCCACCGCCGTTCCCGGCCACAGCAAGCACGGGCACCGCCCCCGCCGTGGAGCCGCCACACCGTCGCCACCAGGACGTCGCCGGCGCTGGAGGGCACCGCCGCCACCACAGCTAGACCGCGCCGCCGCGCCCTGGCCAGCTACCGCATCCGGATTCTCCTGGTGACGCCCTCCGGCGGCAGCAAGGGGGGGGGGAGATCGAGGGGAAAAGACGAGTGCGGGACTAGGTTTTGCCGCCCTCCCACTCGCGGGAGCGGGCAGGGTGTTTCCTCTCTCTAGTATCGGCAGTCTAGTGGCCAAGTTGTATATTAATCGTCAACAATGTTGCCTGCATTATCAATAATCCTTTGATCCACCACTGCTCGCATACAAAAAAAATGCATATATATTCCAGGACGGCCCTGGCTTGCACCAACACATTTATTAAGCATGACAGCCAATGCAAGCGCAAGGCCATTCGCCTGAGGCGCAGAAAACGAAGGCTATAAGCCTAGAATAGGAACAGCAATCTCATCCAACGTCTAGATTCACTACCCTGCAGTTCCCGCATCAAAAAAAATGATGAAAGCACCAGCTACGTCACTGCGCCACTACAAGCACACACCTCATTCCAGGCGGGCGGGGAACCGAGATCACCTGCTGTCGGTGGGAGAGGAGCTCGGCGGAGTCGTCCGAGTCGTGGTCCGCGAAGTCGTAGTCGGCATCGCCGTCGTCGCTCGCGGCGAGCCCAGCCTCCCCGCCGCTGTAGAAGTCGTCCTCCGCCGAGTCGTTGGCGTCGTGCATGTCGTCCTCGGAGTCCATCGCCGCTCCGCCGCCGCCGCCGCCGCTCGCCTCCGCGCGCCGGAGCCTCAGGAGCAGCGCGGATCGGGCGGATCGGAGCGGCGCCCACCACGACGAGGGAGCAATCGGGCCCGGGGCGCGGGGCGCCCGCGCGGATTCGACAGCAGAGGCGGGGCGGGAGAGGAGGATGCGGCGGTGCTCGGGGAGAGCAGGGTGGAATGGGGAGGAGGGATTGGTGGAATGGTCGGTCGGGCGGATTCGCTCGCTCGGCGCTACTGAGGAAATGGCTACGAATGCAAAAGCTTCTTCTCTCGTTTTCTTACACCTTTCTCCCCCACTCTGCTTTCAGTTGTTTATCCCTTCTGGCTACTGTTTGTGCGTAGTGTCTTTTTCTTACTACCTCCGATCCATATTAATGGACTCAACTTTATCTAGATACGGATGTATCTAGTTAAGTGTTTAGACTAGATGCATCCGTATCTAGACAATGTTGAGACCATTAATATGGATCGGAGGGAGTACCGTTTTTTCTCTCTCCGTGTTTTTAGCCGTGTATTGGTTTTGTATTGACTTCTAAGTCGTCCCAACTGTTGTGCTCAAGCTCATGTAAAAAACATGTCAAAAATTAAGTGTTGTGCTCAAGCTCATTGAATGTTGGCAGACATTTCTAGATGATGAAAGCGAAAGTTCAACTCAAGGCATTTGCATCTTTAGAGCATCTTCACCGTCACCCCAAACGGCATCCCAACGTTCTATTGAGGTCCAGACCAAAAAAACTGCCACAACGGCACCCCCAAGTGTGTCCATCCATCAAATTTATGTCCGGTATTCCTAATCCACCCATCAAATTTTAGGTCTTGCCTGGGGCCGCCGGGCATTATCCGGTCAGCCCACCTGATAGGAGAGGTCCGCTCGTCATAAAGAGAAGTTGCGCCCAATTGCTCTACATTGGCACGAAGAACAGCAAAAAGGCTTGTCGATGACCCAATTGCTCTACGGTAGGGTTTCGAGTGATGGAACGTAATAGACGTTGGCGGTTACGACGACTAACAGGGGGCACAATTTACCCAGATTCGGGACCCTCGTATAGGTAATAATCTTACTCCTCCTTGTATGTCCTTGTATTATGAAGATTGGTTACAATGGTGGTGCCCAAGTCGAGAGATGGGATCTCGAGCTGTGGCTATGGTGGTGAAAAGTCTAGATTGGATCTCCCCCTCGGGTGGCTCTCCTAGCCCTTAAATAGGTGGTCGGGTCTCAAGCCGTACCCGGACGGTTACAAACCCTAGCTCTAGTCGGTGGAAACCTTCCATCTTGTCTCGTAAGTCTTGCGGGCGGGCCGCTACTGGGCCTTCTAGAGCCACAGGATAGTCCTTTGTGATGGGCTTCAGTGCTGGGCCTTAGACCAGGTAGGCGTATCCGACATGTCCTGAAGTCATCCCCACGTTAGTAGCCCCCGAGTGTTTGTTCGACTAAGAATAGTAGAGTAAGCACTCAAAACTTGTTTCTGGATTTCGCGACTGAGTAGTCAAATACTTGATATGAAGGGTGTGTACCCTGTGTGGGATGTACTCGAGTATCGAGTGGTAAATGCGCCTTGTGTTGGCTTTTTTCGCAGAAGGGTATGGATCAGTCGCTTGGCTCTCCCGAAAGATCAGTGCCAATTAATTGCTTCTCGGGAAAAAACAGTTTCGGCCTACACGAATTCGAGACCTTCGACTCGAATTCGGCGAGGTGATCATTGCGGCTGGGCCGCGGAGGACTTATCGAGTCAAATTTAACCTTAAAAGGGGCACCGGCACGTCCGCTAGGATTTTTCTTCGTGTTGCTGACACGGAAAAATTATTGGATGACGTAGCTTGAGTGCGATTTCAGGCCCACAGGACAGATCCTTGGGTCTTACCTTCGTACTCGAGGAATACGGCGTCCAGTCGTTCCTTGACGACTGAACGACCCGGGTTTGTTTTGAGTGATGTGTTTGTACATCGTAATATGGAGTTGTGGTTTTTGCGGGAGCCGCGTACTCACGATTTTCTCCCTGCTGCGTGGCGAGTGCTGCTCTTTGTTCTTGGGAAATGGCGAGTGTCAATGTTTTTACCTTGCAATCCTCGAGTGAGGTGAGCTTTTCTTCTGAGTCTATACGAAAGAAATTTCGTGTCGTGAGGTTCCATACGAAAAAAATTCGTGTAATGAGGTGCACAATGACGTCACCGCGCACTCGTCTGCTCCCGATGGGACGTGACGCAGTGGGGCAGGGCACGTAGGGCCCATCGTGTCAGCTTTTGACCGGAAGCATGCCGTCTTGCGCCGGTTTTTCCGCAGGACGTGCAGTAATTACGCAGGATCATGCGTTAAAGATCGTGCGGAGTAACCGCCCTTCGTATCTTCGTTTCGGCTTAGCGCATGGCAGCCGGGATGCGCGCCACATATGCAAATCAACAATTCTCAGTGACCCAGTGGCATTATGAATAGTGGGCCTTAGGGAAAAGTTATTTTCCCCGGCCCTTATTCGTCTTCTTCTTCCTTCATCGCGCACACCTTCCTCTGCGAGAGAGCGAGCACCAATGGCGCCAGGCAAGAAACATAGTGCGGCCGCAGCTTCCGACAAGGAGGCGGCCGGCGCTTCCACGACGGCTCCGGTGAAGAGGACGGGCGAGTGGCACCCATCCAATGTGACGAAGAAGAGCATCTTAAAGATGCAGAGGGAGGGATTGCTCCCTTCGGAAGACTCCGGGCATGTCCGCATGCCAAAAAAGGGGAGGAGGTGCCCAGTCCGCGTGCCAATGAGCGCATCGCTTTCTCGGAGCACGTCGCCCGAGGTATGTATTTCCCCTCCACTTGTTTCTCCTTGGGCTGTTGTATGTCTATGGCATACACCTGCACGATCTCCCTCCCAACGTGGTGCAACACGTTTCGTGCTTCATCGTGCTGTGAAAATGCTTCCTCGGCATTCGCCCGCATTGGGGGCTCTGGAAGGCCATCTTCCAGGTGAGGATTTTTCGAGAGAAGCCCCTGGCGGGTGAGAGAGTGGGGGAGCCGTTAGCGAACGGCGGTTTCGGGATCCAGACAACCAAGGAGTTCCCGTACCTAGATATGAACTTCATTGAGTCGGCGCAAGGATGGCGCCGGAAATGGTTCTACGTCCAGGACGACGATGTGGGTGGCGTCCTAGAATTCAAGTCATTCGCGATTCTGAAGCGGAGGAAGTCCTGGGCGCACAAGCTATCACCCGAGGAATCCAAGATGGTGTCTCCCCTGCTCGCGCAATTCGGGCGACTCCGACGGAAGGATCAAGGGCCTCTGCTGAATGGGATGCATTTGGCGAGCGTCTTCCTGCGCCGGAGGATTCAACCGCTTCAGGACAGGCCCACCCCTATGTGGGAGTTCTCAGGTATCAACGATCTGAGCCGGACGTGCGACGACATCCTCTCGAATGTTGAGTTCGAGAAGAAAATTACTGCCATCACCAGTCTGAAGAAGGGGGGAGCCACTCGCCGTGTCCCTTCACGCCTTTTGACGCCCAGCATCCTCCGAGTGAGGTAAACTTCTTTACTCTTCCTGTTTCTTATTTTTCTCTTTTTGTGGATTCCTACCGATTGAATTTGCTTCTTCCTTTCTTTCCTCTTCGTTGCAGAACAAAGACATGGCGAAGTGCTACCCGCCACTTTCCGCGGTTGACAGAGGCTCGGATCTTCTGGCGAGTAACTTTGAGGCTCCTCCCGAAGCCAGCATCGCGGATGCAGAATCCAGCAAGGAGCGGGAGGAGCTGGAAGAGGAGGAGTCGCTCGGGCATCGCAAGCGCCATCGAGTGGGGGATAATGAGGCGACCTCCAAAGACAGGTCCTTGAGTGAGGACACTGTCGAGGAGATCGAGACTCATCCGATTATGGCGACTCCTCTGAACGTACTTCCTCCCTCGATCCAATAGTCGAAGATTCCCACCGCTTGGGACATGGATAACCTCGACGAGGACGAGTGAGTTTTCGTGCTCTTGCTAGCTGAAGTTATCTTTTTTGTTCTCTCTTTTTTGACTTTCGCTCAGTCTTGTGGTCATTGGCAGGGACCAATTCGCGTCTTCCGCTCAATCTGTGAAGCAGAAGGGGGTTGCCGCGAGTCCACCTCGAGCTTCAAGTCCTCCTCGACGATCTCCGAGCCCTGCGAGGACGGTCGACACTTCTGCGTATGCGATGCCCAACTTGGCACACGAGCAACATTTGGATGTCGGGGTGTCAGCGAACAAAGAGGTCTCGGCCAGTTCGCATGAACCTTTGTCGACCCCAAATGGAAAGGTAAAGTTCTCTTTCTTTTGAGTAGTTGTTCTTCTGCTCATCGGGTGCACGTCAGTGCTTTTGATGGGAGTAGCCCCCGAGTCTATGATCGACTATTTGCAGTCGGTTACAGACTCAAGTTGCGTCCTTTATTTTATTGCTCTTCTTCTTTCTTCTTGATCTTATCGGGTGCACGGCAGTGCTCCTGATGGGAGTAGCCCCCCGAGTCTATACTCGACTGCGTGTAGTCATGTATAGACTCAAGCAGCACTTGTCTAACTCGCAAAGTTTTGCAGGCCATTCTTGATTCTTTGGTTGAATTCGGGCGTCGCCTTGTTGTGGCCGAGGCGGAGTGCACTTCCCTTTGCCAAGAGAGCGACCAGTGCCTTTAAGACGCCCATTCTTTGAGAGGTGAGTTACCATGTGATTCATGTCTTTCGCTTTGTTTCTCCAGATTGCATCATTGTCTGATGTATTCTTTCCATGCCGCAGATGAGGCCGCCCGTGCAAACATCGAGAATACTGAAGCTAACTCTCGGATCAAAGATCTCGGGAAGGAGTTAGAGTCTACCCGAAGGGAGCTGGAGTCCACTCGCAAGGAAGCGGCCGAGCGTCTTGCTGCATCTCGCGAGTCTCTGAAGAAATTGGAGGATGCGGGTGTGGCGCATGACAACGACCTAACTGACATCCTTCGTCCTATAGCTCAGGCTTTGGCAGGTACGTTACTTGTCCATTCGCGCTTTTATCTTGTCGCTTTGTCCTTCCTTTTGTGACTTGTTTCATCCTATTGCAGATGCACTTGGTGTTGCCTTAACGCTTCCTGGAGGGGTCCGGGTCGATGCTCTCGCGGATGTGTGCACCCAGCTGCAAGAGCACGGGAAGAAGGCATGCCTCTCCCTTTGTGATGCTTCTCAAGTGTTATCGCAGCTGCATCAGCGACAGCTTGCAGGGAAGCCGGTTCCGTCGACCCTGGAGGGCCTCCTGCAAGTTTTCCTTGGCAAAAGGTGATCCTCTTCAGGAGTAGACTCTCGCCCAGACCGAGTGTGGAGCCAGGACAGCCATTCAGTTCGCTCTGGCGCACGGTGTCTCGGGTGACATGGAAAAGGTGTACTCGGAGCTTCCTCGAGACGCCCTGGGCAAAAAGGTAGCGCTCCGTCCTTTTAGCGATCGTGCTGAGAAGTTAGCAAAGATGCTTTCTGAGCTGCTTTCTCGCGGTCGTGGTGTGACACCATCTGCAAGCGGAGCCACTTCCGGGAAGTCCGTTGCCCCTTAGGCTAGATAAAATTTCTGCTTTTGTATACCTGGCCGTGTAATGAACCTTTGGGAATACTCTATGTTTTAATTTCTGAATGAAGGGTTTTAAAGTGTCGGCATTCGTCGGTTTGCCTTGCATTGTGTTCTCCCGATGGGAGTAGCCCCCTAGCATTCGAAGAAAATTTTGTTGTATATCATCGAGTGATATGCAGCCTTGCGACTGAAACTGTCGTGTGTCCTATATTGTTTGTAGGTTGTGGATTCTGGCGGTGGCCCATCGAGCGTTGCTGCTCCTTCGACTACGCCGTCAATTACAGATGCGAGTATGCTTGCTTCGCTTTGTGGCCATGTCGCGGATGGCAAGCGTAAGCTTAAGGCTCTGCGGGGTGTGGCGGATGTTGCCAAGTCCAAGAAGAAGCTTGCTGCCGAGCGCGAGCAGTTTGTGATGGAGGAGCTGGCCGGTGTCGCGAAAAGCTTGCTCTGTAAGTTCTGCAATCCCCCGAGTCTTTTCGGTGTTTTCTTGCTTGCGAACTGACGTGTTTTCTGTCCGTGTAGTTGTCGAACCTGATGGAGCATCGGAAGGTCATTGGGTGGATAACAGGGTGGCTTGTGAATCTAGCAGCTCCAATATCCATACGTGCAACTTCTGGTCTGACCGCAGCAGGGGCTTTGTCCTGGCGACTCTGCAGTATCAAGTAAGTCAGACACAATTTTTTGTCGAATCCTGTTGGGAAGCCCTTTCTTTTGTCTATCGGGTGTTGTATCCGTTCAACGTTGTGCCTGGTCGACTGAGCGGTCTGCTAAGGCTCTTCCGTCGGGTGGAGGATGTTCGCGAGTGTGTTCGGCAGCAGCGCTCAGGTCGCACTCACATTTGTGCGGATGTGGCATCCTGACGTGAACTTCAACTCTGTGGCGCAACTTCCTGCGGCCCGGGGAGTGGCCGTTGACTTTCTTCCACACTATGAGGTTGTGTGGCCTGCGGCGGAGCGTATCATTCAGCTAACTGCTGCGGAGAGGAGCGGCTGCTCCGAGAGGGTGCTGCTCGACGATAGTTGTATCTGTTAAGATGTATGTGCCTTGTGTGGTGTTCGATTTGTTTAAGGTGTATTAAGGTGTGTACCTTGTAACCTTGTAAATATTTGGTGTGCGTAGGCACTCAAAGAATGTTTATGCTAGTTTGGTGTAGCCCCCGTGTGTTGGGATGTGACCGTTGTTAGCATGTAAAAAAATAAAAAGATGCGACTAAGTAGTCTTTATAGCGATGGTTGAGAAACCATGTTTTTATTGCGATGACTGAGAAGCCATGTGTTTGATCGATTTATAGTGTGGCTGGAACAGACTTATTTGCGAGTAAGAATACTCTCCTAGGGACAGAATTTTCGCAGGTGCGCCACGTTCCATGGGTTAGAGTAGACGCCGCCTGTTTTTGGGTTCTTAAAGCGACAGACGCTTCCAGGGATAACCTCGTGTATGATGAAGGGTCCTTCCCATGGTGGCTCGAGCTTGTGTCGAATGTCTTGCTTGAGCCGTAGCACTAGGTCACCTACCACGAAAGATCTGCTGCGGATGCGTCGACTATGATGATTACGTAGCGCTTGCTTATAGACGGCGGATCTTGTGAGTGCGACGTCCCTGGCCTCGTCCAGCATGTCCATGTCTTCCGCGAGTGCTCTGTTGGATACATCTTTGCTGTAGGCAACGACTCATGGAGCACTGAATCGAACATCTTCGGCCAAGACTGCTTCGGCACCGTAAATCATAAAAAATGGCGTGTAGTTTGTGGATCTGTTTGGAGTTGTTCTTAGCCTCCACAGGACGGACGGTAGCTCCTCAGCCCAATGTCCTGTTGTTGTATCTAGTGTGTCGAGTAGGAGCTTCTTCAGGCCAGTCGAAACTAATCCGTTGGACCGTTCGACTTGGTCGTTTGTTTGGGGGTGTGCCATCGAGGTGAAGCTAAGAGTTATCCCCTTTTCTTTGCAGAAATCTTGCGGCTCCTTGGTTGTTAAGTTGGTCCCATTATCCGTGATAATATTGTGAGGGACGCCGAATCTGCACACGATGGAATCGAGGAACTTAACTGCGCACTTCGCATGTTGCGACGTCACTGGGACTGCCTCTATCCATTTGGTAAATTTGTCGACTGCGACCAGTAGGTGAGTATATCCTCCGGGTGTCGTCTTCCGCAGTGGTCCCACCATGTCTATCCCCCGTTGGGCGAAGGGCCAAGACAGAGGTGTCATGTGGAGCTCTGTGGCTGGTGCGTGCGGCTTGGGCGAGAATCGCTGACAAGCGTCGCATCTGTCGACCAGTCCTTTCGTTGGCCAATAAAATCCTGCTCAAAAAGCTTTGCCCAATATGGCTCTCCAGCTTGCATGGTGTCCGCAGTCGCCTTGGTGTATGTCTCAGAGTAGTTCCTTTCCATCTTCGGAGTGCGATGCACCTCTGGAGGACTCTCGATATACTCTTCTTATAAAGTTCTCCTTTCATCACCCGGAAGTATTTACTGCGCCGAACGATCTGCCTTGCTTCAGAGATGTCTCCTGGGAGCTGCTTTCTGATCAAGTAATCGAGGTACCTGTTCGTCCAGGCCGGATCGACTAGGAAGACTTGTCGCGAGATGTTGTGAGCAAGTTCGATGATGGCGCTTTGGTGACTAGCCTTTGTTTCCATTGGTGTTGGCACCTCCGTGTTTTTCTTGAGTTTGACCGATCTTTTGATGATGCGATCGAAGTAAATTCCTGGTGGGACTGGGGCGTTTGTTGACCCGATGTTCGCTAGTCTGTTAGCTTCTGCGTTACTTGATCGTGCAATGTGGTTCAGTTTGCACCCTTTAAAGCTTCCTTCGAGCAGATTATACATGTCGAGGTAGGCAATCATGTTATCGGCGACTGCGTCGCATTCTTTCATCGTCTGTTGTATGATGAGGTTTGAGTCTCCGTAGATCATCAGTCGAGTGGCGCCGCAGGCGATTGCCATTTGCATGTTGTGTAGGAGTGCCTTGTATTCGGCGTCGTTGTTGGATGCTGGATTATCGAGGGGGAAGTCGAGATGCAGAACGTATTGGAGCTTGTCACCTCTTGGTGATATGAGGATTACACCGGCTCCCGCTCCTTCGTTTCTTTTCGACCCGTCGAAGTACATGATCCAGGAGTTCGTGTATTCTAGAGGTCATGGAGTTTGCAGCTCCGTCCATTTTGAGAGGAAGTCTGCGACCACCCGGAATTTGATGGCGTTGCGTCCCGTGTATACTATGTCCCAGGCGCCTAGCTCGATGCTCCACTTTGCGATTCTTCCAGATGCCATAGGATTATTCATGATTGTACCGAGTGATGCATCGTTTAGCATTGTGATGGTATGCTCCTGGAAGTAATGCTTAAGCTTGCGAGATGTGAAGACCACCCCATACGCGAGCTTCTGGTAGTGGGAGTATCATTGCTTGCACGGTGAGAGTACCTCGCTGAGGTAGTATACTGGTTTCTGTACGCCGTGTGCTTTTCCGTTCTCTGGTCGCTCGACCACGATTACTGTACTGACCACCTGATTAGTCGCAGCTAGGTATAGGTACATGGGTTCACCTTCCTGAGGTGTGGTTAGAATTCGTCTGCTCTGTAGCACTCTTTTCAAGTCGACGAACGCCTTTTTTGCTTTTGCGGTCCACTCGAATTTACCTGTTTTCTTTAACAGTTTGTAGAAGGGGAGGGCTTGCTCTCCCAATCTTGCAATGAATCTGCTTAGGGCCGCCAGTCGCCCTGCCAGCTGTTGGATGCCGCGGAGATTTGTTGGCTCTTTCATTATCAGGATGGCCTGAATCTTCTCTGGATTCGCTTCTATTCCTCCGGCTGAGACCAAATAGCCGAGCAGCTGGCCGACGGGCACACCGAAGACGCATTTCGTCGGGTTGAGCTTGATTCTATATGTGTGGAGTGCGTCGAAATTTTCTCTTATGTCTTCGAGGAGTGTGTCCTCCGCTCGAGTCTTGATGACGATGTCGTCAACGTACATTTGTATATTCTTGCCAATGAGCTTGGCGAGGCATTTTTGCATGCAGCGCTGATATGTTGCGCCTTGATACGTCCAAAACGTATCTCGTTTTCCGAACACTTTTCTTATTGTTTTCCTCTAAACTTGTGAGTTTTGGATACCACTAGCACGGACTAACGTTGTTTTTAATTGAGTTGCCTTGGTGCCTCGTTTTTTGTGCAAAAAAATCAAATTTCGGAAAAATGCCCAGAAAAGATCCCATTGGTCCTAAAACACCAGTGAAAGCGCATGGTGCCCCCATATGTGGTTTTGGTAATTAATGACAATCCTTATGGACTAATGTTTGAATTGAGTTATCCTTGTAGATCTTGTCCATAGGAAATAATGGAGTTCATGTGTTGAACTCTATTAGCTTCCTTGATGGCCATTGTTATATTCAAGGATTTATACGAAGAATGGTCATGGTTTGAGTTGAGCTTATTGCTAGTGTGTCTTGAAGAAAAGTATTAGGTGATCTTTCATTATCATCTTCAATACATCATCATTTGAAGTGAGAAGCAAAGATACAAGGTTGATCAAGCAAGTGATCAACACACAAAGCTACAAGATATACCAAGTGGGATTGTGTATCTCATGGTATGGTAAGCAATTGTAAATATAGCTTTGTGAACTAGCCCATGATATGTGTGTGTGACATCTCTATGTGTGGTTAGGTATCTTTCCATGGGCATGAACCAAAAGGAAGATTTCATATAGCCCATGGTCTATGTCGTCGTCAAGCGGTGTTCGTCATCTAGCTTGACATGAAAGCTCAAGTGAAGCATCTAGAAGATATCCTATGCTTGATGCTTGCCACCCTTTTGGAGATTGTGGCCTTGTGAAGATTTGCCGAGAAGAGTCTCTCCCATAATGGTGTATGGGGGAGCAACTTGCAAGTCTTCATAAAGCGGAGCTTGTGCTAGCAAGCGCAATCAAGAAAGAAGATCCAACTTGAGAAAGTCAAGATCGTCATCATCTAGATCAAGTGGAATGTTCAAGGCAAACGTATAATCTTGATAGGTTTTCTATTTTACCGGTCTCGTGTCTTTGGGAGACCGGGTTATATGATAGATAGTCGTACTATCAAGAGGGGCTCTCAAGTGAGTAACTTGATCGAATCGTTATGGAGAGCTCAAGCTTTTGCAACTTTGCATATCATCTTTCTTGATTCTTATTTGTCTTTTGTCTCCTTTGGTTTTTAGTGCTTGTCGTGATCTTCATGACAACCCTTGGTTTCTCGAAAATGGATTTTGTAAGAAAAACTTGTTGCGTTTTCGGTGGTAAAAATATGCCGCTCGTCTTTGAGAATGTTCCCACAGCTTCCATGTGTGGTAACTTCTCCATACTTTTATTTGGATACTCCTTGCTATTATCTTTCCAATGCAATTGGATTTACCTCGTTCGGAGTTCATTCGCAAAAGTTATGTGTGTTTTTGTGTAGGAGGTTTTACCGTTTGTTCTCTTTTGAGAGGACAAAACCTTTCCCCGTTTGCTTTTATCTTCCATTTCTGGGCAATGATGTTTCTCTGCATATTATTGTAATGCTCGTTGTGGTGATTTCAACGAGCCCAAGATCATTAAAAACTTAGTCCGGATGAAAAAGTTATTGCAGTTTTCGTGTTGTTGTTTTTGTTAATTTGCGGGGGGCGAAAATTCCGTTTCAAGTTTGAACCAGAATATCCGGTTGGCATCTGTCCCTCCACTCCGAAGTTCTCAGCCGAAAAAGGGTAAGGACGATAAAACTGACAGAAGTGAACCGTATTATTTGTACCGGATTATTCCGGAGGAACCGGAATATCCGGTTCAGCCTCCTGTGTCGAGACATCGTAGTAGTTTTCATAGACTGGGGTGCCATGAGACTACGGTAGAGACGTGGGGTAACGGGATAGCGTAGTAACACGGAACACGGGATTTTACCCAGGTTCGGTACGTCGCGACAGTACGGCGTACCTACTCCTGCACTTCTCACTAATTGGGACTAAAGCCCGTATAACAGGGTTACAATGTGAGGGAATAGATCTAGCTACTCGACGAGGATGAGCTTCTCGGCGAGTTGCGTAGAGCTTTAGCTTGTGAAACTTGAACCTAGAACCTAAAAAACTCATCTAATCTATCTCCCGTCCGGCTTTATATAATAGCCGGATTAGGGCTTACAGAACCAGAAACCTAGAAGACTACGTTTAACTTGTAACTTGGAAAGTAAGGAATCCGTCTTCTCCTCCAAGCCAGATCACGTGGGCCGTGATCCGGGTTCTTCTAGAATCCGGCTTCTGCGCGTCGGACTACTGGGCCGCCCAATGGACCTAAGCCCACTACCTCTAAGGCCACCCTGGTAGTCCGGCTCTTTGTCTACCATCTTCTATACCCCTATTCAGTATATATCCGACAGTAGCCCCCAGGAAGGATCAAAACTCTGATTCTCCGTCTTTCGTCAAATGCATTTGTCCGGGAAATCTTGATTCAGCAGTCTTGATTCTTTCTACTTTCCTTTTGAAGGAGATGGTAACATAAAACTCGGAACTCTGAAAATCCGGCTTTTCTTCTCGCGATCCTTCGCGGAAAAGGAACTTCTGACGTCAGTGCTTTAATCATGCTGACGTAGGCGACGCTTGGTTTCACGCGGGAAACCCTGTAACGTATCTCTGACAGATTCTCACGGGAAACGAGGAGATAACCATCATTCCATTGTCGTTCCGTTTCCCGGATTTCTCGATGGTTGACACGCGTCAAACATCCAACGTTCGAAAGAGCCGTTAGCACGTATCTAGAGATTTTCAGGCTATAAATAGCCGTCCTCGTCCCCATCGGCAATCTTCTTCACTCCCTCATTGCCCTCACCATTGTTGCGAACGCGAGCTTGAGAGCGAGAACGAGACCTTGCCCCGACGAGCTCTTCGCACGCCGGAGCGCACACACATCACCAAGGAAGATGGCCTCTCCGCAGTCCTCGCCGGCCCGCGCTTCCATCGACGAACTTTTGGGCGACCTAGATCCACAGCTAGGGTCGCCCAAGCATGCCGACGGCGAGCCGGAAAAGACCACGGCATCCACTGCGGACGGAGGAAGCACTTCCGTCGCCGCGGACGTCACAGCATCGAGCGCCACGACAACCCCGCCGTTTGCACCTGAAACGGCGGAGGAAAAAATCGAGCTCCTTGGCGAAAAACTCGCCGCCGCGAAGGCCGCCGCCGCCGCCGCCGGAGCGGATGAGGAAGAGGAAACTGCAGGCAACTGGAGTGCCTGCAGTATTCCCCCGGCTCTCCTTCCAAACTTGGAGAAGGAGGGCTTGGTTCTTAAAAAGAAGTGGCGGCTCCCGGAAGAGGAGACCGAACCCATGCCACAAGAGGGCGAAAGGGTGCTTCTTGCTTCCCACCTTCTACGAGGTATGGGGCTCCCACCTTCCTCTTTCTTCCTCCAGGTTCTGTCACATTACAGCATCCAACCTCACAACCTTCCTCCCAATTCCATTATGTACATGGCCGGCTTCCAGGCCTTGTTCGAAGGTTACCTAGGAATAGAGCCTAGGTTAGATTTTTGGCTGTATTGCTTTGGGGTCAAGCGTAACTCTTCGGAGGGCACACTCCCAAATTGCGGGACCATTTCCTTTACTCTTCGGAGATTCCGAGAGGATTGGTTCCCCAAAATCAAAACTTCAGAATCCGTCAAGTTTTGGACGGGTTCTTTTTTCTATCATCCCGACGTGCCTTTTCCTAAAAAAGCCGTCGGGGTTCCACCTTTTGTAAATTCTGCCGCCGTTCCCCAGGATAACTGGGTAACAGAAGCCGTCCAAGTTCTGCCGCCAGATCTGCTAAAGATCAAGCAGCGCATCGCCAAGCTCACCTCCATGGATCTGCCTCTAACCGGCATGGACACAGTTCTATGCTGGCTGATTAGGCGGATCCAGCCACTAGCCAACCACAGCGGACGTTTCCTGTGTGAATACACGGGAATCAACGATCCGATGCGGACATCCACCAAGGATTGGCCCGCAAAGGAACTTAGGCGGCGCATCAACCAGTTGGTCGCATCGCGCGACCAATACACAGAGAGTCGGCCAATGTACACGGCCGAAAATCCGGTTCCCAAGGTAATTTTTCAGTCATTTGGGTATAGTTCTATTTTATCTCGGATTTCCTAGCTTCTGATTTTGGTTTTTGCTTGTTTGGCAGTTCGAGGATCTTTCAGACTCGGACTTGGTGTCTGAGGCTGAGCTGGACGCGCTGCGCACCGCCGCTACAGGTGGACGCAAGCGCAAGAAGATAACCTCCTCGGATGAAATTATCGACCTTGACGGGATCCCCGTCGCCACTTCCAGGTTCCTTCTTCTGGGTTCTTTTTCTTTCATGGGATCTTTTTCGTCCATTTTCGGTGTTTTGACCTTTTCTGGGTTTTTGGTTTTTAGCCTACCTCCCTCCAACCTGAAGCCGAAGAAGCTGAAGAAACACAGGGTTTCTTCCAGCCGAGGCAGCCAACCATCTCCCGCCGTCGCCCCGGACACGCCGCAGACAATGGCGGAAGAGCCTACTGCAGCCCCCACCACCAAGCCCCCAGAGCCCAGCCAGCCCGTTGTGTCCGAGTCGGATACGAGGGAAAGGGCGGCCCCAGAGGTGGGGAAATCTTCTCGGACTTTCGACGAGGAAATCCCCACCTTTGATAAGGATTTCAAGGTGATCAATGACGGCTTGGATGCAGCCGGGAACCTTTTTGCAGAATACGCAAAAGGATTCCAAGAAAACTTGGCAGGTTTGCAGCGTTTGAGCCAGGTATATAACTCCAGCCCCCAAACATTAAACAAAATGCATGCTTTTTTGCTTTGATGTTTTTTGTAACCATACTTTTCCTTGCTACGTTTCAGCAAACCTCCGAAGCCATAAACCTGGAAGTTTTCAGGAAGCTCACCATCAAGAATAAAGAAGTTCGAAGTCTTCTTTCTATTCTTGAGGAGAAGGAGGCGGAGCTGGAATCCTCTCAACTCGCATTGACAGAAACGAAAGGTAGGCATTTTCGTTTTGAAATTTCTTATTTGAGTCTTTGTCTGAGTTTTTTCTCGAGGAAATTGACCAACTCGGATTTTCCCTTGCTTTTCAGCTGCCTTAACCAAAGCCAAGAAGCACACAGCAAACGCTGCTTATTTTTCTCAACTTCGTGAAGAAAACTCCAACCTTCAAAGAGAACTTTCAAAAGTTCGAGAAGAACTGGAAGCCAGTAATCTAGCCCTTGGGATTGCGCAATCCAAGGCTTTTTTGCAGGCAGCAGAGGATAAATCTATTATCAATGATTTAGAAAGTATGCTATTCCCTCGTATGAAAGAGGGCGATGAAATTGACGCGGTTCTTGGTAAGTTGACTTCTTTTACCAATACTTTCATGTCATATTTCTTGTATTCTCTAATCTTTGCTTTTGTCAAAAAAGCAGGAAATTTTCCAGGAATTTCTCGGACTGAAAAGATCCGGGCCTTTGGGAGGATATGGAATTCAATCAGAAATGCAGGAATGCATTTAATTAATAAATTCCTGCCCGCAAGTAGTATACAATCTTCAGAAGTTTACCGACTTCCGGATGCCATCATGGAGGTAGCAAATTCGAAGGAAT
The DNA here is from genome assembly GCA_028641055.1 of Alopecurus myosuroides. Lineage (NCBI taxonomy): Eukaryota > Viridiplantae > Streptophyta > Magnoliopsida > Poales > Poaceae > Alopecurus > Alopecurus myosuroides. The sequence continues at coordinate 191,118,199 of CM054059.1, read as the reverse complement.
CTTTCCTTCGCTCTGCTGCACGGGGTGGTGCGCGAATGGCACTTGGCCTCATGCGCTTACACTACCCTGATGCAAAATCCTGGCGTGTAGCATCCGGTATTCCTCAAGAATGTACAGAAGCACAAATAAATGCGATCTTTAATGAAGTTGAAGGCCACGCCACTCAGATTGCCTCCATGGTGAATATCTCCATTACTTATCCGGAAGAAGAAGTGCCCGCAGCCCCCGAGAATGATAGCAGTGATGAAGACTCAGAAGTTTAAGGGGGCGCACTTGACCTGGATGATGGATGTGTACAGAAGCATTTTCTTTTTTACAATGTAATTCATATTGTACTGCTTCTGTACCTTTTGCTGAAACAAGAACTCCACCTTTTACAGTTGTGAATTATTAAATTCCTTGCAAAGTTTTGTCGGGTTTGGTTATTCCTTTTATCTTCTAAGTAATCCGGAAAATGTGTTTTAACTGCCTTTAGTGCTTGAAATGGCTCTGGTAGCAATAAGAATCATCGTGCCGAGTAACTGAGGACGAACCAAGCAGTTTTGAAACTCGATTACACGGATTATGCTATAGGCAATTTTACCGACTAGTTTCAGTGACCCAACACATCCATAATCAAATAACACTTTGAGAATGGTAAGGAACTAATTTGAAACTTGGGCACGCAGGCACAATCCGAGTTTCCTTTAACCTTTAGCTGGCTGAATCGTTCAGCTTTTAAACACCGAGCACGCAGGCACAATTCGGGTTAACATTGAGTATTTTGTAAGATCATTGGGAAATAGATAAGATCACGTTTTGTACTGTAATGAACTTGTAAAAACATGGATGTAAGAATTCTGACTTCTTTATTTCATGATCTCAAAAGATGTTTACATAGATATTGAACTAAGTATAGAAGGGACGTAACTGCTGGATACTCCAAGGTCTTTTTGTCTCTCCTAGCTCATCATCTATTTTTCTCTTTCTTTTGCGATTCGGCTTATCTGGATCATCCTCCGTATCTCGAATATCGACAAGATAGTATGATCCATTCTTCATGGCTTTACTTATGACGAATGGTCCTTCCCATTTTGGGGCTAATTTGTGTTTCCTTTGCTGTACCAGCCTGAGTACTAGGTCACCTTCTTTGAAAGAACGATGCCTGATTTTCCGACTATGGTAACGCCGCAAACCTTGATGGTAAATGGCGGATCTTTGAAGCACAAGCTCTCGCTCTTCTTCTAAGAGATCAATGGCATCCTGTCGTGCTTCTTCGGCATTTGAGTCATCAAACTCTTGCACTCTAGGGCTGTCATGTATCATGTCTGTTGGGAGGATAGCTTCCGCCCCGTATACTAGGAAAAACGGGGTTTGATCTGTTGATCTATTTGGCGTCGTTCGAATACTCCAGAGTACGGACGGTAATTCCTCCACCCATGCTCCCGCTGCTCTGTGAAGAGGAGATTCGATTCTTGGGCGTATTCCTTGCAGGATTGAACTGTTCATCCTTTCAACCTGCCCATTGGATTGCGGGTGCGCCACAGATGCTAGGTCTAGGCGAATTCCCGTTTGTTGGCAATATTTTGCCAACTCTCCGATGGAGAAATTTGTCCCGTTGTCGGTTATTATGCTGTGTGGGACGCCATATCTCATCGCTAAATCAATGATGAAATTTCTGGCAGTTGCACCGTCCAGCTTTTTGATGGGTTTAGCCTCTACCCATTTGGTATACTTATCTACTGCTACCAGTAGATGTGTAAGTCCACCTCTTGCAGTTTTGAACGGTCCCATCATATCTAGCCCCCAGACCGCAAACGGCCATGTGATGGGGATAGTTTTTAGTGCTTGGGCCGGCAAATTTGTCTGCTTGGCGTAATATTGACATCCTTCACACGTATTAACTATGCGCTCGGCGTCTGTCTTGGCTGTTAGCCAGAAAAACCCTGCCCGGAATGCTTTTTTGACTATGCTTTTTGATTGAGCATGATGTCCGCAATCACCGGCATGGATTTCTTCCAGTATTTATTTCCCTTCTTCTGGTGAGATACACCGTTGGAAAATTCCGGAAGTACTGCGTTTGTACAGACAATCGTCAATTACAACATATCCTTTGCATCGACGCTGTATTTGTCTTTGCAAGACTTCGTCTGCTCCTTCCGGGTACTTCTGATTGACTAAGAAGTTTAAATATGGAATTGTCCAATCCGGCTTAACGAGCATGACTTCGATTGCTTCGGATGCCAGAGGATAATCAACATCTCCACCTTTTATGGATGGCTCGTGCAAATGCTGAACGAATACCCCTGGTGGCAAAGTTTTTACTCTCTCTGATCCCATGCGGGCTAACGCATCCGCGTTCCAATTTTCCTCCCTTTTTATGTGAAGGACCTCGAACCCGAAGAAACAGATGGCGAACTCATCCACCGTTCTCCGATATTCGGCCATTATAGGGCTTTTCGCATCCCAGGTTTGGTTTAGCTGATGCTGTACCAAGTCTGAGTCTCCATAACAAAGGATGCGTTTAACCCCTATTTCTTTTGCAATATGCAAGCCATGAAGCAGAGCTTCGTATTCTGCCACATTATTACTGGCGTTGAAGTGTATTTGTAATACGTATTCCATTATATCTCCCTTAGGAGATTTTAGGACTACGCCAGCCCCAGCTCCTTCCTTCATCTTGGATCCATCAAAGTGCATGATCCAATACTCGGACTCTGGCATTGGTGTATTTTCCATTGCTTCTGTCCAGTCGGCAACAAAATCTGCCAAAACCTGGGATTTTATTGCCGTTCTTGGCTGGTACTTAATGTCGAAGGCCGCCAGCTCGATGCCCCATTTGGCTACTCGGCCAGTTGCCTCTGCATTGTTTATAATATCCACTAGTGGTGCTTTACATACCACTGTTATGGAATGTCCTTGGAAATAATGACGCAATTTTCTAGATGCAAAAAATACGCCATATGCCAGCTTTTGATAGTGCGGGTACCTTTGTTTGGATTCGGAAAAAACTTCGCTTATGTAATATACCGGATGCTGGTCTGGTATGCTTTGCTCTTCCCTTGTCCGTTCTACAACGATTACCGCGCTAATAACCCGGTTTGTCACCGTAAGGTATAATAGCATAGGTTCTTCGTCTTTTGGAGATGCCAAAATAGGAGCTTTCATCAAGGTTTCCTTCAACTGGGTCAGCGCTGCGTCGGCCTCCTCTGTCCACTCGAACTTGTCGGATTTCTTCAGCAGTTTGTATAGTGGTAGGGCTTTATCCCCCAGCCGACTGATAAATCTGCTAACGGCTGCGGCGGAACCCGTCAATCTTTGGACATCTTTTACGCACGTAGGTTTTGAGATGTTTAAGATTGCCTTGATCTTTTCCGGGTTAACTTCTATTCCTCTATGAGAAACGATAAAACCCAGAAGTTTTCCTGAGGGAACCCCGAATACGCACTTAGATGGATTCAACTTCATCTGGTAGGTGCGTAAGTTTTCGAAAGTTTCTCGCAAATCCTCAAGGAGTGTATCTTTTTCCTTGGTTACGACGGCAATATCGTCCACGTAAACATGGACATTTTTTCCAATCTGACTATGCAAACAACGTTGCATGCAACGCTGGTAGGTTGCACCTGCGTTCTTCAGGCCAAAAGGCATGGTTACGTAATAGTACGTCCCATACGGGGTTATAAAAGAAGTCTTGATTTGATCTTCCTTTTTCATGCGTATTTGGTGGTACCCGGAGTATGCATCCAAAAAGCATAAAAGCTCAGAGTCTGCAGTGGCGTCTATTATTTGATCGATTCGCGGTAACGCAAACCTATCTTTCGGACACAGCTTGTTCAGTCCTGTGTAATCTATACACATTCTAAGAGCAGTGGTGTCTTTCTTCGGCACTAATACCGGATTTGCGGACCAATCAGTATGGATTACTTCCTTGATAAAATCCGCTGCTAAAAGCCGGATAATTTCCTTGCCAATAGCCTTCCGTCTTCTTCCGTCAAATCGACGGAGACCTTGTTTGACGGGTTTTGATCCAGGAATAACCTTGAGTTGGTGCTCAGCAAGCTCCCTGGGTACGCCTGGCATGTCAGCTGGACACCAGGCAAAAATATCCCAGTTCTCACGGAGGAACTTGATGAGCTCGCCTTCCTATTTGTCGGTCATCCCAGTCCCTACAACGACGAATTTTGTCGGATCTTTGGGATCTAGGATTACCTGCCTTGTATTCTCGGACGCCTTGAAGCTATCTGTTGGCTTCCGAGTTTCTTTTCCTGCCGGCATTTCTTTCGGCGATACCTCCTTGGCTAACTCCTTCAGTTCTTCCTGAGCTATAACTCTTTGAGCGCAAAGGGCGTTTTGCTTCTCCAACTCGTTTGCCAGTTTGAAATCACCGACAATGGTGATTACTCCTCCTTTGGGTCCTGGCATCTTCAGCTTGTTGTAGATATAGCAAGATCTTGCCATAAATTTGGCGAAAGCCGGACGTCCGAGTATTGCGTGATACACGCTTTCGAACGGCACTACTTCGAAGGATACTTTTTCCTGCCGGAAGTGATCTTTATCTCCGAAGGTGACATCTAGGGAAATTTCTCCTAGGGATCGTGCTTGCCTGCCAGGAACAATGCCATGGAAGCGTATATTGCTGTAGTTGAGCTGGGACTCGGAGATCTTCAAGTGCTTCAGTGTATCCAGGTACATTATGTTGATGCTGGATCCTCCGTCCATCAGCACTCTTCTTAGCCTAGTGTTTTGAACAATAGGGCTTACAACAAGAGCTTGTGTGCCGGGTTCAGGGATATTTCCGGGATGATCTGACTGATCCCAGATTATCGGTGTGTTGGAGTACTTCAAGAATTTTGGGGTTGCAGGAACAACCGCGTTTATTTCTCGAAGTGTCCTTTTGGCCACCTTTGCTGACGGGGTTGCTAGGAAAGTTAACATTGCTTCTCCGTCAACTCTCGGAAATTTAGGTTCGCCTTTTCGCTGCTGTTCCTGGATTTTGTCATCAGTGTCCGATTCACTGTCTTCTTTTTCAGCTTCTGGCTTTTGTTTGGCAGGTTTCCTCTTGGAACCCTTCCCTTTATTTCCGGATCTTGTATTGCCTTTCATATGCTTGTTTAGCCGGCATTGCGCGTTTGTGTGGGTTGGTTTCCCAAACTGAGAGTGGTGGACGCAGGGTTCCGACTTAATTCTCTCCCATTCTTCGGGAGTGTAATTGATTGGATCCGGACTGCGGCCTTTCCACTTGTTCACCTTTTCTCCTCCAAAGGCTATGTTAACCTCCTTGGGCTTTGTTGTTGACTCCGGAGTTCCTTTTTTATCAGAACGAGGTGTTTTCTTGGTCAGTATCAGTGACTCAATATTGCCTCCTCTTGCTCTGATATCGTCTTCGGCTGCAGCATGCTCATTAGCGGTTGTAAGCATAGATCCGAGATCTTTGTGCTTTTTAGAACCAACCATGAACGGTACAAGTCCGGGTTTTAGGCCATTGACGAAAGCATGCATTGCTTGTACGTCAGTTACTCCAGAGCAACTATTCTTCATTGCAGTCCATCTGGAGATGAAGTCCACGTATGGTTCGTCTTCAAATTGGGTGCAACGGTTCAGCTGGTTGATGCTATTTGGGCGTTTGTATGTTCCCCGAAAATGCTGAGTAAATACTCTCGCCATATCATCCCAACTGTCGACAGTTCTTGATGGTAAACCATTGATCCAATCTCTGGCTCCGTCTAGCAACATTAGGGGAAGAAACTTGACAGCTTCCAGGTCTGTCCTGTTGTTGATTTGGACGGCTGTGTAATAATCTGAAAGCCAGGTATCCGGGTTTGTACTGCCGGTATACTTTTGGTAGGTTGGACCAACTTTGGCGAAGCCAGAATGTAGGGTTATCCTTCGGATCCTGTCAGTAAAACACTTAGGACCGAAGTATAGATCATCCTTTTCTGCTCTATCAATATGTGCAGAATATCTCCCGGCTGAATGGACAGAAGGGGATCTGCTCCTTTCTTTTCCATTGTTGCGCGGACGCGCTTTTCCGGGGTTATCTCTATCTCTTCCGTTGTCACGCCCCCTGGGATTAGGTGGAGTCCTGCTCCTGTACCTTTCCTTATCCTTAGGCGGTGTCCGAGATCTTTCACGTCTGTGAGGTGTATCGTATCTTCCAGCTTTTTCAGCTGGGTTTCTCGGAGGTGGCATTATTTTGCCGTCATTCCGGTGTTTGTCTTCCCGATCGTGTGGTTTATATCCATCTTTCGGGAGATGAGGTCCGGTTCTAGACGCTGCGTCCCGGTTGTCGGGGTTTTTCTTGTCTTTTCTCGGATCCTCTTTTTTATCCGAATCTCCGGGTTCTTCCGGTCCAGGTGCTCCAGCAGCGCAAGTAACAGTTTTGCAGAGGGCGGAATTATCATGCAGCCTCCCTGATCGCTCTTGTCCTCGCTGTTGCTGCTGTAATGCTTTTCCTAGGAAAGCATACACCCCTTGGAGTTTTTCCCCGTTGGAATACAGATCGTTATTGAGGATGGCGAACGCTGCTTCCGCGTTTTCCGCTGCGGTTTTGTATATTGGTTCGCCCTTGGCATCTTTGCCGTTTAACTGCTTTTGCCAAGATGGGTTATAAAACCTTTCTTACGGCGGCAGTTCTTCCGGTTTTGCGATTCCGGGTAACCTAGTAGGTTTTAAGGCAGATCTATGCTTTCTCTCGTACTCCTCTATTTCTTCCTTCATGACTTTGATGTCATTATGGGTTTGTTGGAGATGTTGCCGAGATCTAAGCAGATGTTGCTGTTGCCGTTGGAAAGCTTGTCTCCTAGCTTCCAGCATCTCAGGGGGTTCATTGGGTCCCACTGGAGTTTGTAATAGCTCTTGCTCTTCCAGTTCTGTCATTGGCGGAGCGGTGATTTCCTTAGATTTCTTTTCCGTAGGCTTTGTGCCACTAATATCTCCAACTTCCAGGTTTTCATCAGCGAGATCAGCTGACTTTTTCTTCCGGAGTTTGTACTGGAGTTTTTTAGAAGCACGGTGCTTTTTCTTGGAAGACGGAGGTTTTTTGACAGGTTCATCCTCTGTCATCTCCTTGACATTAGGGAATATCGGAGAAGTTTCTCCGTCTTCCCTCTCTTCCACTGGCGGAGGGGTTTTAGGGCTTTCCTGGCTGTCGGCACCCGTTGTATCGGCTGGTTTTGCCATTAGCACTTCATGGAATCCCTCTTGAAAGGACTTAACTTTTCTTACGAAGGCATCATCGTCTTCGTCTTCGGAGTCGAAGTTATCCGATCCGGTTTCCGACTCCAATCTCGCCTCTATGGCGGCAAGCACGGACTCTGTTTCCGAGTTCATCGTCTGGTTGACGGATGTCGGATCTTCCGTCTCTGTGACGGGTATTGGTTCTTCCGTCTCTATGACGGGTAGGTTGTTATCTGCCTCTTGCACGGGATTTCCGTCATCCGTGTTTTCAGCGATCTCGGATTGCACCATGCCGATAAAGTGCGTATCACTGTTTTGTCGGCGATCTGAGCAAAATCCGGCATCATAGTCGTCTTCGACTGGGTATAGGGAGGGTGGGATAAATTTGCTTCCACCGCAAAACCCCATTGCCTCTGCAGTTAGTCCGATAAAGATGTTAGCAGATCCAATCGGTAACACGCAGGCACTTACCAGGTGGTTTTGCGCCGGTATGTAGGATCCGTTGTCGAGGAAGCGCCCGACGTCGTCGTCGAATTCCAAGCTTCCGACAGTGATCGATCTTCCAATTCCGCCAAGTATCCCAGATCGGAATTTCACGCCTGACGTCGTTTGCCCCACGGTGGGCGCCAACTGTCGAGACATCGTAGTAGTTTTCATAGACTGGGGTGCCATGAGACTACGGTAGAGACGTGGGGTAACGGGATAGCGTAGTAACACGGAACACGGGATTTTACCCAGGTTCGGTACGTCGCGACAGTACGGCGTACCTACTCCTGCACTTCTCACTAATTGGGACTAAAGCCCGTATAACAGGGTTACAATGTGAGGGAATAGATCTAGCTACTCGACGAGGATGAGCTTCTCGGCGAGTTGCGTAGAGCTTTAGCTTGTGAAACTTGAACCTAGAACCTAAAAAACTCATCTAATCTATCTCCCGTCCGGCTTTATATAATAGCCGGATTAGGGCTTACAGAACCAGAAACCTAGAAGACTACGTTTAACTTGTAACTTGGAAAGTAAGGAATCCGTCTTCTCCTCCAAGCCAGATCACGTGGGCCGTGATCCGGGTTCTTCTAGAATCCGGCTTCTGCGCGTCGGACTACTGGGCCGCCCAATGGACCTAAGCCCACTACCTCTGAGGCCACCCTGGTAGTCCGGCTCTTTGTCTACCATCTTCTATACCCCTATTCAGTATATATCCGACATCCTGTTCGAGACAGAACCCAACCGGATTATTGGTACCAGATTATTCATCTTAGACCGGATATTCCTGTTGGACCGGATTATTGGTCCAGTTTTGGACCGGAATATCCTGTTTACTCTGCACACAAAACGGCTAGTTTTTGTGGGGACCTATTTAAGGGGGTCTTCTTCCCCATTGGTCCCCAAGTCTCCAAGCACGAAATTTCCTCTCTCCCCACCATTGTTGACCTTGGATAGCTTGCCCCTCTCCCAATCCCTCCTATGATTCTTGCATATCTTTGAGGGAGAAGTTAGAGGAGATCTAGATCTACATTTCCACCAATCCATCTTCCTTCTTAGTGAGGGAAACTTAGTAGATCTTGATCTTGGAGTTCTTGGTGTTTCTCCTCCATTGTTCTCCCTCTCTTATTCCCCCATAAGCATTTGTTTCTTTGTTGGAATTTGAGAGTGAAGGATTTGAGCACTTGTGCTTTTTCCATTTGCATCGGTTGCATTGGCTTGCTCTCTCCACGAGGATTCGTGGAAGTTGAAAGTTTGTGAGCTTGTTACTCTTGGGTCTTGGACCCTAGACGACTTGTGGTATTCTTAGGAGCCTCCAATTGAGTTGTGGATGTGTGCCCCAAGATTGTGGTGACACCTAGAGCCTCCAGTTAAGTTGTGGATGCGTGCCTCGGGTTTGAAGGTTGCCAATAGTGGAAGGTGAACTAGGCCTTTGTGGCGGGGTTCATCGGAGAATAGGGTGTGGCCTTTGCAGCGTTGAGTAGGCCTCTTGTGGCGAGCTCACACCCCTCCAACGAGACGTACTCCCCTTGTGGGAGGAACTCGGGAATACATCATCGTCTCCGTGTGCCTCGGTTATTTCTATACCCGAGCTTTTTACTTATGCAATTTACATTGTGATAGCCTTCGCGCTTGAAGTTATATATCTTGCTATCACCTTGTTACTTGTCTTGCTTAGCTTAAGTTGTTGGTGCATCTAGTTGACCCTAGAATATTTAGGTTGTATGCTTATTAATTTAAACACCTAGTTTATTTCCGCATTTAGCAAGCTTTAACCGGAAAAGTTTTAATCGCCTATTCACCCCCCCCCCTCTAGGCGACGTCGTTGTCCGTTCAACCAGAGAGTACGATGTTGTTTAGGGAAATAGAGCACAATCCCGCTTTTATATTCTATGGTAGAAATTATGATGTTTGGAAAATTTGCATTCTTAATTTTCTTACAGGCATGGGTCCAAAGTATCTAAGGAGAATTGTAGATATGGATTTTCCTCCTCCAAACGATTCTCAAGACTTATCTTTAGAGGATGAGGAAAACTCTTATCTTGATACTCTTGTATCTAATGGTCTCTTGTGTGTTTTGAGTGATGTAGTTATTGGATCAATCATGCCTTATCGGAACGCTCATGAGTTATGGACAAAACTTCAAGATATATATGATGTGTCCAACATTATTGAGGATGATTGTTCTCCATCCACTTCCGGCCGTGATGAGTTCACATCTTTCTCCACTCCACCAACATCTGATTTGTCACAAGGTAATGATATGGTGAGTGGTGATAGAAATTGCATTGTGGATAGTGAATTTGCTATTAACTATACTTCATCTCTATCCCATGGCAATGATCTATCTCTGGACTTAATATATTCTAGCACTCAAAGTTCCATACATGCTAGTGTTGATAGTCCTTGCATATCATGTCATAGTTGTTTAACTAAATATCATGATGATATGCTTCCTATGTCTTGTTTTCATAAAAACAATGCTTCCATTTCCTCTAGTACTTGTGTGGCTAACTATGTAGAGGAATCACATATTTTGGTGGAACAAGACATGGACCTTATTGGTTCTTCAAGTCAATCTTCATCATCGTTATCCATTTCTCAAGTGTGCCTTATTGCTAAGGATTCAAATGTATCTCCACCTTTGGAACCCACTACATCTTGTGATAATAAGGATGATGATTTATTTTGCAGAGAGTTTGAGGATGAGGTCTCTTTAATGGAAAAGGGTGAGTTGGTTCTTCTTGATCTCCCTAAAGGTAGTAAAGCTATCACTCATTTGGGTGAAATATTGGCTTTTGCTATTTATAGCACTAAAATCATTGAAAATAAAGGTGAGATTGAAAGAAGTGATGCCGATGAAAAGGCATCCCTCACTATGTCTCTTGAGGAAGAGTATGAGCTCTGAGTTACTCTTGAGGAGAAACTTGAATCTATTGAGGAGCTCTATAATGAACAAATAGCCTATCTCACTAAAGCACGTGACCATACTAATGCTAAATTTAAAGTGCTTAAAAATGAAAAGGTTGAATTTGTTGTTGGCAATGCTAAACTAATTGAGGAAAACTCTAGGTTGAATAATGAGCTTGCCAAGTTGTCTTCTTCCATTACTAATGATGCGTGTGGTACTAACTACTCATTTTGTGAAGCATCTATTTTGAAGGAGAATGTTGAGCTAAGGGCTCAACTTGAGTTGATGACTAGCAAGTGTGGGAAGTTGGAAGAAAGCCATGAAAAGCTATCTAGCTCTCATGAGGATCTTCTAGCATCCCATACTAAGCTAAAGTTAGCTCTTGAGGCTATCACTTCAAAGGTAACATCTTGTGAGCCTCATGTGGTTACTAGCACAATATCTTCTAGTAATGCTATATTGCCTTGTGCTAGTATTAGTAATTCATCCTCTCATAATGTTTCTACATCATGTGATGAATTGCTTTCCTTGCCTTGTTGCTCTAACAATGAAGTATCCACTTTCTCTAGTTCTTGCATGTAGAGTAAATCAAAGAGCTCAAGGCCCAAGTCACTTCTTTGAAGAAAGACTTGGAAAAATGTCATGAAGGGAGTTCCACCCTTGACAAGATGTCGAGAGTGCGAAGACTTCCAAATGACAAGAGTGGAGTTGGATTCAAGTCCAATATCAAGAACAAGTCCAAGTTTATCAAGAACAAGGGCCAAGAACAAGAAAAAAATTCGGCCAAGATTATTTGCTTCAAGTGCAAGATTGAGGGACACCATGTTAGATCTTGTCCTTTGAAGAAGAAGCCTCTTAGTGAGAAGCAACTAGGGAAGCGACCTCTTGTTCAATCTCATGCTCAACTATGAGTTGAACAACGGCCACCTCCTAAGAAGACTCAAGCCAATGCTCCTCTTGTTGAGAAGCCTTTTGAGAAGAAAGAAAAGAGTCGATGTTGCTACCTTTGTCGTGAGAAGGGACACTTTGCTTCTTCATGCACTAATGGTACATTATCCAACCCTATCCTTGTTGATGATGTTTATTCCATTCGGAAGGATAATGTGGGCAATGTGTTTGCCAAGTATGTTGGTACTCCAAGTGGTGTCAAGAAAATAACCATTTGGGTTGCCAAACCTATTGTGACTAACCTCTTAGGACCCAACTTGGTTGGGGACCAACAAGCTCAAACTTGATCAATAGGTGTTGTTGGAGGGCATTGGAGACTTGGCTATCTCATGAAGAATTAAGGGATCTTCATAAATTTTATTTCCTCGAGTCAAGTCACTTGGATTATATATATCTCTTATCCAATGTTCCTCCATGCGGTAACTTGTATTTAAATCATATATACATTGAAAGTTGCATGCTCCCTTGCATATGTTAGTTTTGTTTCTAGCATGTGTTTGTATATGTTGTGCTTACTACTTACCCATGTTAATTAATCTAGTATGAGTTTGTGGTTTGCACTCCATGTATTTGTGTGTTTTATGTTGAGCCTTCATTGTCATTCTTGCTTATTTTAGTTGGCTCTTTGGGAGATTAATGGACTATCCCATTTTGGGGGAGTAATATGTTTTTTGCACTTTACTATCCTAAAATGTGTGTACATGAGGAATACCACTTAGTGTTGATATATCAATATTATCTAGTCTCTATGTGATATGTCATTCTCATGAGAAACTCAATTTCTAAATGTCCATTAACTTTCTCTAGTTGTATTTATTTTTGCCTCTTGTTGATTTCAATGGATTATCACATTATGAGGGAGTAATAAGCTATGTGCATATTACAAGCCTAGAAAATGTGAATATGTGAGGTATTGCCACCTAGAGTTGATATTCTAGTTATCTTGTTCCTAAGTGGCATGTTGCTCAAACAAGTTCCATATTTGCTTAAAATATCTTGTGTCTCTCTTGTTTGGTATCTTGTTTGTAAGAGATTTTCTTGTTGCCTTGCATTTTCGGGTTTTATTTGAAGCCTTTTAAGAATCTCTTTCTAAGCATGTTTTCTATTATTCCTATATTTTACCACATGCTTATGTTTTGTGAATATGATTGTGAACAAATATACCACCGAGAAATATCTCCATACATCTCTTGTTTTTGACAAGTTATAATAATTTGTGGTAAGTTTATTGATCATATTTACTTTGACCATTGCTCTAAAATTGCCTTGTTTCTTGCCAAGGATTTGTTTGGTTCAAACTCCTTTGCGTCTTCCTTGCTCTACTTAAAATTTGTTTTATGCTTTCTTGAGTTAGGAAAATCAATGATCCTATTCGTGTGCACTTTCATTCAAAGTCATACATCTTTGTGTTGCAATTCTTGGGGAAGGTATCATACTTTGAGTAGAACACAATTCTTTAATTAGTATTGCATCTTATTGTTTTTCTTGAGCTTGACTAGTGTTTGAACAATATATATGGAGAGTAATGATTCCATTGTGTGCATCTTGTATTCGAATTCAATATCATAATTAATGCACTATTATTGGAAGAACTATCCTACATGTGTTTGAACACTTGTTGTCTTGAAATTGTTATTTTATCCCAATGACTTGTCTCTTTGGAAGACGAACATTTTTCGTCTTGGTACTTTGTGTGCCATCATGAAAAGTGTAGAGGGTTTGTTTATTTTTTGATGTTTTTTTGTTATGTTCTCTATTTGGTTTCCTAAATCATGTGTTGATTTGGGGTTTTGATATAATTTGGACACTTCGTTTGATATCTCTTGTGAGTGCCTTCTTTGTTTTAATTGGTATTTTGTCCAATTTGTATCTTGTTTGGTTCTTGAAAGTTTTGTGCATGTATATTTACTATGTATATCATTTGACATGCTTACTTTCGTTGATCCAATATATAGGATAAACTCCATCAAATCCTAAATGACTAAGATGCGCATGAAATTCAAATTCATATTAATATGCACATATTTATGTGGAGTTTGTCATATGTATTGTAGTTGTTCTAACTACTTTGGACCCAATAAGTTTGGGAACCATTTTGTACTTGATTTTTGTTTTTAGGTACAATGGAGATACATTGGTTTCTTGCTCCATTCATAAGGAAGGTGTTCTCACCATGGTATTATAGGAGTCAAGCTACGATGATTATCAAACTCGCATCCTCTTCATCACCAATGCCGTCTCGGTAGTAAGTATCTATTCCATGCATACATTTCTAGCTTTCAACCTTGTATAGGTTGCATCTTGGCATGAATTCCTTTTGTTTCATTTCATTTGGTTCTTGCAAATGTCTTATCAAAAGCATCTTTATTGCAACTATGAGTAAGCCGGGATGATTACATATTAAGGGGATGTTTATATTAATTTTCATGATTCACCAATCCCAAGTATATTAATCTAGCAACTTCTACTTGAAGTCTCTCATATGCAATATTGATGAATCCTCAATAACCATTTGAATCTTTTGTGATATGCGTTTTCTTTCTCGAAGCATTCCAACTATCACTTTTCCCTTGTGATATTTGTGATGCTTTGATGAGTTTATTGATTGTTCATCTATATCCCCTTAAGATTAAAATAAGCTTAGTGATTTGCTTTCAAGCAAAAATCTTATTGGTATTATTTATGAACCTCTCTTGGATATCATGTTCTTCACCTTTGTACCTATTTTTGTGTGTGCATATTTCTTTGTGGATATATATCTTTGTGATTGGTCTCCATTTAGAAACTTATACACGCGAGAATAGTTACATCTTTAATTGATATTCTATTTCTTTAGTGACCATGTTTTATTGCTTTATTTTTCTTGGTGGTTCCTAAAAGGCACAAGCTTTGCTTTTCTTTTGGTATTCCTTTTGCATCTTAATAAGCTTGTGGACCTATGTGTTTTATCATTTGTTGGTTTGTGTGTATGGTAAAGACATGATATGCACTATGTGCCTCATATATTGAAAGACTATGTTGATGATTTTATCATCCTATTAGTCTCCTAAAATTGTTTTTCCTTGTCACACCCATCTACTTCGGTTGATTAAGTCTTTATTTGTCGCTTCTTGATCTCAATTGCTCAACTTTTGTTTGTTTGCAAGTTGCTTTGCTTCATTTCCAATCTATTCTCTTGCTCTTGTTTGTGTTCAAAATTATCTAGAAGGGAGTGATGATTCCATGTTGTGCACACTATATAGTAATTCAAATCTAACATTGTGCATGTACCTTGGGTAGTTCCCTCTTGATTTTCTAGAACACTTAGTTGATCTTATCATAATATTGATTTTGGTCAATCGGTTTTTCGGATCCTTTGGTTGGTTGCTTTTTTGTGAAAGTATCCTTAAATTTGACTTTACTTTTAAATCTTTGGATCCTCAATATAGTTTGATCTCCCTCCATCTATTCGTAGTTGGATATATGCTCTTGATTTCACTCATATCATGAGGAATGCATACACTATGGGGGAGCTCTTATTATATTGACATTCTAATGTTTTTGCCCATTTCGGCAATGGATGCCAATGGGGGAGAAGTTTAGAGGGTTTAAGGGAATTTGGTTTATGCTTTAGTTTCGTTCTTAAGCATTTTCCTTTCCATGCTATTTCATCCTTGCTCTTTGTTTAGCATGGTTGCTTAATTCATCATATAAACCCTCGTAAAATGGGATTGTCATCAATTACCGAAATGGGGGAGATTGAAAGCGCATGGTGCCCCCATATGTGGTTTTGGTAATTAATGACAATCCTTATGGACTACTGTTTGCATTGAGTTATCCTTGTAGATCTTGTCCATAGGAAATAATGGAGTTCATGTGTTGAACTCTATTAGCTTCCTTGATGGCCATTGTTATATTCAAGGATTTATATGGAGAATGATCATGGTTTGAGTTCAGCTTATTTCTAGTGTGTCTTGAAGAAAAGTATTAGGTGATCTTTCATTATCATCTTCAAGACATCATCATTTGAAGTGAGAAGCAAAGATACAAGGTTGATCAAGCAAGTGATCAACACACAAAGCTACAAGATATACCAAGTGGGATTGTGTATCTCATGGTACGGTAAGCAATTGTAAATATATCTTTGTGAACCAACCCATGATATGTGTGTGTGGCATCTCTATGTGTGGTTATGTATCTTTCCATGGGCATGAACCAAAAGGAAGATTTCATATAGCCCATGGTCTATGTCGTCGTCAAGCGGTGTTCGTCATCTAGCTTGACGTGGAAGCTAAAGTGAAGCATCTAGAAGATATCCTATGCTTGATGCTTGCCACCCTTTTGGAGATTGTGTCCTTGTGAAGATTTGCCGAGAAGAGTCTCTCCCATAATGGTGTATGGGGGAGCAATATGCAAGTCTTCATAAAGCGGAGCTTGTGCTAGCAAGCGCAATCAAGAAAGAAGATCCAACTTGAGAAAGTCAAGATCGTCATCATCTAGATCAAGTGGAATGCTCAAGTCAAAGGTATAATCTTGATAGGTTTTCAATTTTACCGGTCTCGTGTCTTTGGGAGACCGGGTTATAGGATAGATAGTCGTACTATCAAGAGGGCTCTCAAGTGAGTAACTTGATCGAATCGTTATGGAGAGCTCAAACCTTTGCAACTTTGCATATCATCTTTCTTGGTTCTTATTTGGCTTTTGTCTCCTTTGGGTTTTAATGCTGGTCTTGATCTTCATGACAAGCCTTGATTTCTCGAAAACGGATTTTGTAAGAAAAACTTGTTGCGTTTTCGGTGGTGAAAATATTCCGCTCGTCTTTGAGAATGTTCCCACACCTTCCATTTGTGGTAACTTCTATATACTTTTATTTGGATACTCCTTGTTATTATCTTTCCAATGCAATTGGATTTACCTCGTTCGGAGTTCATTCGCAAAAGTTATGTGCGTTTTCGTGTAGGAGGTTTTACCGGTTGTTCTCTTTTGAGAGGCCAAAATCTTTCCCCTTTTGTTTTTATATTCCATTGCTGGACAATGATGTTTCTCTGCATATTATTTTAGTGCTCGTTGTGGTGATTTCAACGAGCCCAAGATCATAAAAAACGGAGTCCGGATGAAAAAGTTATCGTGTTGTTGTTTTTGTTAGTCTTGCGGGGGGTAGAAATTCCGGTTCAAGTTTGAACCGGAATATCCGGTTGGCATCTGTCCCTCCACTCCGAAGTTCTCAGCCGAAAACGGGTAAGGACCAAAGATAAAACTGACAGAAGTAAACCAGATTATTTGTACCGGATTATTCCGGAGGAACCGGAACATCCGGTTCAGCTTCCTGTTCGGGACAGAACCCAACCGGATTAATGGTACCGGATTATTCATCTTAGACCGGATATTCCTGTTGGACCGGATTATTGGGCCAGTTTTGGACCGGAATATCATGTTTACTCTGCACACAAAACGGCTAGTTTTTGTGGGGACCTATTTAAGGGGTTCTTCTTCCCCATTGGTCCCCAAGTCTCTAAGCACAAAATTTCCTCTCTCCCTACCATTGTTGACCTTAGATAGCTTGCCCCTCTCCCAATCCCTCCTATGAATCTTGAATATCTTTGAGGGAGAAGTTAGAGGAGATCTAGATCTACATTTCCACCAATCCATCTTCCTTCTTAGTGAGGGAAACTCGGTAGATCTTGATCTTGGAGTTCTTGGTGTTTCTCCTCCATTGTTCTTCCTCTCTTATTCCCCCATAATCATTTGTTGCTTTGTTGGAATTTGAGAGTGAAGGATTTGAGCACTTGTGCTCTTTCCATTTGCATCGGTTGCATCGGTTTGCTCTCTCCACGAGGATTCGTGGAAGTTGAAAGTTTGTGAGCTTGTTACTCTTGGGTCTTGGACCCTAGACGACTTGTGGTGTTCTTGGGAGCCTCCAATTGAGTTGTGGATGTGTGCCCCAAGATTGTGGTGACACCGATAGCCTCCAATTAAGTTGTGGATGCGTGCCTCGGGTTTGAAGGTTGCCAATAGTGGAAGGTGAACTAGGCCTTTGTGGCGGGGTTCATCGGAGAATAGGGTGAGGCCTTTGCGGCGTTGAGTAGGCCTCTTGTGGCGAGCTCACACCCCTCCAACGAGACGTACTCCCCTTGTGGGAGGAACTCGAGAATACATCATCGTCTCCGTGTGCCTCGGTTATTTCTATACCCGAGCTTTTTACTTATGCAATTTACATTGTGATAGCCTTCGCGCTTGAAGTTATATATCTTGCTATCACCTTGTTACTTGTCTTGCTTAGATTAAGTTGTTGGTGCATCTAGTTGACCCTAGAATATTTAGGTTGTATGCTTGTTAATTTAAACACCTAGTTTATTTGTGCATTTAGCAAGCTTTAACCGGAAAAGTTTTAATCGCCTATTCACCCCCCTCTAGGCGACGTCGTTGTCCGTTCAACCAGAAGGGGCCAGGAGAGGAGCCAGGAGGGGGCCACACCACCCCCCGTCCCCCTTGGCCGCGCCGCCTAGTGGTGTGGGCCACCCCTGGACCCCTCGGACTCCCCTTTTGACTACATATGCCCCGTAAATCTAAAACACGAGGGGGTTCGTCATATTCCACAGAAACACAACAGAGCGACGCCGCCACCCCGAACCTCGATCTGGGGATCAGAAGTTCCTGTTCTGGTGCCCTGCCGGGACGGGGATTCGAAGGATATCATCGCCATCGACACCGCCACCTCTTCTCCATCAAACATCTATGATTCCCCCGTCCATGTGTGAGTAAACACCACTGTAGGCTGAGAGGGATGGAAGGTATTGGCTGAGATCGATCATGTAATAATGCCAGATTGTTAGGGCATAGTGTCTAGTATCCATTGTTAGTGTTTTCTACCGTTGTTGCAACTTGTTATGCTTAATGCTTGTCATTGGGGCCCGAGTGCCATGATTTCAGATCTGAACATGTTATTGTTTCATGAGTATAATGTTGTTTCTTCATCATATCTGCAAGTTGTTTTACACATGTCATTGTCCAGAACCCAATGCCCCAAAGTGACAGAAATTGGGACAACCGGTGTCGGATATATACCAGCTAGGGGTATATCAGATGGTGTCCTAAAGTGCCAGATTACCAGGGTGGCCTGAATGGTAATGGTCTATGGTCCATTAGGCGGCCCAGTAAGCTGATGCACAGAAGCCGGATTCTAGAAGAACCCAGATCACGGCCCGCGTGGTACGGCTTGGAGTAGAAGGCGAATTCTTGCCTTCCAGGTTAGAACATACCGTAGTCTTCCAGGTTTCCTATTATGTAAGCCCTAACCCGGCTATTATATAAAGCCGGGCGGGAGATAAGAAAGAGAGACAATAAGCTAGAAGCTAACTCGCCGAGAGGTTGATCCTTGTCGAGTAGCTAACCCTAACTCACGTTGTACTTTGTATACTTCAGGCTTCAGCCCTGATTTAGTGAGATTGCAGGAGTAGGAACGCCGCTTAGTTGCGACGTACCGAACCTGGGTAAAACCTCGGTGTCATTGTCCATCATACGACCACGTCCCCCACAATCTCTATCAAGAGTGTCATGGCACCCCCATCTATGAATTCTACCACGATGTCTTGACAGTTGGCACCCACCATGGGGCCAGCGGCGTCAGGCGTTATGTTTCGATCGGGGATACTCGGCGGAATTGGCAGTACCATAACTGTCGGGAGTCTGGAATTCGACAACGACGTCGGGCCCTTCCTCGACAACGTATCGTACATGCCAGCACGGAATCATCTGGTAAGTGCCTGCGTTTTACCGATTGGATCTGCAAACATCTTTATCGGATTAACTGCAGAAGCAATGGGATTCTGTGGTGGAAGCAAATTTATCCCACCCGCCCTATACCCAGTCGAAGAAGAGTATGACGCCGGATTTTGCTCAGATCGCCGATACTCTGCCGAATCGCACTTTATCGGTATGGTGCAATCCAAGATCGCCGAAACCACAGATGAAAGCAATACTGTGGAAGAGGCAGAAAACAACAATCCCACAACAGAGGTGGAAGATCCGACATCCGTCAACATGACGACGAACTCGAAAGCTGACTCTGTGATAGCCGCCATTGAGGCGAGATTAGAGTCGGAACCCGGATCGGACCATTTCGATACCGAAGACGAAGATGTAGAAGCTTTCGAGAGAAAGGTCAAATCTTTTCAAGAGGGATTCCACGAAGTACTGATGGCAAAACTTGCTGAAAACACGGATGCCAAAAGTCAGGAAAGCCCTAGAACACCTCCGCCAGAGGAAAGAGAGGATGGAGAAGCCAGTCCAACTTACCCGGATGTCAAGGAATTGATAGAGGAAGAACCTGGTAAAAAACTCCCTCTTCTAAGAAAAAACACAAAGCTTCCAAGAAACTCCAATACAAGCTCCAGAAGAAAAAATTGGCTGATCCAGCCAACGAAAACTGGAAGCAAGAGGAGGAAGTGGAGTTAAGCCTGCGGAGAAGAAAACAAAGGAAATCTCTGTTCCGCCAATGTCAGAACAAGAAGAACCGGATCTACTGCAAACACAAGTGGGACCCCACGAACCCCCTGAAGTGCTGGAAGCCATGAGACAAGCTCTCCAAAGACAACAGCAACATCTATTCCGAACTCGGGAACATCTCCAAAAAACCCAAGTTGACATTAAGTTAAAGCAGGAAGAAATCGAGGAGTATGAGAGAAGGAATAGATCTGGCATTAAACCTACACGGTTACCCGGAATCGCAAGACCGGAAGTACTGCCGCCAAAGGAACGGTTTCAAAACCCGGCCTGGAAAAAGCAAGTAAACAACAAAGATGCTAGGGTTGAACCTATATACAAAAACGCAGCAGAAAACGCGGAGGCCGCGTTCGCCATCCTCAACAACGATCTGTACTCCAATGGCCGAAAACTTCAAAGGGTGTATGCTTTCTTAGGAAAAGCATTGCAACAGCAACAACGAGGGCAAGAAAGATCAGGGAAGTTGCATGACGACTCAACCCTATGCAAAACAGCTACATGCGCCGCTGGAGCACCTGGACCTGAAGAACCTGGATATCCAAATAATTCGAAAGAGAAGAAAGAAGATCTGAGAAAGGACAAGAAAAATCCTGATAACAAGGATGCAGCGTCCAGAACCGGATCCCATCTGCCGAAAGATGGAATTAATCCCCGAGATCGGGAAGAAGAAACCGGAAAGACGGCAAAGCAATGCCGCCGCTGAGACACCCTGCTGAAAAAGCCGGAAGATACGACATTCCTCACAGGCATGAGAGATCCCGTACACCTCCCAGGAATAAGGAAAGACATAGGAGCAGAACTCCACCTTATCCCAAAGGGCATGATAACGGAGGAAATAGAGAACCCTGGAAGAGCGTGTTCGCGCAACAATGGAAAAGAAAGGAGCAGGTCCCCTTTTATCCATTCAGCCGTGAGATACTCCGCACACATTGATAGAGCGAAAAGAGATGATCTATACTTCGGACCCAAGTGTTTCACAGACAGGATCCGAAGAATAACTCTGCATTATGGCTTCACCAAAGTTGGTCCAACATATCAAAAATACACCGGCAGTACAAACCCGGATACCTGGCTCTCAGACTATTACACAGCCGTCCAGATTAACAATGGGACAGACCTAGAGACAGTAAAATTTGCCCCCCTAATGTTTCTGGATGGAGCCAGAGATTAGATCAACGGGCTTCCGTCAAGAACTGTTGATATCTGGGATGATATGGCTAGAGTATTTACTCAGCATTTTTGGGGAACATACAAACGACCCAACAGAACCAGTTAAACCGCTGCACCCAGTTTTAAGATGAACCATACGTGGACTTTATCTCAAGGTGGACTGCAATGAAAAACAGATGTTCTGGAGTAACTGACGTACAAGCAATGCATGCTTTCGTCAATGGCTTAAAACTCGGACTCGCACCGTTCATGATCGGCTCCAAAAAGCACAAAGATCTCGGATCTATGCTTACAACCGCAAATGAGCACGCAGCAGCCGAAGATGACATCAGAGCGAGAGGTGGAAATATCAATACTTTGATTGATGCCAAAAAGATCCCTCGTCCTGAGAAAAAAGAAGCTTCAGAAACACAGCAAAAACCCAAAGAAGTTAACATAGCCTTTGGAAGAGAAAATGGGAGCAAATGGAAAGGACGAAGCACAGAACCGATCAACTACACAAAAGAAGAGTGGGAAAGAATAAAGTCGGAAAACTGTGTCCACCATTCGCAATTTGGGAAACCCACCCATACGAACGCATAATGCCGGCTTAACAAGCATATGAAAGGCAGTGCAGGATCCGAAAGCAAGGGAAAAAATTCCAAGAGAAAATTCTCCAAGCAAAAGCCAGAAGCTGACAAAGAAGACAGTGAATCATACACTGACGAAAAAATCCAGGAACAACAGCGAAAAGGCGAGCCTAAGTTTCCGAGATTTGAAGGAGAATGTAATTTAACTTTCCTGGCAACTCCGTCAACAAAGGTGCCAAAGAGAACCCTTCGAGAAATAAAGGCGGTTGTCCCACCAACCCCGAAATTCTTGAAATACTCTAATACACCAATTACCTGGGATTAATCTGATCATCCCGGAAATATCCCAGAACCCGGCACACAAACTCTAGTTGTAAGCCGTATTGTTCAAAACACTAGGCTAAAAAGAGTGTTGATGGATGGAGGATCTAGCATTAACATAATGTATTTGGATACATTGAAGCATCTGCGAATCTACGAGACACAACTCAATCATAGTAACATACGCTTTCACGGCATCGTCCCTGGCAGGCAAGCACGATCCCTAGGAGAAATTTCCCTAGAAGTAACCTTTGGAGAGAAACAAAATTTCCGGCAGGAAAAGATATCCTTTGAGGTTGTGTCGTTCGAAAGCGTGTATCACGCAATACTCGGACGTCCAACTTTCGCCAAATTCATGGCAAGATCATGTTATATCTATAACAGGCTGAAGATGCCGGGGCCAAAAGGAGGAGTAATCACCACAAGTGGAGACTTCAAGTTGGCAAACGAGCTGAAAAAGAAAACACCCTTTGTGTAGAAAAAGTTATAGCAAAGGAGTAATTGAAGGAGCTGGCAAAAGAAGTATCGCCGACAGAAATGCCGGCAGGAAAAGAAACCCGGAAGCCAGCAGACAGCTTCAAATCTTCCAAGAATACAAGACAGGTTATCCTAGATCCCAAAGATCCGACAAAGTTTTTCGTAGTGGGAACTAGCATGACCGACAAGTAGGAAAGCGAGCTCATCAAGTTCCTCCGTGAGAACTGGGACATTTTCGCATGGTTTCCAGCGGACATGCCAGACGTACCCAGGGAACTTGCTGAGCACCAACTCAAGGTAATTCTAGGATCTAAACTCGTCAAACAAGGTCTCCGTCGATTTGACGGAAGAAGACGGAAGGCTATTGGCAAGGAAATTATCCGGCTATTGGCAGCTGATTTTATCCGGGAAGTTATACATACTGAATGGTCTGCAAACCCAGTATTAGTCCCGAAGAAAGATAGTACTGCTCTCAGGATGTGTATAGATTACACCGGCTTGAACAAATTGTGTCCAAAAGATAGGTTCGCGTTACCGCGAATCGATCAAATAATAGATGCCACTGCATGCTCTGAGATTTTATGCTTTTTGGACGCTTATTCCGGGTATCATCAAATACACATGAAGGAAGAATACCAAATTAAAACCTCCTTCATAACTCCATATGGAACATACTAGTACATAACCATGCCTTTTGCCCTGAATAACGCAGGTGCAACCTACCAGCGCTGCATGCAACGATGTTTGTATAGTCAGATTGGCAAAAATGTTCACGTTTATGTGGACGATATTGCCGTCGTTCCCAAGGAAAAAGACACGCTCCTTGAAGATCTGCGAGAAACCTTCAAAAATTTGCGCACTTATAAAATGAAGTTAAATCCATTAAAGTGCGTATTCGGGGTTCCCTCAGGAAAACTTCTGGGTTTCATCATTTCTCACAGAGGAATAGAAGTAAATCCGGAAAAGATCAAGGCAATCCTAAACATCTCAAGGCCTACGTGCTTAAAAGATGTACAAAGATTGACGGGTTCTGCAGCTGCCGTCAGCAGGTTTATAAGCCGGCTAGGAGACAAAGCTCTGCCATTATAAAAATTGTTGAAGAAATCCGACAAATTTGAATGGACAGAAGAGGCGGACAAAGCGTTAACCTAGTTAAAAGAAACCTTGATGCAAGCTCAGATTTTGGCATCACCAAAAGACGAAGAACCCATGTTATTGTACCTCACAGCGACAAACAGGGTTATCAGCACGGTGATAGTTGTGGAAAGGCGGAAAGACGAGCCAACCATACCAGATCAACATCCGGTGTATTATGTAAGTGAAAATTTTTCCGAGTCCAAGCAAAGATACCCGCACTATCAAAAACTGGCATATGGTGTATTTTTTGCATCTCAAAAACTCCGCCATTACTTCCAAGGACATTCCATAACAGTGGTATGTAAAGCACCACTAGGGGATATAATCAACAATGCGGACGCAACATGCCGAGTAGCCAAATGGGGCATCGAGTTAGCTGCGTTCGACATTAAGTACCAACCACGGACGGCAATAAAATCCCAGGTGTTGGCTGATTTCATCGCTGATTGGACAGAAGCAATGGAAAACACACCAATGCCGGAGTCGGAATACTGGGTCATGCATTTTGATGGATCCAAGATGAAGGGGGGCGCTGGAGCTGGTGTAGTCCTAAAATCCCCCAAGGGAGATACAATAAAGTACGTATTACAAATACACTTCAAGGCCAGCAATAATGTGGCAGAATACGAGGCTTTGCTTCATGGCTTGCACATTGCAAAAGAAATAGGTGTCAAACGCATCTTATGCTATGGTGACTCAGATTTGGTACAGCATCAACTCAACCAAACATGGGACGCCAAATGCCCCATCATGGCCGAATATCGGAGAACGGTGGACGAGTTTGCAATTTGCTTCCTGTGATTTGAAGTACTTCATGTCAAAAGGGAAGAAAATTGGAACGCGGATGCATTAGCCCGCATAGGCTCGGAAAGAGTGAAAACCCTACTACCAGGTGTGTTTGTCCAGCATTTGCACGAACCATCCATAAAAGGTAGAGATGTCTATTATCCTCTCGTTTCCGAATCAATCGAAGTCCTGCTCGTTAACCCGAATTGGACAATTTCATATCTAAACTTCTTAGTAGATCAGAAGTACCCGGATGGAGCAGACAAGGTCTTGCAAAGACAAATAAAACGTCGATGCAAAGGATACATGGTAACCAATGGTTGCCTGTATAAGCGCAGCACTACCGGAATTTTTCTGCGATGTATTTTGCCGGAAGAAGGACGAGAAATTCTGCAAGAAATCCATGCTGGAGATTGCGGACATCATGCTCAATCAAAAAGCATAGTTAAGAAAGCATTACGTGCAGGATTTTTCTGGCTAACAGCCAAGACAGATGCCGAACACATAGTTAATACATGTGCCGGATGCCAGTATTACGCCAAGCAGACGAATATGCCAGCCCAAGCACTCAAAACTATCCCTATTACATGGCCATTTGCGGTCTGGGGGCTAGATATGATGGGACCATTCAAAACTGCAAGAGGTGGACTTACACATCTACTTATTGCAGTAGATAAGTATACCAAGTGGGTGGAGGCAAAACCCATCAAAAAGCTTGACGGTGTAACAGCCAGAAATTTCATCATTGACGTAGTCATGAGATACGGCGTTCCGCACAGCATAATAACCGACAACGGGACAAATTTCTCTATTGGAGAGTTGGCAAAATATTGCCGACAAACGGGAATACGCCTAGATCTTGCATCTGTGGCACACCCACAATCCAATGGGCAGGTTGAAAGAATGAATAGTTCAATCCTGCAAGGAATACGTCCAAGAATCGAATCTCCTCTTCATAGAGCAGCTGGAGCATGGGTGGAAGAGTTACCTTCCGTTCTTTGGAGTATTAGAACGACGCCAAACAGGTCAACAGGGCAAACCTCGTTTTTCCTAGTTTACGGCGCGGAAGCAGTCCTTCCAACAGACATGATCCATGATAGCCCAAGAGTGCAGGCTTTTGATGACTCGGATGCCGAAAGCACACGACAGGATGTCGTCGATCTCCGAGAGGAAGAACGAGAACTTGTGCTTCAAAGATCTGCCATTTATCAGCAAGGTTTACGATGTTACCATAGTCGGAAAATCAGGCATCGTTCTTTTAAATAAGGTGACCTAGTGCTAAGATTGGTACAACAAAGAAAGCACAAATTGGCTCCAGTTTGGGAAGGACCATTCGTCATCAGCAAAGCTATGAAAATGGATCATACTATCTTCTGGACATTCGAGACATGGAAGATGATCCCGAGAAGCCGAATCACAAAAGAAAGAGAAAGATAGATGACGAACTAGGGGAGACCAAAAGACCCTGGAGCATCCAGCAGTTATGTCCCTTCTATACTTAGTTCAATTTCTATGTAAACATCTTTGAGATCATGAAATAAAGTTGTCGGAATTCATACATCTGTGTTTTTTACGTGTTCATTATAGTTTAAAACATAATTCCGTCTTATGTATTTCCCAATGGTCTTTCAAAATACTCAATGTTAACCCGAATTGTGCCTGCGTGCTCGGTGTTAAAAAACTGAGTGATTTTCAGCCTAAAATCGCTTAAGGAAACCCAGATTGTGCCTGTGTGCCTGAGTTTCATTCAAAAAATTCCTTAGTGTTCTCTAAGCATTATCTGATTGTTTTTATGCTGGGTCGCTGGAGCTAGTAAGTAAAAAATGCCTTTAGTATGATCCATGTTTCCGAGTTACGACTGAGTGGTTATACCCAGTCACTTGGCATGAAGATTAAAATACTATCGAGCCATTTCAAACACTAAGGAAAGTTAAAGCATATGGACCAGAGAACTTAGAAGATAAAGGAATATAAACTCGGAAAACTTGCAAAATACTTAATAAAAATTGCTGCAAAAGCGGAGTACTTGTTTTTACAAAGGAATAGAAAGCATTACAATAAGTTTACATTGTAAGATCAGTAATGTTCCTATTTCCTTGTACCCAGGACAAGGCATCCGAGTCATCTTCACTGCTGGATTCCTCGGGAATATCTGGAATGGTTTCCTCTGGGTAGAAGGTGGAGATGTTGACCATGGTGGCGATCTTGGTGGCGTGACCTTTGATGGCTTCGAAGATACCGGTCCGTTGCGCCTCCGTGTATCCTTGCGGGATGCCGGACGCCACGCGCCAAGACTTGGCGTCAGGGTAGTGCATGCGCATGAGCCCTAGAGCCATGCGCGCACCACCACGCGCCGCGGAGCGCAGGATGGATTCCCTGGACTTCGCCACCTCCACCATAGCTTCTGAAAGTTTTTCAACTTCCGAGAACTCCCCAGTCCTGGCGGGAAGGCATTTGCTGACCAGCAGCATCCCCACAGCCTTGATTGCGGTGAACACCTTTCCAAAAGCTCGGATTTTCTCAATCCGAGTAAGCTGGGGGCTATCTCCTGTTTTAGTAAAGACACAAAAAGTGTTAGCAAAAACAGAGAAAGATGTCAACATAAAAAATCCGGTAAAAGATAAAAACTTACCGAGAATTTAGTCCATCTCGGCGCCTTCCTCTAAGCTGGTTCAAGGTATTCTCCAAGTCTCGGATAGTGTCCTTGTCCTTGGCTGCTTGGTCGGAGGCCTTAGACTCGGCAATGCCGACAGCAAATTGGCTGGCCTCCAGGTCCTGCTGCAACTTCATATTGAGCTTATGAAGATCCAGATTTTCCCGGCGCAGGTTCTCGGCATTGCCGGCATCTTCAGCAACTTGCTTGGCTTTCGCCAAAGAAGATGAAAAGCAAGTAAAAAACACGAGTAAGAAAACTCGGAAAAATACTTAGATAAAATTCATACAACTGGAAGCAGAGAAAAAACTTACATGCTGATTCCTCCAGCTGCTGCTGAACGGATACCAGTTCCGCATCCTTACCCTCAAGAATCGAAAGAAGGGATTTCACTTCCTTGTTCTTGATAGTAAGTTTGTTGAAAACTTCCAGATTTATATTTTCAGCGGTTCGCTGAAACACGAAAAAGAAACAAAACATGTTTAAGTTAAGAACAATCATAAAAGCGAAAAAAGCATTAAGGCAAAAACATGCATTTGACTTATTGCTTGGGGGCTAGAGGTATTACCTGGCTCGTTTGTTGCAAATCTGACAAGTTTTCGTTGAATTCTTTTGCATACTCTGCAAAAAGAATCCCAACATGGTGAAGGCCGTCTTGGATGACCTGCCGAGGTGAAAATACGAAGTTATTCCTTACAATTAATCCGCCTTGCGGCCCAGGACGGATTAGAGGAGCAGGAGCGAAGAACTTCTTAGCCCCTGGACGAATATGTCCATGTTCGTCGAAGGGTTCCTCCTTTACCTTGAATTCTCTGTTAAAGGTGGGAATGGGCTCTTCCTCAGGTATACGAGAAGGGCCGCCCACATCCGGTTCTGCCCTTTCCCTCGCATCCTTCTCGGATGCAATAGGCTGGCTGGTCGGCAATGGGTACTCCTCTGGTTTTGCAGGCTGATCTTCTCCCCCAAGAGTAACTGAGGTGGGGGGAGTTGTCGCAAGAGATGGCGCTCCTTTGCCGACAGTGGCTTTATGCTTCCTCATCTTCTTTGACTTTAAAGAAGTTGGAGCAAGGCTAAAGGAAAAAGGAAGAAGAAAATCTGAGAAATCAATATTCCGAGAAACCAAACCAACATGCAATAAAAAGCAGGCAAAGGTGCAAAATACCCAAGGAATTACCTGGATGTAGCGACGGGAATCCCGTCAAGATTTACCACCTCTTTAGTGGTTGTTGGCCTCTTGCGCTTTCGTCCCCCGTAAAAGTTGGCATGAATTTCGTCAAGTTCGGCGTCAGTTGCAAGTTCTTTTTCCGTAAGGTCATTGAACTATGGAAAAGGCCAAATATTTGACTAAGTTAAGAAAATGAAGAAAGGTACAAATCTGAGAAAAATTGTCCAAAGAAAAGGAC
The DNA here is from genome assembly GCA_028641055.1 of Alopecurus myosuroides. Classification (NCBI taxonomy): domain Eukaryota; kingdom Viridiplantae; phylum Streptophyta; class Magnoliopsida; order Poales; family Poaceae; genus Alopecurus; species Alopecurus myosuroides. Next base: position 191,089,705 of record CM054059.1, on the reverse strand, counting down.
ATACCTTTGGAATCATATTTCCTTCGTGATACATTTCTTGGCTTTCTTTATATTGGTCACGGGTAGCAACCAGCTGATTGACCCGCTTCTTGAAGTCCCATTTCGAGAAAGCTTTATCCGTTCCTCTCATCCCATCTTCTGGACCCTCGTATTCGCACAAAAGCCGAGTCTGGTGTGCAAGAGGTTGGATGCGACGTCCGAACCAACACAAAACAGTGTCGGCTCCAGTAAGAGGAGGAGTGGACGAAGTGAGCTTAGTGATGCGCCGTTTGATTTTCATTAAGTCATCCGGCAAAGTTTGTACCGCTTCTGCAGCCCAATTGTCCTGGGGAATAGCGGCGGCATTGACAAATGGTGGAACCCCGGTTTTCTTTCCTGGAAATGGGATGTCCTGATGATAGAAGAACGAAGTCGTCCAAAATTTGACGGATTCCGACGTTTTTATCTTTGGAAACCAATCTTCCCTGAATCTACGCAGGGTGAAAGATACGGTTCCACAGATTGGAAGAGCGCCCTCTGAAGGGTTTTGCTTGATTCCAAAGCAATATTGCCATAAATCTAATCTAGGCGCTATTCCTAAGTATCCTTCAAACATGGTTTGGAAGCCGGCCAGATAAAGAATAGAGTTTGGTGCTAGGTTGTGAGGCTGGATTTTGTAATGGTTAAGAACTTCGAGGAAAAAGGCGGAAGGCGGGACTCCCATACCTCTAGTGATGTGCGAGGTAAGAAGGACTCGTTCCCCGGCTCTGGGCGAAGGCTCGGATTCTTCTTCTTCATGCCGCCATTTTCCTCTCTCAATCAACCCTTCCTTCTCCATTGTCGGAAGAAGAGAGGAAGGAATGCTGCATCGGCTCCAATTGCCGGCAGTTTCGCATTCTTCCTCGGCTCCGGCGGCAGCGGCCGCAGCAACAAGCTCCTCCCCGACGAGAGTGAGCTTTTCCTCCGCCGTTTCGGGAGGCGGAGGCGGAGTAGAAGAAGATGTGGCCAGGTTATCGGCCGCGAGAGGCAGATCCTCGCGGTCCTGACCACCGGAAGCTTTCTCCGGCACGACGGAGGTGGCGCGGCTCGGCGGATCCAATAAAGGATCCCTCTCGTTGATTATGTCATCAATCTCTGCGGCGACGGAGCGCTCCGGGGAAGCGCGCGGAGAGGCCATATCCGGGCGGCGCGATGAGGACTCTGTGCTCTCCGACGAGAAATCCGGGAACGGCGCGGTCGCGTGTACAGCCTCGGGAGTTGCTCTGCTCTGCTCTCACTGAGGCTCGGGAGGCTTTGCGCTTGGGGCTTGAAGATGAGAGGAGAGTGGAAGGTTTGCCGGAGGAGATGAAGTGGGCTATTTATAGCCGAAAATCCATCATGATACGTGCTAACAAAAGTTTTGACCGTTGGATGCTCAACGCGTATCACTCGCCGAAAAATCCGGGAAATGAATCGACATGTGATAATGGTTATCTCCTAGTTTCCTGTGAAAATATGTCAGAGATACGTTTCAGGGTTTCACTCGTGAAAACCCAAACGTCCCTGACGTCAGCACAATTTCATCACTGACGTAGGAAGTTCCTTCTCCACGAAGGCTTGTGGAAGAAAAGCCGGATTTTCCGAAATCCGAGTTTCGCGTTATAGCATAATTTGAAGGAAAAGAAGAATCAAGACGAAGATCCAACATATCTCGGAAAGAATGCAATTTGACGAAAGACGGCGATTCCGAGTCTTAATCCTTCTTGGGGGCTACTGTCGGATATATACCAGCTAGGGGTATATCAGATGGTGTCCTAAAGTGCCAGATTACCAGGGTGGCATGAATGGTAATGGGCTACGGTCCATTAGGCGGCCCAGTAGGCTGACGCACAGAAGCCGGATTCTAGAAGAACCCGGATCATGGCCCGAGTGGTACGGCTTTGAGTAGAAGGCGGATTCTTGCCTTCCAAGTTAGAACATACCGTAGTCTTCCAGGTTTCCTATTTTGTAAGCCCTAACCTGGCTATTATATAAAGCCGGGCGGGAGATAAGAAAGAGAGACTATAAGCTAGAAGCTAACTCGCTGAGAGGTTGATACTTGTCGAGTAGCTAACCCTAACTCACGTTGTACTTTGTATACTTCAGGCTTCAGCCCTGATTTAGTGAGATTGCAGGAGTAGGAACGCCGCCTAGTTGCGACGTACCGAACCTGGGTAAAAGCTCGGTGTCATTGTCCATCATACGACCATGTCCCCCACAATCTCTATCGGTAGTCTCATGGCACCCCCGTCTATGAATTCTACCACGATGTCTCGACAACCGGAGGGGATGGCTATGATGTTAGAACCACGTGTGTTCATGGAGTGTTAATGCTTTGCTCCAGTGCTTTATTAAAAGGAGCACCTTAATTACCAGTAGTTTCCCTAGAGGCCCCGCTGCCACGGGCTGGTAGGACAAAAGATGTTGTGCAAGTTTCTCATTGCGAGCACGTACGACTATATTGGAACACATGCTTATGGTTTGCCTTAATGATTGATGCTTTATATTACTATATGCAATGCCCATGTTAGATTATTACATGACCTATATTATCCATGCAACGCCCGTCCATCCATTCCCTCTATGCCTACGGTACTTCCCATACTGTTGTTTTCCACGATTGCTACTAATGATACTATTTTACTACTGTTGTTATTTTATTTCTACTGCTGCTATAAAACTGTTATCACTGATAAATTGTTGCAAGAAAGTCTACTTTCAGGTGTAGCTGAATTGATAACTCAGTTGTTAAGGCATATAAATATTCTTTGGCCCCCCTTGTGTTGAATCAATAAATTTGGGTTTTACTTCCCTCGAAGACTGTTGCGATCCCCTATACTCGTGGGTCATCAAGACTATTTTCTGGCACCGTTGCCGGAAGCATAGATTTATTTATTTGCTCACTTGATCGTGATATTGTTTGCTGCAAGCCATTCATCATGGGCAAGACTCGTGATGGAAAATATCCTATATTACCATCAACTACAAGAAGAGGTACAACTCTGAACACCTCTGCTGCTCTTGATTCATCGTCTGTTATGTGTAAGCTTCTTACTCCACCACATGCTACATGTACTTACTTCTGCTGAGCCTGAGAATGTTCCTGATACTTTTAATGATGCTTATATTGTGCTTGATGATAATGGTTCTCTAGGTCCTTTCCTAGATGATACTATTTCTAGATCCAACAAATTAAAAATGCTGAAATTTCTGTTGAAAATATTGGTACACCTATTAATTCAACTGAGCTTATTGATGATCTTGATGAAACCTATATTGAACTTAGTGGTGATTTTATTGAAGAAGCTCGTGCTACTACTGGTGCAAGTGCTCTTAAGAGTCTTCTTGCAATACATGTTGTGAAATATAAATCTTCTCTTGATGCTAAATTTGCCACATATCCCATACACATTATAGATAAGGATTATGATTTCTCTTTAGATTTATCTTATATATCTATTGTTGAGAAGGAACCTTTTTGTGGAACTGAAAGTAAAAGTGCTATGGAAGACATGAATGAGCTTTCATCTTTGAGTAGTTTGTTTTCTGATGATACTAAGCTGCGTACTTATTTTGTTACCAAGAGCTTCCCTTTCTCATTGAAATATGAAGCTAAAATTTGGTTTAACAATCTGTCACCTGGGTGTATTACTGATCATATGGATTTGGTTAATTCTTTCTTTCAAAAATATCTTTCTGCTAGTGCCCAACATGCTGTTGTGAAGGACATCTTTAACTTTGAGCAAGTTGAAGGAGAAAAATTGCCTGAATCTTGGACTAGATTTTGTTCTTTGATAAGAGCTAGCCCTGGATATCCATTACCTAAAAAATGAGCTCCTAGATATATTTTATAATGGACTAACTATTGAATCTAGGACATACCTGGATAGTTGTGCTGGTTGTGTTTTCAGGAAAAGAACTCCAGAAGAAGTTGAGGGATTTATGGCTAAAATAGCCAAAATAATGATGATTGGAATATACATAATCCTACACCTACACCAGAGCCAACACCAATACCAACACCCAAGAAGAGAGGGATGATTGAATTAAATGATAAAGTGATGAAGGAAGCCAAGAAATCTCTTAAAGAGAGGGGTATTAAATATGAAGATGTGAAGAATTTACCTCCTATAGAAGAATTATGTAAGCCTATTCCTCATCCATCAACTGTTGAGGTACACTCTCTCCAATACTTTGATAATAGAGATATTCCTTACTCTAAACCACCTGATCAATGCTTAGATGAATTTGATAATTATGTTGTTAAGCAAGACAACTTTAATAGGAGAGTGCAAAATCACCTGATGGAAAACTCTAGAGCTATTGATAATTTGCATGGTATTATTGAGAGAACCTCTAGTGATGTTAAAATGCTTGTTAAACATTTTCAAATGGTTCAAACTCAAATTGATCAACTTACTAAAGTAGAAAAAGACATGCTAGCTAATTCTTCTAGAGATAAACATGTTTGTGAAATAATTACTAGAAGTGGTGTTTCTACTCAGGACCCCTTGTATCCTGAAAGAATTGAACAAGATTCTCGGCAACCTAAAAACAATAGTTCTCCTTCTAAGAAAAAGAAGAAGAGACATAAAAATATTGTAGAATCTCCTGAACCTGCTAAAGATCATAATAGTATATCTATTTCTGATGCTGAAACTGAAAGTGGTAATGATAAAAGTGATGCTTCTGATAAAGAAGAACCTATAGATGAACTTGAAAAACAAACTAAAACTGCAAAGTATACTAAGGAAGATTTCATTGCTAATAAACATGGTAATGAAAGAGATCCTTGGGTACAAAAAGCAATGCCTTTTCCTAATAAGAAACACAAATCAAAGGAAGAAGAACATTATAACAAGTTTCGTGAGTGGATGAAACCTCTGTTTTTGCAAATCCCTTTGACTGATGCTATTAAACTGCCTCCTTATTCTAAATATATGAAAGATATTGTCTCCAACAAAAGGAAAAATCCTAATGAGGAAATTTCCACTATGCTTGCTAATTACTCTTTCAATGGCAAGGTTTCAAAGAATCTAGGAGATCCTGGTATTCCTACTATCCCCTGTTTTATTAAAAATAATTATGTTAGAACTACTTTATGTGACTTGGGAGCTGGAGTTAGTGTTATGCCTTTCTCTCTTTATAAGAGACTCTCTCTTGAAAAATTGATACATACTGATATATCTTTGCAAATGGCTGATAAGTACACTGCTATTCCTGTTGGTATATGTGAGAATGTTCCTGTGCAAATTGCTACTAATTGTTTGATATTAACTGACTTTGTTGTGTTGCAAACGCCTGAAGATGACAATATGTCTATTATTCTTGGGAGACCTTTTCTTAACACTGCAGGGGATGCTATTGATTGCAATCAAGGAAAAGTAAATTTTAATGTTAATGATAAAGAGAATATTGTTTATTTTCCCAAGAAGATTGGTGGAAGATATGGTTTAAATTCAATTGAAAATACTGAGACCATCAAGATTGGAGAATTTTATTGTCCCATTCTAGTACCACCAAAAGAATATGAAATTATTATGATTGGGACTGTGTCTATCAAGGTTGAGGTAACATAATTATTTAGTGATTATCAAAGTTTTGCTTCACATGAAAATTGTTCTGGTAACAAGAATTGATCACCCTTGTTAAATAAATGATTTTAAATGAAGTGGGCAATGTTTTCACTATGTTTTCACCTTCCCATTTATGTTTTCACCATGTTTACTTCTCTTATCACATTGCTACTTGAGTACAATCATGTTTTCCATCATCCACATTCATCTTTTCATCATGTTTTCACCCTGATTATTGTGGTTATGCATGTTTTCACCACCCATACTTTTGTTTTCACCACTACCACCTTTGTTTTCTTTGGATATTTTTCCATTATAGTGTCATAGAACCTTTGTAGTTCTAGTTTTGGTTTGTTTCTCCACCTTTTCACTTTCGTTTTTCTGTTTTTTATTTATTATTAAAATTCTGGAAATATCTCAAAAATAAAGTTTCTCGAAAAAATCCAGAAAAATTATAATAAAAATTTTATGTCAAAAACGAGGCAGAGATTCACCTAGGAGGCCCCAGTGGGACCCACCAGTCAGGCACACCATGGGGTGGCGCGGCCAGCCCATGGTGGCGCCAGCACATGCTGCGGGGCCCCCTGGCCACCCACTAACTCTCTCCCCTGACAAAGTATTCTCTCTCACCTCCCAAACTCAACACATTTACTGGAACCCGGGTTCTTGCTGTTCTTCCTCGAAATTTTTCGATCTCTTTGCTCAGCCCATCATTTGTGCTGAAATTTGGTGCATTTTCTCTCCGGTATGTGACTTCTCCGATGATCCAAGTAGAATTTTATTTGGTGAAGTATTTCTTGAGTATTTTGGTACTGTAGGTGACAGCTTATGTGAGTTTGCATGCTTGATTTGAGTAGAAATAATGTAGTTCTGATGCATGTTTAGCTCTCCTATAAGTCCATATGGTAGTTTCCACCTTATAGTTGCTTGAAATTAACTTTTGTGATGATTGTTGAAAAAGTTCAGAGATGGATAGTCATAATTTTGGAGAAATATTTAGGAGTGATGCTCCTAGGAGGACAAGGCCCTCACGCTCATCCACTCAAGTGAGGCCATCGCACAATCAAGACCTTATTGCACCGAGTATTGACGATGCGGGAGGTGATGGTATCGCTAACCCATCTAGCTTTTCTTGCATTACATTTCTAAGAAGTGCAGGTCTATTAGATGACTTTCGTATGCTTATTTAAAGAGTTGGTCTAACGAACTATATGGAGGATGAAGGTCCTCAGTATGCCGCTCTCACAAAAAAAAATGTTGATAGTTTTAAATTTCAGAACACACATTTTGGTCCCACTTTTGCCTTCAAATTATATGGTAGTTCTTTTTCTTTGTCCTTGGAGAATTTTTGTGCCATTGTAGGTATCAACGCTACCGAGACAGCGTGCAGGATTCAGAATAAACCCGCGGATCTTATGGCGCTTTACCTAGAAATCACCAACGATGATGGTCGCTCATCCCAGCGTGGAAAGATAAGGAACATTCAACTTCTTGGTCTTAGATATTTTACTTACTAAATTGCTACTAGTACTCTTGGTAGGGAGAACACTAGCAACATTTCTGGTTACCACCTTGCTTTCATGATGCTGCGCTGAACCGTAGCACAAAGTATAACCTTGGTGCACCTGTTGCACGCCGCCCTGCTGCTAAGGGGCTATTTTCAGGGGCATTATTGCTACACGTATAGCAGCTGCTTTAGAATTTTATATTGCTCCCGATGATGAATTGATTGCTCCCTATAGACTCAATCTTGCTGCCATGAAGTCTCATTAGTTTGTCACTGCTGACTCTACTACTGATCGCTTAGTATATAGAGTTTTATATATGGATGGAGATGAGCGAAAAGTTATTTTGCCGTAGCCTATTTTGTTTAAGATTGACAGGTCACCATGGTCACGCTCCAAGGAGGAGGTGGACGAGCATCTGAGCACTACAGAGTTTTACTGGCAGCAGGAGAGGCGAGACGCGCGTCTCGAGGACCACAACACGCAGTACACCAACGCATCCTCGAGCACATATCAGGAGGAGGGTTCCTCCTCAGCATACCACGGGGGCGCCACCTCATGGTCCCCTTGGTGATTGATCTCCACTTAGGCCAAAAGCCTAAGATTGGGGGGAGGTATACCGACACCACACTCATTTATATATCATGTTCGGTCGGTTTTTTGTATATCCATATTTTCGCTTCTTTCGTTTGTTTTCGTTTTCTTTCGCTTCTTTCGTTCCTCTTTGTTTTATTGTTTTGTTCTTGTTTTTCAAAACACAAAAAGACCAAAAATATTTCTGTTGTTTCTCTTTGTTTGCTTCTTTAGTTGGTTTGCTTTCTTTTCTCGTTTCGGTTTAGTATTCAAAAATCCAAAAATATTTTGCTTTGTGTGCTTGTTTCTTTCTGTTCTTGTTTTAATTCGAAAACCAAAAAATATTTGTTATTCTTCTTTGGTTTTGTAAAGTTTGGTGCAGAGTTCACCGGATTTCCGTGTCTTCATTGGAGCTTGATTATCATTCTATACTATTTAATCCACAAGTGAAGAGCAGTAATGACGATTTGCGACAATCCGAGTTGTGGTGAGAGGCTGGTATGAACTCTATTTGTTTTATTTTTGTACATATACTCATCGTGTGAACATGCTTAGTCCGTTCATGTAAGGTGTATGTTATTTAATTGATGCTTGGTAGTTCGTGCTCTCACGTGTTAGTTCCAACTTATTAATACTAGTTGAATACCCGTGCGTTGCTACGGGTTAAAAATATTTTTATCTAACCGATCATAATATTTTGAAAAATAGAATTCTAATTCTTTTATAAAAGATAAGATTCACATCTCATATAATTATTTGTGTAAACTAAGCTTCTTGCTCACTCCTATCCTGGATAGGGGCGGATCAAATCAGGTTGAAAGCAACGGGCGACAATAACATGTCTAGCATTTGTTGTTGCTTTACAAATCACCATAGCCACCAATTATTAGGTAATTTCTTGTTTAGTGCGCAGTAAAAAGTATCTTTTTTTCTCTAGTCCAAGTGCAAAATGAACACGCCATGACTGACTAAAAACTTGCGGCACAACCATGCTTTCAGTTGGAGACAGATGGCAAAGAAAACAGGGAAACGTTAGCACACAAAAAAAAACACAACTTGTCTTCTACTTAATCACCATTAGAGTATACTACTACTGCTACGTCAGCGAAATCTAGTTATAGGCGCCGCAGGTGGCTCATTCCGGGCGGCGGCCTATAGGACGCATGCCGCGCGTCGTTTTTTTAACCTTCTGTGCGCGAGCTTAGCGTGGTGCGTCCTCCCGCGTACTTCTTTGAAACGATTGCAAAATGGCTGATCTACCACACTACGGTGCATTTGCATTGACGCTGCTGACCTATACATGCCGAATCAAGTCCATCACCACATAGTATCAAGGCTCCTGCAGTGCGTGTGAGCTACTTTAAAATACAAAATGGCTGCTATGAGCACAACCAAGGCTGCTACGAAAGTGAGGCACGCACGTCGGCACGTGCAGTGCACTGTTTTTTAAATTAACTTGTATGCTTATTTTTAACTTCTATTATGAATTTTGGTACAAAAATTCACTAGGGGCAAAAGAGTATTTTTTTACATCTCCAATTGTGTTTAGAATGCACTATAGTGCCATGTTAGGAAGAAAATGAAGTTAAAGTATCAAATAGGAAGATTTTTTTTGGGCCAAATAGGGAACAAGATTTTAAATAAGGGCCAAATAAGGAATTCTCTCCATATTCATGGATGCGACTTGAATTAATAAGTATTATACACATCGTCTTTAGGTTGTACGAGATCCTAACATTGTCTTGTTTTTTGTTCCACGAGAAAGTAGATTAAAAATTAATTGTATATCTATCCCAAACCACTAACCAAGACCTATATTAATTTTAGTTAAATACCCATACATTGTTTCATAGTAACAGTATGACTTTCAATGTTTTGAGAAACTTAGCATGGATAATTTAAGAATTGCCTAAATTTGAAGTTTTCGACCATGTTGTGTGTGACACGCGGGTGTTGCTCCCGCTTCATCCCGCTCAAACCATGTGCCCTTCTACTCCTTTTTTCTATAATACCTTTTACTTCCCTTTGGAAAATAAAAAGCTAACCTATCCGTAATAGAACTACAGAATACAAAATAACAATATTTAAACAGAGAAAATGCTTAGTTAGTGATAAGAATGCAAGTATTTTACCAATGGTAGGATACTACAAACTTCATGAAAATTACCATGGCTTTATTCGACATTTTTTCAGTTATATAATAGGAAAAAATCGAGCATGCCAATTAGTGAAGAATATGGTGCACCGCGCACATCTTCTCATATTGTATATAATTCTTCGCTGGCTTGCTAGCGTAGTATCCATATCCCTGCCAGGCTGCTTACCAGCCTTTTTCAGCCTTTTTCATACACGGCGCTGATCATAATAACCCCTAGAAGGAGAAAAGGCAAATGTAACATATATGCTGAAACAAAGGATAATTGTTGGTTCTGTTCGAAGAGAAGTGATTCCTGTGATACAGTTATACCATGTTAAGCTATAACCGGTACGGAAACTTTGGCCGCGCCAAGGGGAGATGAGAAAGACTCGTACTGGCAGCAGGGTGGAGTCTAGACAAAGCTAGTCACTGGAGCTCAGATTCTGAAAGAAAAAATACACATGAAGAAAGATCAAGACCATTCTTTATCAAATGACCAGCATTGGAGACCTTGCTCACTATCCAAGAACTTTCATATGAAGGATACCAAAATTTTGAGTAAATGAACAACAGAAGATTAACTTTTGAGTTTTCACATTCCGAGAATTTTATAAATATTTACGCTTTCAAATCTGGTAGTTTGCGCACCATACAACAAACAATAATGTGTAATTTGGACCTTATTAATATTTTGATTTATATCCATTCCCTTTCTATAGTGAGGCTTCCCCTACAGGAAGGCGGGGGCATTTGCGTTTGACACTTTACATGTGGTATGTAGATTATGAACGATTCCTTAAAGAACTTGTGATGTTAAATGGTCATTTCTTCACTAATATAACAACTCATTAATGCCTTTTCCTGCATTAATATCATAATAAAAAACTAATGGTGTTTAAATCAAGAAAATAACCTCTCTCTCTTAAAGCAAAAAAACTTGCCAATGCAAGAGTAACTAAATTAATGAGAGTAAATTGAGGAGTACTCTTTTCAGGTAAGGATGGATAGATATACAAAAATAGGGGGTATAAACGTGTTGCTAGCTTTTACCTGAATATGATGTGAAACCTGTTGTTTCTGCATCCAACATCCATTTGAAATATGCTCTATAGTAGCAGCACCAGGTTGGGAGCACAAAAAAATTGTGGGAGGATGGTTGTGCCTGCTAGGGGGTGGGGAAGACGGAGCTGCACCTGGAGAAACACATAAGATCGCCCCTGACCTTCTGTGCCGAACCCTCCCCGCCACACACCATCCGATGCAACTCCTTCTGGGCCCGCACCTCCCATCGGACGCGCCTCTCGCCGAGGGCCACCATCGTCCCCCCTTGGTCGTCTCTGTCCGTCACCAGCGCATGCTAAGGTACAATTTTAGTACATAATAAGTTTCAGTATATTGCTTGTTAATACGATAAACTACAAAACAACCAAATAATTACGCTATTGCATAGGTCACTGGCCACAACTTTATAGGAATATTAGATAAAAGTGCACAGAGCAAAAGTAGATGCGAACCTTGCTTAAGAAATACAAAGTTTGTTGAACTATGCATCTCCTGAAGCCATATCACACCATGACCTTCTCTGTTTTGAGATTAATCAATATCAAGACTCAATCAACAGATATGAACTCTCTTTGAGGAAAAAAGTATTACTTTTCCTAAATAATTACTTTTATCTATGAGAAAGCAAATAGGGTTAGAAAACGCAAGAAATTATTTCCAATCGAATCAAGAATGTTCGTCTCATCAAAATTAATTAACTTAGAAAAAATCAGTAGAGTACAGGCTATACCTATTCAGACGTACCTTACTGCTACCTGCACATCAGCATATGAGAGGCCGGCCGGAATTGCACTGGGGCTTGAGCAGGAGCACCACTCCCGTGCTATGTCGCATGTGCCCTCCATGGAGGAGAGGATGCCGTTGAATCAGCCGGTCTGGCGTTACTGGACGCTACAATGGAAGGAGAGGGGGCGCCACGCCCACCACCGCAAGAGGAAGAGGTGATCCGCCTGCTCTCCGAGATGGGATCCATGATTGGAGGAGCACCAAGTGATGGAAGGCGGCGATCTTGGTGGCGGCAGCACGCCGTCCTTGACGGGGTTGTGCAGTCTTGGACAAGAAGAGCGGTGGCTATCTTGGTGGCGGCGGCACGACGTCCTTACGGGGCGGTGCAGTCTTGAACGAGAAGAGTGGCGGCGTCGGCCTTCCTAGGGCATAGCCACGAGAGAAGAGACAAGTCCCTTCCGTGGGTCTAAGGAAACCGTTTCCGATTTCTTGCTGGGCCGAAAGTAAGAGTAGATGGGCTGAGCGCGAGATTAGAGGGTGAGCCATCGTCTGCCGGTCGATGGTCTGCCGAGACGTACGGACGTTGAAGTGCAATTTAATAGTAAAGATATATTAGATAAAAGTGCACAGAGCGAAAGTAGATGCGAACCTTGCTTAAGAAATACAAAGTTTGTTGAACCATGCATCTCCGGAAGCCATAGCACACCATGACCTTCTCTGTTTTGAGATTAATCAATATCAAGAATCAATCAACAGATATGAATTCTCTTTGACGAAAAAAAGTATTACTTTTCCTAAATAATTACTTTTATCTATGAGAAAGCAAATATGGTTAGAAAACGCAAGAAATTATTTCCAATCGAATCAAGGATGTTCGTCTCAACAAAATTAATTAACTTAGAAAAAACAGTAGAGTACAGGCTATACCTATCCAGCCGTAACTTACTGCTACCTGCACATCAGCATATGAGAGGCCAGCCGGAATTGCATCGGGGAACATGCTTAGTCCGTTCATGTAAGGTGTATGTTATTTAATTGATGCTTGGTAGTTCGTGCTCTCACGTGTTAGTTCCAACTTATTAATATAAGATATCATGTCATATGAATGTTTGCTTGCATTGTTTTATTCATAGAAGGGTATGACATTGTGGTATCTCCCTCTGATTGTTTCGCTTGGATCAACTTGCCACGTGCTCACGCATGCTATGACGGGAAACAAAAAGTCACTTAAGCCTCGATGATTTATTTTGCCTCAGAGTATTTGTATCATTTTTATGCCCCTATTAATTTTGTTTTGTCGCAAGCATCATTATGACAGTTTTTGCTCTCTTGATTGCCGCTCCCATCTATTGCTAGCCTTCACCCGTACTGAGTATGAGCTCTACTCTTGCATCCAATTCCCAAAAAACAAAGTTTGCCAAATGTGTCCATCATACCTACCTATATATGTGGTATTTAACTGCCACTCCAAGTAAATTTCTCATGTGCTAACTTTAAAACATGCTAAAAATTATTCCTGTTTTGTGCCCCTGTTTTAGCTCATGAGGACGTAAATAGAGAATCTTTAACTCACTTATTGATTGGATTTGACACCCTGGACTAGTGGTTTCATCCGCTTATCCAATAATAGGAGAGCCCGCAACGGGGTGCCCAGCCCCAAACTAATACAACAAATTCTCTTCACTCTTTTTGCCCCTGATTTATGAGTGAAAGTATAATTGTGTAATCAAAAGAGAAAGAGGGATGACCTTCTACCTAGATGCGTGCTTCTATGGGAGCCGCTCTTGTGAAGTCTAGCTAGCTTATGACGTACTGTATTGTCTGTTTACCATTCTTTGACATAAGCATACACCTCTCTCAAAAATGTTTTCAATACCCCTGTTTAATAAAATAAAAAGCTCTAGCACATGAGTTAATCCCTGCTTCCCTCTGCGAAGGGCCTTTCTTTTATTTTTATGTTGAGTCTTCACCTTCTCGCTTTATGCACCTTCTTGAGAGCATGTCTGTTATTCTTAGTGTAATGTGCTTGTCCCAAAACACGGTTGATAGTGGTATAACTTTGATGCTTGTATCTTTGATATCTATATTTCTAGTCTTCATTTGAACTTCAGAGGTGCCCTGGCATTTATATTTTGCTCGACTATTAAGAGCAAGCGAGTACACTTTATCATACCCTATTATGAGCTTTGCAAACCTGTAGATTGAAATACTTCATGTTGTCTATTATTAGTTTGTTGGCATCTCTACATGGTTTGCATAACTGATGGGTGACCTTTTATTTTTCATACATCTTATTGTGAACTGCCTCAGCACTTGATCATGTAGTGAGTATATTTACATCATATGAAATAGATGTGTTCGTAAAAGTCTTTTGTCGCACTTGGTTGTCACTGAATTGCTTGAGGACAAGCAATAAGCTAAGCTTGGGGGAGGTTATTGATGCGCGTGATACACACGTTCGTTGGGAGACCCCAAGAGAAAGGTATGAAGAGCACAGTAGCAAGTTTCCCTCAGAAGGAAACCAAGGTTGAATCTACCAGTAGGAGGAGGAGTAACTTCAGAAGGTGAAGCAGCTGAGATGGCAGGGCGCACCACTGTTTCAGAAGCATCGTGGAACCTACACAACAAAATCAAATCACTTTGCCCCAACGAAGCAGTGAGGTTCTCAATCTCACCGGTTTTGCTGAACACAAAGAGGTTAAACATATGGTGTGGAAAACAGTAGTAATAGTATGAGAGCAGTATGAAAGCAATAGGTGTTTATAAGTATGAGGAAAAAGGACCGGGGTCCACAGTTCACTAGTGGTGTCTCTCCGTGAAAGATAAATAACATGTGTGGTGAACAAATTACAGTTGGGCAATTCACAGAAGTGAAGGTTGCACCGTAGTGAATATGCAAGACATAAAAATTACTATGTGATTTATGCGAGCATTACAACAAGATACATAGACCGTTATCCAACTGCATCTATGACTAAAAATCCACCCTTCGAATATCATCTGAACAAACGTTGGGTATTAAGTTGCAAGCAACAGATAATTGCAGTAAGCAAAGTGTGTAATGTAAACAATAACATCATCCTTAGACAAAGAATTACTGTTTTCTCCCTAATGGCAACAACACATCCTCCATCCGTCACGTTTCTGTCACTCGAACACAGATGAAAAGGAGGCATGAACCCACTATCAAGCATAAATACTCCCTCTTGGAGTTACTAGCACCTACTTGGCCAGAGCATCTACTAATAACGGAGAGCATGCAAGATCATAAATAACATGAGCATGAAGATAACAAGATAGATTGATAATCAGAAGACATAGCATTCAACATTCATCAGATCCCAGCAAACACAACATGTAGCATTACATAAAGATGATTTTGATCATGTTAGGCAGCTCACAAGATCTAAACATGAGGTACGAAGTGGAGAGAACAACCATATAGCTACTTCTATGGACCCGTAGTCCAGTGATGAACTACTCACACATCACTTCGGAGGAGGGCATGGTGGTGTAGACCCCTCCGGTGATGATTTCCCCCTCCGGCGGGGTGCCGGGGAGAGCTCCAGAAACCTCCTGATATCGGGATGACGCTGACGGCGGCCTCGGGTGTTTTTCGGGGAAAAGTGGTATCCTCTAGGGTTTTTGTCTCGGGGGATTAAATAGGTGAAAGGGCAGAGGTGGTGGAGGCATGGGGGCCCCACACCACCCCCGGCGCGGCCAAGGGGGGCGCGCCACCCTATGGTGTGGCCCCCCTGAGGCCCCCCTCCGGATCTCTTGGGGACTCCATGGAACCTTTGGTAATTCTAAGACTTCCGGGCTTCGAACTTTCCAATTCCGAGAATATTGCCAGAACAACTTTTCTGAAACTAAAAACAGCAGAAAACATGGAACTGGCTCTATGGCATCTTGTCAATAGGTTAGTTTGGAAAATCGATAAAAATCACATAAAGTGTATAGCAAACATGTAGGAAACAATAAGAAAACAACATGGAACATCGGAAATTAAGGATAAGTTTATGACGTATCAACATCCCCAAGCTTAGTTCCTACTCGTCCTCGAGTAGGTAAATGATAAAAACACAATGATTTCTGAGGTGACATGCTACCAACATAAACTTGACAATCAATAATGTAAAAGCATAAGTAAGATGAGATCATAGAACTTCAACACAAGCATGATAAATAAAGCTTTAATAATAAAGCATAGCAATCACTTTGCATCATGAGAAGTAACTCAAATAAAAGATCATGAATAACAATGCAAGGAAAGATATACGTTTGTTTAAAGTATAGAGAGAACATGTCAAAGTGATATTTCGCTAGTCCTTAAGAATGGGGAAAAACATAAATAACAGGAGACCTTCAAAGTTCATGAGGAAGACTAATAAAAATAATTAGAGAACAAGAAATAAGACATCATGAATCAATTAATAATGTTTCTGGGACAAATGCACATAAAACTCAGAATGGCAAAAATGCTCTCTCAGCTGTGCATAAAGTTAGAAGATTGAGACTCAACATAAAAGTAAAAGAAAGGCGCTTCACAGAGGGAAGCATGGATCACTCATGTGCTAGAGCTTTTATTTTATTAAACAGAGGTATAAAAACTTGACATTCCTCCCAGCCATCTTTCACAAACCATGCCTAACCGAATCCTCAGGTGCCTGCCAACAATCACATACCATGGAGGAGTGTCTATATTTTAAGAGAGTTGTATGCTTATGTCAACAAATGGTAAACAGAAAATACAGTACGTCACAAGCCAACTAGACTTCACAAGAGCGGCTCACATAGAAGGACGCTTCTGGGTAGAAGGTCATCACCCTTTCTCTTTTGATTACATAATTATGCTTTGACTGATAAATCAGGGGCAAAAATAGTGAAGAGAATTTGTGTTATTAATTTGGGGCTGGGCACCCCGCTACCAGCTCTTCTATCATTAGATAAGCGGATGAAGTCACTAATCCAGGGTGTGAAATTCCAATCAACAAGTGAGATAAAGATTCTCTATTTACGTCCTCATGAGCTAAAACAGGAGCACAAAACAGGAGTAATTTTGGAAGTTTTAAAGGTAACACATGAGAAACTTACTTTGGAGTGGCGATTAATTACCACATGTAGGTAGGTATGGTGGACACCATGGGAAAACTTTGGTTTTAGGTAGTTGGATGCACGAGTAGAGCTCATACTCAGTACAGGTGGAGGCTAGCAAAAGACTGGGATCGACAAATCAAGAGAGCATAAGAGCCATAATCATGCATAGCGACATAAACATCATTAATCAAAGCATAAGTGGTACCACAAATTCTAAAACTAAATGATCATGGAGGCTATTCGTGACTGGTTCATAGTCATAAACATGGTGTGAGCATGCACCAGGTCAACCAAATAAAACATCCAAAGGAGAACACCACAAATTTATGCTTCAACATGACAAGAACAACTCATGATTCTTTCAATGGCATATTAAACACTCTCATATATTTGAGGCTAATCATTCTACTCAATAAACACAAGGCTTTAAAACTAAAATAACATCTAGCATGATATGAAAAAGTTCTAGCCACAGTCTATACAAGCTTCTACTTGCAACGTAAAAAAATCTACCTCAAGCAACAATTTCTTTTCCCAACAAGCACCATACAAAACATGCTTTAACAAAAATCCTCTACATTCTACAACAAGAAAACTTGATAGTACTCACATAAAACTACTAAAACTAACATATCTGAATAAGAGATGCAATGAAAACGAGAGCTAAACAAGAATTTTTGCAGCAGCTAGAAGAAAAACTAAGAATACTAGCATAACGGGTATTCAAATGAAAAAGCGGAGCGTGTATCTCTCCCAAACAGGATTCTAGATCCAATGATATTATTGCGGAAAGGAAAAAAATAAAACAAAGGAAAAAAACAGACGCTCCAAGTAAACTTCATATGATGTGACCGAATAAAAATATAGTTTCACGAGAAGTGACCTGATAGATAGTTGATGAACAAGGGGATGCCTTGGGAATCCCCAAGCTTAGATGCTTTAGTCTTATGAAAAATATGCTTGGATGAACCACGGGGGCATCCCCAAGCTTTGACCTTGCACTCTTCTTGAACACATATATCACCTCTTCTCTTGACACTTGAAAACTCCCTTCACACCATACTCAAGCAGTAATTCGCATCAGAGTGTTAGTGAAATAAACAAAAATCCATGGGTTCTATATGGCACAAGTGCTATTGATAATTTTAAACATTAGCTACAGCCATTGATGTTTCGTGAAGCAAAGAAATCCACTTGACATCGCAAAAGAGCAAATGCAAGAAAAATGGTAGAATCTGTCAAAACCAGAACTATCTGTAAATACGAATTTTTTCGAGGCACTTATGTTGCTCAGATAGAAAAACTTAAAGGACGTAAAAGTTGCGGAATTAGCTGAGGAATAAGCACAAAAAATTTCAGATTATTCCGATCTTCCAGTATTTTATACTATTTTTTACGGTGGACAGCACAAATCTGTTTCCTGCGCAGATATCCGAAAACCAACTCCAACTCTCGTCAGAAACCTTACTTGACACTACTAAAACATGAAAATAAAGATACAAAGGAGTTTCTACAAAAGTATACAACCCCTTGACTCAAAGAAAACAGATAAAAATAAAGAAAAAAAATAAAACCATGGGTTATCTCCTAGGAAGTGCTTTTCTTTAACGCCTTTTAGCTAGGCCTAGAAAAGTGGAATCAAGTATTTTCAAGTGAAGAAGCATCCAAATTGTAACTTGTTCGAATAACAGAATCAAAAGGAAAATTCATTCTCTTTCTAGGAAAGTGTTCCATACATTTGTTGAGTGGGAACAGAAATTTAATATTCCCCTCTTTCATATCAATAACAGAACCAACAGTTCCAAGAAAAGGTCTTCCCAAAATATTTGGACAAGAAGCATTGCATTTAATATTCAAGACAAAAAAATCAACGGGGAAAATATTATTATTAACCATGATAATAACATCATCAACTCTCCCCAAAGGTTTCTTTCTAACATTATCAATAAGACGAATATCCAAATAACAAGGTTCCAATGGTGGTAAATCAAGAATATCATAGAGTTTCTTGGGCATAACAGAGATACTAGAACCAAGATCACGTAGAGAATTGCAATAAAAATCATTCACTTTCATGTTACTAATAGGTTCCCAACCATCATCTATCTTCCTAGGGATAGAGGCTTCACATCTTAATTCATCCTCTCTAATTTGCATGAGAGCATTTGTAATATGTTTTGTGAAAGCCATATTCATAGCACTAGCATTAGGAAAACTAGAAAGCTTTTGTAAGAACTTAATCACTTAAGTTATGTTGAAATAATAAAAGTCAAGATCATTTTTATCAAAGATAATGGGACCATTGTCTCCCATGTTTCTAAAAATTTCAGCACTTTTATCAGGAACATTTTTAGCAGTTTCAGGCAGTTTTACAATTTTACTAGCACAAGTGGGAGTGTTTCCAACACCAATTACATTACCATTGATATTATAAGGTTTTCTAGCATGTGAAGCTTCAGTTTTACTAGTGGTGGTAATGGTGCAAACATTAGCTATATTATTCTTTCTAGCTATTTCATCTTCCTTTTCCCTTCTAGCATGCAATTCAGCTAACATCCTGACATTATCATCAATTCAAATTTGGATAGAATTTAAAGTTTTACTTTATTTAACATCATGAGGCATAACTTTTAGTTTCACAAATCAACATCTACAGCGAGGCTATCAACTTTAGAAGAAAGAACATCAATTTTGCCAAATTTTTCCACAACAGATTTATTGAAAGCAGTTTGTGTACTAATAAAATTCTTAAGCATGTTCTCAAGATCAGAGGGTGCAATTTTGTTGTTGTTGTAGGAGTTACCATAAGCATTGATATTATTAGGAAGATACGACCTATAATTGTTGCTACCAAAATTATTCCTATAAGCATTGGTGTTGAAATTATTATTTTTAATGAAGTTAACATCAACATGCTCTTCTTGAGAAACCAAAGAGGCTAAAGGAACATTATTTGGATGAATAGGAGCATTTCCATTCACAAGCATATACATAATAGCATCAAGTCTTTCATTCAAAGAGGAAGTTTCTTCAACAGGATTTACCTTCTTACCAGGTGTAGCTCTCTCAGTGTGCCACTCAGAATAATTTACCATCATATCATCAAGAAGCTTTGTTGCTAACCCCAAGGTCATGGACATAAGGTTCCTCCAGTAGCTGAATCCAGAAGGTTTCTTGAAGAAAAATTCAGACCAGCATAAAAGGTTTGGATGATCATCCAAGTAGTCACTCCATGAGTGGGACAATTCTTCACTAAAGATTTCATTCTTTCCAAAGATTTAGCAACATGCTCATTATCAAGTTGCCTAAAATTCATAATGCTACTTCTCAAAGAAATAATCTTAGGAGGAGGATAACATTTTCCAATGAAAGCATCTTTACACTTAGTCCAAGAATCAATACTATTTCTAGGCAAAGATAGCAACCATTCTTTAGCTCTTGTTCTCAAAGAAAAAGGAAACAATTTCAGTTTAATAATATCTCCATCTCCATCTTTATATTTTTGCATCTCACAAAGTTTAACAAAATTATTAAGATGGGCAGCAGCATCATCGGTACTAACACAAGAAAATTGCTCTCTCATAACAAGGTTTAACAGGGCAGGTTTTATCACATAAAAATCAGCAGTAGGAGCAGGTGGAGCAATAGGTGTGCTAATAAAAACATTGTTGTTGGTACTAGTAAAGTCACACAACTTAGTGTTCTCAGGAGTAGTCATTTTAACAGGAATAAAACTACAGCTAGAATAAGAACTATTTTTTGTGTGTTTTTGATAAGAGAAGCAAACAAGACAAAATAAAATAAGCAAAACAAAAACAAAGTAAAGAGATTGGAAGTGAGAGACTCCCCTTGCAGAAATTATCTTCCTCCCCGGCAACGGCGCCAGAAATTAGCTTTGATGCGCGTGATACACACGTTCGTTGGAGACCCCAAGAGGAAGGTATGAAGAGCACAGTAGCAAGTTTCCCTCAGAAAGAAACCAAGGTTGAATCGACCAGTAGGAGGAAGGAGTAACTTCAGAAGGTGAAGCAGCTGAGATGGCAGGGTGCACTACCGGTTCATAAGCAACGTGGAACCTGCACAACAAAATCAAATAACTTTGCCCCAACGAAGCAGTGAGGTTGTCAATCTCACCGGTTTTGCTGAACACAAAGAGGTTATACGTATGGTGTGGAAAACATGTTGGGAATATGCCCTAGAGGCAATCATGGATGATGTAATTCCCAATGTATTCATAAAGTTATTAAGTTGTCCTTTGGTTTGAACATCTGATATATGTAATTGAATATGTGATTCGATTGTGGAACTATGTATTCATGTTGTTCATACTAATTGTCCTTGGTCGTTAAGGTTGTGCTGGACACACACTCTAGACTAATGTGAGTGTTGGCTGATGACACGGTTCCACTTGTCATGGGCATGGTGATGCCATTCCAACGTTCACGGACTTGGTTAAAGAGTTTAGCAAGTCGGACTGACCCACATTGAGATGCAACGAGCAAGTCGTCATTTGCATGTCTCAATCAATGTAATACTTAGACCTGAGGTTGTCGCACAATCCGAGTTGTGGATCACCGACTTAGATTTTGTTAAACGCTGCTTTGTGACAAGGCAGCTATAAAGGCAGAGTTCGGGTCGAATGAGAAGCAAGATGCGTGATGTGGATAATCAAGATGGGATTTTGCCCCTCCAAATGGAGAGATATTCTCTGGGCCCTCTCGAGTGATATGATTCAGGAAGCATGGCCATGCGCGACTCAGTTAAGTGTTAACTGTGTCTGTTGACTAAGAGTTAGTCAGATGAATCATATATCACGGACCGAGAAGAGGGTTGAGCTATTTAAGGGATGACGATAAATCGCCTATAGTTCGACAAGGTATATCGTGAGGCAAAAGGGACTAAGATGAATATCACATTTTAAGGTATGTCGTCATGACTCAATGGGACTTGGGAGTCGGCACGTTCTTCTAGGAGCCGCTACCGATTGATCGATTGAGAGTCGGACTCCAATTTTGTCCAAGTCGCCATGAGCCTGCAGGATCGCACACTTAAGAGCGGGAGCAAGTATTGGTTGGGTTGGACCCGAACCGGAAATGGACTGAGTTTGTGAGTTGGACTCACAGAGGGAATGGGGCACAAGTGTTGTGAAGCCCACTACCATTCGCTATATAAAGAGGGGCGCAGGTTGCCCAGCGGGCACGTTAGTCCACTCCCATGCGTTGGGAACCCTAGCCCCACTCAGTCCAGCCGTCGCATCGGACCTAGCAGTCCGCTGTCGGAGCTCCTCCTCGTACGTGTGGATACCGGCAGAGGTGCTGTACGTTCAGCACTTCGACGTTCACGGGATCAGATCGGCTGGATCGGATCATGGACTGCACTGCCCCGACGCGCTTCATCGATAATCCGCAACCGCGCGTCTAGTGGTAATCATCGTGGCCTTCTACCTCGGCTAGATCTTGGAAGTACCACGTAGGAAAAAGTTTTGTTTATCTCTACGCATCCCAACAAAACAATAGTAACATTATGAGAGCAGTATGAAAGCAATAGGTGTTTATCAGTATGAGGAAAACGGACCGGGGTCCACGGTTCACTAGTGGTGTCTCTCCGTGAAAGATAAATAACATGTGTGCTGAACAAACTACAGCGGGGCAATTGACAGAAATGAAGGCTGCACCGTAGTGCATATGCAAGACATAAAGATTACTATGTGATTAATGCGAGCATTACAGCAAGATACATAGACCGTTATCCAACTACATCTATGACTAAAAATCCTCCCTTCGAATATCATCCAAACAAACATTGGGTATTAAGCTGCAAGCAACAGATAATTGCAGTAAGAAAAGTGTGTAATGTAAACAATACCATCATCCTTATATAAAGCATTGTTGTTTTCTCCCTAATGGCAACAACACATCCTCCATCCGTCACGTTTCTGTCCCTCGAGCACAGATGAAAAGGAGGCATGAACCCACTATCGAGCATAAATACTCCCTCTTGGAGTTACTAGCATCAACTTGGCAAGAGCATCTACTAATAACGGAGACCATGCAAGATCCTAAATAACATGAGAATGAAGATAACATCATAGATTGATAATCAGAAGACATAGCATTCAACATTCATCGGATCCCAGCAAACACAACATGTAGCATTACATAAAGATGATCTCGATCATGTTAGGCAGCTCACAAGATCTAAACATGAGGTACGAAGTGGAGAGAACAACCATCTAGCTTCTGCTATGGACCCGTAGTCCAGGGATGAACTACTCACGCATCACTTTGGATGAGGGCATGGTGGTGTGGACCCCTCCGGTGATGATTTCCCCCTCCGGCAGGGTGCCAGGAAGAGCTCCATAATCTTCCCGATCTCGAGATGATGGTGACGGCGGCCTCGGGTGTTTTTTAGGGAAAAGTGGTATCCTCCAGGTTTTTTTTCCCAAGGGGATTAAATAGGCGAAAGGGCAGAGGCGGTGGAGGCCTGGGGGCCCACACCACCCCCCGGCGCGGCCAAGAGGGGGCGCCACCCTATGGTGTGGCCCCCCTCCGGGTCTCTTCGGGTCTCCGTGGATCCTTCGGGAATTCTAAGACTTCGGGGCTTCAAACTTTCCAATTCCGAGAATATTTCTATAACAACTTTTCTGAGACTAAAAACAACAGAAAACAAGGAACTGGCCCTGTGGCATCTTGTCAATAGGTTAGTCCGAAAAATCGATAAAAATGACATAAAGTGTATAGAAAACATGTGGGAAACAATAAGAAAACAATACAGAACATCAGAAACTAAGGATACGTTTATGACGTTTCAGTTGTACGTCCAAAACGTATCTCCTTTTCCGAACACTTTTCTTATTATTTTCCTCTAAACTTGTGAGTTTTGGATACCACTAACACGGACTAACGTTGTTTTCAGTAGAATTACCCTGGTGTCTCGTTTTTGTGTAGAAAAATCAACTTTTGGGAGAATGCCCAGAAAAGATCCCATTGGTCCTAAAACACCATAAGACCCCGGGAGCCAGAAGGGGGCCAGGAGAGGAGCCAGGAGGGGGCCACACCACCCCCCGGCGCCCCCTTGGCCGCGCCACCTAGTGGTGTGGGCCACCCCTGGACCCCCTCGGACTCCCCTTTCGACTACATATGCCCCATAAACCTAAAATGCGAGTGGGTCGTCATTTTCCTCAGAAACACAACAGAGCACCGCCGCCACCCCGAACCTCGATTCGGGGATGAGAAGTTCATGTTCTAGCGCCCTGCCGGGACGGGGATTCGAAGGGGATCATCGCCATCGACACCGCCACATCTTCCATCAACCATCCATGATTCCTCGTCCATGTGTGAGTAAATACCATTGTAAGGATGAGAGGGATGGAAGGGATTGGATGAGACTGATCACGTAATAATGCCAGATTGCTAAGGCATAGTGCCTAGTATCTATTGTTAGTGTTTTCTACCGTTGTTGCAACTTGTTATGCTTAATGCTTGTCACTAGGGCCCGAGTACCATGATTTCAGATCTGAACATGTTATTGTTTCATGAGTATAATGTTGTTTCTTGATCATATCTACAAGTTGTTTTACACATGTCATCGTACGGAACCCGATGCCCCATAGTGACAGAAATTGGGACTGCCGTAGGGGATGGATGTGATGTGAGGATCACGTGTGTTCACAGAGTGTTAATGCTTTGCTCCGGTGCTTTATTAATAGGAGCACCTTAATTACCAGTAGTTTCCCTAGAGGCCCCGTTGCTATAGGCTGGTAGGACAAAAGATGTTGTGCAAGTTTCTCATTGCGAGCACGTACGACTATATTGGAACACATGCCTATGGTTTGCCTAAATGTTTGATGCTTTATATTATTATCTGCAATGCCCATGTTAGATTATTACATGACCTATGTTATCCATGCAACGCCAGTCCATCCATTCCCTCTATGCCTACGGTACTTCCCATACTGTTGTTTTCCGTGATTGCTACTATTGTTACTATTTTACTACCGCTGTTATGTTATTTCTACTGCTGCTATAAAACAGTTACCACTGATAAATTGTTGCGAGCAAGTCTACTTTCAGGTGTAGTTGAATTGACAACTCAGTTGTTAAGGCATATAAATATTTTTTGGCTCCCCTTGTGTCGAATCAATAAATTTGGGTTTTACTTCCCTCGAAGACTGTTGTTGTCCTCTATAGTTGTGGGTCATCACGCCTGCGTTTTTTAGCCCGAAAGGCATAGTCGTGTAGCTGTAAACATTGTGTAGTGTGATGAATGTTGTCTTCTCTTCGTATTCGTGTTCCATCCTTATTTGGTTATAGCCCGAGTAGGCATCCATGAAGGATAGGCGTTGGCAATTTGCCATGGAGTCGACGATCTGGTCAATCCGCGGGAGCGGGAAGTTATGCTTGGGGCAGTGGTTGTTCAGCGACGCATATTCGATGCACACGTGAAGGATGTTTGTGTTTTTCTTCGGGACCCGCACCGGGTTTGCTAACCAGGTGGAAATCTTGATCTCCGTGATGAACTTGGCGGATAGCAGTCTGTTTACTTATTCTCCGAGTGCTCGCTGCTTTGGCTCGGAGAAGCATCGAGTGGTTTTCTTGACTCGTTTTGCATCTTTGAACACTTGTAATGAGTGCTCGGCGAACTCCCTGTGTATTCCAGGCATATCGGATGGCTGCCAGGTGAAAATCTCACAGCACTCACGGAGGAGCTCGACGAGCGCGCTTTCCTATGCGGAGGATAGGGTGGTCGACACGATCGTTGTCTTCGCACAATCTGTCGGTTGGACTTGATGCTTTTGAGTGTCGTTGTTGGAGCTAAACTCGAGGTCTGGGGCGTTATTTTTGGTTAGCGGCATCACGGAGTTATCCGTGGTTTTTGCCAGCTCTTCTTGCGTCCCGAAAGATTTTGCGATCTCGTGGAAATCGTTGTCGCACTTATCTGACTTTTGGAAATCGTCGTTTACGGTGATTGTACCATATTCTCCTAGCAGTTTCAGCTTGAGGTAGGCGTAATGGGGTACTACCATGAATCTCGCGAACGCTGTTCGGCCGAGAATGGCGTGGTACTGTGATGGCCAATCGACTACCTCCAAGTCTAGGAACTCTCTCGTGTAATTGCTTGGATCTCCGAGTATCACCTCCAAGTTGATTGTTCCGAGTGGTCAGACTGCTTTTCCTGGTACTATCCCGTGAAAGGATGTTTCTGATTCTGCGAGTCCCTCGAGATTCATGTTCATTTTACGGAGTGTATCCACGTATATGATGTTTATGCCGCTGCCACCGTCCATGAATACTCTGGCTAGGTCGTAATTGCCTATTTGCGCTTGGATGACGAGCGTTGTGTGCCCTAGTCGATACACCCGTGGAGGGTGGTCCTCTTTGGAGAAGGTTA
The DNA here is from genome assembly GCA_028641055.1 of Alopecurus myosuroides. Lineage (NCBI taxonomy): Eukaryota > Viridiplantae > Streptophyta > Magnoliopsida > Poales > Poaceae > Alopecurus > Alopecurus myosuroides. Next base: position 191,063,642 of record CM054059.1, on the reverse strand, counting down.
TCGGGTGCTCGGACATCTTTAGGTACTTAGTTTTGGATGGTGGAGCTTGCACTACCATGTTAACGTGGTGAGTGTTGGTCTTCTGGACTCTTCGGGACGGGCAGAACTTCTGTATCATGCCTAGGAACCCCTGGATTTTCGGGTATCCGTTGGCCCCTTGGTTCGCTGCGGCTGGATTAGCTGGTGTTGGAAGTGCAGCTAGTGCCATGTTGTGGTGCCCACCGGGTGGAGGTAGGGGCGGTGGTTATTGCACAGCGCCTCATCCCGGCAGTTGCGGGTATTCTTGGTTTATTGCCATCATGTGCTTCTTTGTATACGCCTCATGGATGTCTTGAAACTTTTGGCAATAGTTGAGGAGGTGAGTGGCCTTGAGTTTGCCCGTTTGTTTATCTGTGAACATATGCAAGTGGCAGTATCCATCAAGGTCTTCCTCAGGTGTTTTGTCGTCTGGTTTTGGCTTCCACTCGCGATTTCCACGGGATCCAAAGTCGCGGTTTCTTGTGGATTCAGCCGCTACCAGCTCCAATTGATCATTCTGATCGTAGTGCCGTCTCTTCCTCCTCCTGCGGTCACCGTTGCGATCATCTTTGTGCACGGGTGAGGAAGTTTTCTTGTTGCGAAATGACTCTTCGCCATTCGCCCATTTGTCAGCTATTGCCATCAATTTGCCGATAGTTTTGGGCGCGCATCGTCCCAGTTCCTCTAGGAAGGTTGCGCGTCGCGTGCCCTTGGTGAAAGCTTCGAGCGCTATCTCTTCTTATATATTCCCCGCCGTGTTTTTGAGCGTAGTCCATCTCTGGATGTACTCGCGGGTTGATTCGCCCCTCTCCTGCCTGCAGGTTCGCAGTTCCTCGACAGACGCTGGTCGCTTGGAAATATTTCTCGAAGTTGCAGGTAAGATCGTCCCAGGATCTGTAACATGCGCATGGTCTTCCTTTGAGCCAGCTTCGGGCTTCCCTGACGAGGTGCAGGTTTAAGTACTGCATGACCGTTACTTTGTTTCCGCGCTGGCACTTCACTAAAGTCAGGTAGTCTGAGAGTCGGGTCTTGGGTTCCTGCGAACCGTCGTATTTTGGGACTTCCGAGGTAAGCTTGAATATCTTGGGCATTGGTGCCTCGTGGATGCTGTTGCTGAAGCACATCACACCACAAGCTTCCTCGTCGGAGGAGGTAGATAATGAACGGGCGCGGTTCCTGGGTGCGCGAGCTCTGTCGACCTTGTTCTGCATGATGTCCCCTCGCACGTCGTATTGGGCCCGGTCGCGATTGTCTTCTTGCCGTGGTTCCTTGCTGCGATGTCGCGGGCTATTGTCACGGTGTCACGGGCTATCATCGCCGCTGCGTGGGCTATCGCCACGGCGCCATGCCTCTTTGCCCCTGGGGCGGCGAGGTGATTCTTTGTCTCCTCTTCTCGGTGATGTACTCTCGCGTCTCCGAGGTGTTATGTCCACTCGAGGTGTTTTATCGGCTTCAGGGGTCGCTGCATTCTTGCGGGTTTGGGCGGCGATTGCCGCTTTGGCCATGCCTAGTCCCCTTTGGACTTGGCGATGTTGCTCTGCGCGGGGGTTGTTTTCTCGCGGCTGATTTGCCTGTAGGTAGGTAGCGGCGGCCAGGACCGCGGCGACAGGAGTTGTCGGGTGCATGTTGCCTTCGTCGTCGACGTGCATGAGGGTGGCCTCGATGGTTTTGCTGATCTCGCTGAGGGACCCTTGGTCCATGCGGGCGGTCCTCGAGGCGTACTTTCCCTTTTTGATGGGTTGGTTCCCCGTCGAGTGAGTTCTGGAGAGCTCCACACAGCGCACACTCGAAGCTTCGGTTGTGCGTTTGCGTATCTCGAGTTCTTTGCGGGCGTCTGCTAACCGGCGGCTTTTCAGCAACAAATGATAATGGTATGCTATCAGGTCTTCTTGGGAGGACCCGGGCTCTAGCGGGTGGCCTGTTTACACTGCTGTTTTAGCCTTGTTCCAGGCAGCTCGCGAGACCTTGATCTGTTGCCTTGTTGTGATACTAACATCCGTTTCGGCGGGTTCCTCGACTTGATCTTCCATATGGATGTGGGCCAGATATGTTGTAAGTCTTTGGCGCGGGCCAACAATCCTCGCCGAGTTCGGAGGGCTCTTTAGTCGCGATAGTGTGGAAGTCGAGCCTGTTGCGACTGATGGAGCTATTGCTGGATTCCGAGTTGCGATCGGTATCGCCGAGCGGCGATTCTTGGGTCGTCATGCTCGAGACGGATTCAATGTCTGATCCATCGAGCGTGGTTTGGTTGGGGAAGCGCAGGATTCCCTCCTTGCTGGCGCGGAAGTGGAGATTGTCGAACGTCATGTTGACGCTCTCCTGGAGACCGCTGAACGCCGGGTGAGATTCCGGCGAGTGGGGCGTGTAGATGAACGACCTGAAGCAGATTGGCTCCGAAGGAGCCGAGGATCCCGAGCTCCAGTTGAAGCTCGGTGAAGATGAAGCCGGCAATGCCGTGGACCCAGCGCCTTCCATTCCCACAGACGGCACCAATTGTCGATGACTCATGTCGACAAATCCCTCGGATGATCTGGTAGGGTTTCGAGTGATGGAACGTAATAGGCGGTTACGACGGCTAATAGGAGGGGCACAATTTACCCAGGTTCGGGGCCCTCGTAGAGGTAATACCCTTACTCCTGCTTGTATGTCATTGTATTATGAAGATTGGTTACAATGGTGGTGCACAAGTCGAGAGATGGGATCTAAAGCTATGGCTATGGTGGTGAAAAGTCTAGATTCGATCTCAGTATGTATCAATTTTTCAAGAGGGAGTCTCTCACTTTCAATCTCTTTTCTTTGTTTTAGTTTTGCTTAGTTTATCTTATTTTGTCATGTTTGCTTTTCTTTATCAAAAACACAAAAAATTAGTTTTTATTCTAGCTGTAGTTTTATTCCTGTTTTTAGTCTTGTTAAAATGACTACTCCTGAGAACACTAAGTTGTGTGACTTCACTAGCACCAACAACAATGATTTCATTAGCACACCTATTGTTCCACCTGCTGGTTTTTATGAGATAAAACCTGCCCTGTTAACCCTTGTTATGAGAGAGAAATTTTCTGGTGTTAGTACTGATGATGCTGTTGCCCATCTTACTAATTTTGTTGAACTATGTGAGATGCAAAAATATAAAGATGTTTATGGAGATATTATAAAACTGAATTTTTTTTCCTTTCTCTTTAAGAGGAAGAGCTAAAGAATGATTGTTGTCTTTGCCTAGAAATATTATTGATTCTTGGACTAAGTGTAAAGATGCTTTCATTGGAAAATATTATCCTCCTGCTAAGATTATATCTTTAAGAAGTAGCATTATGAATTTTAAGCAATTTGATAATGAGCATGTTGCTAAATCTTGGGAAAGAATGAAATCTTTGGTAAAGAATTGTCCCACTCATGGACTGACTACTTGGATGATCATCCAAACCTTTTATGCAAGTATGAATTTTTCTTCAAGAAACCTTCTGGATTCAGATGCTGGAGGAACCTTTATGTCCATGACCTTGGGGGAAGGAACAAAGCTTCTTGTTGATATAATGGTAAATTATTCTGAGTGGCACATTGAGAGAGCTACAACTGGTAAGAAGGTAAATTCTGTTGAAGAAACCTCCCCTTTGAATGAAATACTTGATGCTATTATGTCTATGCTTGTGAATGGACATGCTCCTATTGATCCAAATAATGTTCCTTTAGCCTCTCTGGTTGCTCAAGAAGAGCATGTTGATGTGAACTTCATTAAAAATAATAATTTCAACACCAATGCTTATAGGAATAATTTTGGTAGCAACAATTATAGGACATATCCTCCTAATAATAACAATGCTTATGTTAACTCTTATGGTAATTCCTACAACAACAATAAAAGTGTACCCTGTGATCTTGAGAACATGCTTAAGCATTTATTAGTACATAAACTTCTTTTAATAAATCTGTTGTGGAAAAATTTGGCAAAATTGATGTTCTTTCTTCTAAAGTTGATAGCCTCGCTCTAGATGTTGATTTGTGAAACTAAAAGTTATGCCTCATGATGTTAAATAAAGTAAAACTTTAAATTCTATCCAAATTTGAATTGATGATAATGTCAGGATGTTAGCTGAATTGCATGCTAGAAGGGAAAAGGAAGATGAAATAGCTAGAAAGAATAATATAGCTAATGTTTGCACCATTACCACCACTAGTAAAACTGAAGCTTCACATGCTAGAAAACCTTATAATATCAATGGTAATGTAATTGGTGTTGGAAACACTCCCACTTGTGCTAGTAAAATTGTAAAACTGCCTGAAACTGCTAAAAATGTTCCTGATAAAAGTGCTGAAATTTTTAGAAACATGGGAGACAATGGTCCCATTATCTTTGATAAAAATGATCTTGACTTTTATTATTTCAACATAACTTAAGTGATTAAGTTCTTACAAAAGCTTTCTAGTTTTCCTAATGCTAGTGCTATGAATATGGCTTTCACAAAACATATTACAAATGCTCTCATGCAAATTAGAGAGGATGAATTAAGATGTGAAGCCTCTATCCCTTGGAAGCTAGATGATGGTTGGGAACCTATTATTAAAATGAAAGTGAATGATTTTGATTTCAATTCTATATGTTATGTTTGTTCTAGTATCTCTGTTATGCCCAAGAAACTCTATGATATTCTTGATTTACCATCTTTCGAACCTTGTTATTTGGATATTCGTCTTATTGATAATGTTAGAAAGAAACCTTTGGGGAGAGTTGATGATGTTCTTATCATGGTTAATAATAATGTTGTCCCCGTTGATTTTGTTGTCTTGAATATTGAATGCATTGTTTCTTATCAATTGTTTTGGGAAGACCTTTTCTTAGAACTGTTGGTTCTGTTATTGATATGAAAGAAGGGAATATTAAATTTCAGTTCCCACTCAAGAAGGGTATGGAACACTTTCCTAGAAATAGAATGAAGTTTCCTTTTTATCCCATTATTCCAACAAGTTACAATTTGGATGCTTCTTCACTTGAAAATACTTGATTCCACTTTTCTGGTCCTAGCTAAAAGACGTTAAAGAAATGCACTTCTTGGGAGACAACCCATGGTTTTATTTTTTGCTTTCTTTTTTCTCTGTTTTATTTGAGTCAAGGGGTTTTATACTTCTATAGAAACTCCTTTGTATCTTTATTTTCATTTTTTAGTAGTGCCAAGTAAGGTTTCTGGAGAGAGTTGGAGTTGGTTTTCGCATTTCTGCGTAGGAAACAGATTTCTGCTATCCACCGTAAAAAATCGTAGAAAAATCAGAATGGCCTGAAATTGCTTGTGATTATTCCTCGGATAATTCCGCAACTTTTTTGTTCTTTAAGTTTTCCAATCTGAGCAACGTAAGTGCCTAAAAAAAATCGTCTTTACAGACTATTCTGGTTTTGACAGATTCTGCCATTTTTCTTGCATTTGCTCTTTTGCGATGTAGAGTGGTTTTTTTGCTTCAAGAAACATCAGTGGCTATAGCTAATGTTTAGAATTTCCAATAGCACTTGTTCTATACAGAACCAATGGATTTTTAATTGTTTCACTAACCCTCTAATGCGAATTACTGTTTGAGTGTGGTGTGAAGGAAGTTTTCAATGGTCAAGAGAAAAGGTGATATATGTGATCAAGAAGAGTGCAAGGTAAAAGCTTGAGGATGCCCCCGTGGTTCATCCAAGAATATTTTTATAATCCTCAATCATCTAAGATTGGGGATTCCCAATTCATCCCCTTCTTCATCAACTATCTATGAGGTCACTTCTCGTGAAACTATATTTTTATTCGGTCACATCATATGAAGTTTACTTGGAGCATCTGTTGGTTTTTCTTTTGTTTTCCTTTGTTTTATTTTGTTTTCCTTGCTGCAATAATATAGTTGGATCCTATCATTCTTTGTTTTGGAGAGAGACACGCTCCGCTTTTTTGTTTGAATACTTGCTATGTTAGTATTCTTAGTTTTCTTCTTCTAGCTGCTGCAAATTTCCTGTTTAGATCTCGTGTTCATTGCATCTCTTATTCAGGGCTGTTAGTTTTAGTAGTGTTATGTGAGTCCTCTCATGTTTTCTTGTTTTATCATTTATAGAGTTTTTTAAAGCATGTTTTGTATGGTGCTTGTTGGGAAAAGAAACTGCTGCTTGAGGTAGAATTTATAACGGTGCAAGTACAAGCTTGTATAGACCGTGGCTAGACTTTTTCATATCATGATAGATGTTATTTTTAGTTCTTATTTAGTAGCATTATTAGCCTCAAATAGATGAGTGTTTAATGTGCCAATGAAAGAATCATGAGTTGTTCTTGTTATATTGAAGCATAAATATGTGGTGTTCTCCTTTGAATGTTTTATTTGGTTGACTTGGCGCATGCTCACACCATGTTTATGACTATGAACCAGTCACTAATAGAGTCCATGATCATTTAGTTTTTGAACTTGTGGTACCACTTATGCTTTGATTAATGATGTTTATGTTGCTATGCATGATTATGACTCTTATGCTCTCTTGATTTTGTCGCTCGCAGTCTTTTACTAGCCTCCACCTGTACTGAGTATGAGCTCTACTCGTGCATCCAACTCCCAAAAACCAAAGTTCTCCCATTGTGTCCACCATACCTACCTACATGTGGTAATTAACCGCCAGTCCAAAGTAAATTGCTCATGTGTTACCTTTAAAACTTTCAAAATTACTCCTGTTTTGTGCTCCTGTTTTAGTTCATGAGGACGTAAATAGAGAATCTTTATCTCACTTGTCGATTGTACTTTCACACCCTGGACTAGTGGCTTCATCCGCTTATCCAATCATACAAGAGTTGGCAGCGGGGTGCCCATCCCCAAATTAATAACACAAATTCTCTTCACTATTTTTGCCTTGATTTATCAGTCAAAGCATAATTGTGTAAAGAAAAGAGAAAGAGAGATGACCTTCTACCCAGATGTGTCCTTCTATGGGAGCCACTCTTATGATTCTAGTTGTCTTGTGTCGTACTGTATTTTCTATTTACCATTCGTTGACATAAGAATACACCTCTCTTAAAAATATAGACACTCCTCCACGGTATGTGATTGTTGGCAGGCACCCGAGGATTCGGTTAGCCATGGTTTGTGTAACATGGTTAGGAGGAGTGTCAAGTTTTTATAGCTCTGTTTAATAAAATAAAAGCTCTAGCACATGAGTGATCCATGCTTCCCTCTGCGAAGGGCCTTTCTTTTACTTTTATGTTGAGTCTCCATCTTCTAACTTTATGCACAGTTGCGAGAGCATAGTTGTTATTATGAGTTTTATGTGCATTTGTCACAGAAACATTATTAATTGATTCATGATGTGTTATTGCTTGTGCTCTAATTATCTGTTCTAGTCTTCCTCATGAACTTTGAAGGTGTCCTGGCATTTATGTTTTGCCCCACTCTTAAGGACTAGCGAAATACCACTTTGACATGTTTTCTCTGTACTTGAAACAAACGTATATCTTTCGTTGCATTGTTATTCACGATCTTTTATTTGTGTTACTTCTCATGATGCAAGGTGATTGCTATGATCTTTTATTTGTGTTATTTATCATTCTTGTGCTTAAGTTCTATGATCTCATCTTACTTATGCTTTTAGATTATTGATGATCAAGTTTATGTTGGTAGCATGTCACCTCAGAAATTATGTGTTTTTATCGTTTACCTACTCGAGGACGAGTAGGAACTAAGCTTGGGGATGTTGATACGTCATAAACGTATCCTTAATTTATGATGTTCCATGTTGTTTTCTTATTGTTTCCCACATGTTTGCTATACACTTTATGTCATTTTTTATCGATTTTTCGGACTAACCTATCGAGAAGATGCCACAGAGCCACTTCCCTGTTTTCTGTTGTTTTTATTTTCAGAAAAGTTGTTTTGGAAATATTCTCGGAATTGGAAAATTCAAAGCCCGGAAGTCTTAGAATTCCGAAAGGTTCCACGGAGTCCCGAAGAGACCCGAAGGGGGGCCCACACCATAGGGCGGCGCACCACCCCCTTGGCCTCCACCGCCTTTGCCCTTTCGCCTATTTAGAGCATCTCTAGTAGTACCCTCAGACCCTTATAGCAGTTTTAAGGGTTGGGAATGGCCCTTTTTGTGCACTTTTACGGGTTGAAAGACAGGGGCAAATACTAGAACCCTCAAATGCAACTCGTCCATGTCCGAATCATCGAATGACGACCAATCCGACGAATAGGACAACGAGTCCATGGCAACGTCATCGTTGTTCATATCCATCTGCAAAACGTGAACAATATTTAGTGCTACAAATTGAAACAATAAAAAGAATGAAACAAAAAATAAATAAAATGCATACCTCTATCCGCAGTCGGAGACGGCGCGGTGCAGGAGTGGACGCCGCGGCGCGGGCGGGGACGGCGGGGCGAGGACGGCCGGGGAAGGGACGACCCAGGGCGGGGGCGGGCGAGGACGACCGGGGGTGAAGGCAAGCGAGGCCGGGCGGGGACGGGGACGGCGGCGCGGGGGCGGAGGCGGGCGAGGCGGGGGGCGAGGGCGGCCGGGGCGAGGCGGGGGCGGGGTGGGGCAGAGGCGTGTGGGGGTGGTGGCGGCAGGGAGAGGCGGGGTCGGGCGCGGGGTGCGCGAGGTGGGGATGGGGCAGGGCCGGGCGGGGGCGGTGGCTGGCGGCGGTGGGGCGGCGAGGGGAGGGCCGAAGGCGGCGCGGGGGCGGGGACGGGAGCTGAAAACTCCCTCCCGCGCGAGGGTTTCATGGAGTACAGGTTGGGGGAGGGTTTTGAAGGAAATATGCCCGAGAGGCAATAATAAAATGGTTATTATCTTATTCCTTGTTTATGATGAATGTTTATTTCTCATGCTAGAATTGTATTAACCGGAAACGTTGATACATGTGTGCTTAATAAACAAACAATGGTTCCTAGTAAAGCCTCTCTTTTAACTAGCTCGTTGATTAATAGATGATCAAGGTTTCCTGATCATGAACATTGGATGTTATTAATAACGGGGTCATGTCATTAGAAGAATGATGTGATGAACATATACCCAAAGATAATATAGCAATGCGATCAAGTCATTTAGTTTACATTGTTATATCAAACATACGAAGTAACTTATTCCTTAGACCATGAGATCATGTCAATCACTGATACCGGAAGAGTGCTTTGATGGCATCAAACGTCACACCGTAACAGGGTGACTATAAAGGTGTCGTTAAGTATTCGGAAAGTATTAGTTGAGGATCATGGATCAAGAGTGGGATTTGTCCATCCAAATGACGGAGAGATATACTCTGGGCCCTCTCGGTGATATCACATCGAAACCGCTTGCAAGCACGTGATATGATCACAAAGGATGTTATATCACGGGAACGAGAAAAGAGTACTTGTCGGTAACGAGATTGAACAAGGTATGGTTGATACCAATGATCGAATCTCGGACAAGTAAAATATCGCGAGACAAAGGGAATAGTTCACGGCGTTGTTGGTTCACACGATCACGAGAGTCATCGTTGAATATATAGGAGTCATCACGGATCTCCAGATCCCGCTGTTGATTATTGATCGGAGAGGAGTCTCGATCATGTCTATCTTATTCGCGAACCGTAGGGTGACACACTTAAGGTTCGATGACGCATTTGAGAGGATACGGAATATCGGAGAAAAGTTTGGACAGCACCGAAATTGTTTCGGGGAATATTGAAATAGTCACCGAAATTGTTTCGAGTAATTTTGAAATAGTTCAAGGGGATTCTTATCAAATGGTTGTTAATAGATTTAACAACTAACTCAAGGGGTTATATGTTAATGTTTGTTAATGGAATTAACAAATATTAAAATAAAGAAATAAAATTGTTTTATTTATTTATTAAAGAAAACCCTTGGGATTTTGAGTGGGAATTCATGGAAGAATGAGTGGGTTGAGTGGAGACTCCACTCACATGATGAGGGAGAGGTGGAGGCAGCCAAAAATTCGTGGCTGCCATCCCCTCCTATAAAAGGAGGGGTGAGAGCTCCCTCTCCCCCTACACACACTTGTGTCATCTCTTCCTCCCTCCTGCCGCTGCTCCACCAATTGTTCGTGCGCTTGGCGAAGCCCTGAGCAATGTTTTTCTCCACCACACCACGCCGTCGTGCTGCTGGAGTTCCGAGGGATCCTCTACTTCCGCGCCCCGCTGGAACGAGGGAACGGAGGTCGTCATCAACCGTACGTGTGACCGATCACGGATGCACCGCCGGATTGCGGTGCCATCTTCTCGCTATCGGGATCGGTGTGAGTACGACTACGCCAACAACGAGATTTGATCTCGTACCACTTTGAGTCTTCGAGGGTATGTGTTCTCCTTAACCCTCTTGTTGCCCGTTGCACTTCGTCTCCTAGATTAGATCTTGGCCTTTCGGGTATCTCTCGCGTAGGAAAATTTTTGTTTTCTATGCTACGTTCCCCTTCAGTGGTATCAGAGCCGGATCTATGCGTAGATGTTTTGTACGGGTAGAACACATAGGTGTATGTGGGCGTTGATGATCATGTTATTACCTCCTTGATTATTTTATGATCTTAGTGGCATAGTGGGATGAAGCGGCCCGGACTAACCTTACATGTCCACGTACATGAGACTTGTTCCACAACTGACATGCAACTTGTATTGCATAAGTGGCTTGCGGGTGTCTGTTTCTCCTACTATAGTTAAGATCTAATCTATGAAGGGTTGTTAAAAATGTGTTTATCAACGGTGTGGTTGATGTTCGTAGGTATGAACGGTTCTATCCTCGAAAGCCCTAAGCCACGTAAAATATGCAAAAATAAATTAGAAGCGTCTAACTAGTTTTTGTTGGGCATGTGATGTGATATGGTCAATATTACAAATTTGATTATGAGATGATCTATTTTGTAAATTATTGATATACCGTAAGGTATCCATATGGTTGTCTTCTTATTGATGGACAAACAAGTTTGGGGTACCGTGGTACTTGGTACCACGCCGGTGGAATGATTGAGATCATACCATAATGCACATGATGGAGATCAAGTGCAAGAAGGACCATATCATATCACGTTATCCTTTCATGTGATGTCTGTGATGTTGATCCTTTTTATGCATCTTGTTTTGCTTAGATAACGTTGGTAGCATTATAAGATGATCCCTCTCACTTAATATCAAGATAATAATGTGTTCTTCCTTAAGTATGCACCGTTAAGAAAGTTCGTCGTTTCGAGACACCACGTGATGATCGGGTGTGATAGACTCAATGTTCGCATACAACGGGTGTTTTCAAGCCTAGCATGTACAGACATGGCCTTGAAACACACGCAATACTACGGTTCTACTTGGCGAGCCTAGCATGTACAGACATGGCCTCGGAACACGTAACCGAAAGGTAAAGCATGAGTCATATGGATGATATGATGAACATGTCGATGTTCGCCTTTGAAGCTACATCATCTCACGTGATGATCGGTTTTGTTGTAGTGAATTTGGTTCGTGTAATCACTAAAGACGACTAAGAGGGATGTTGTTTTTGAGTGGGAGTTCATGGCTTAATTTGAATTAACTTGAACTTATTTATCATGAACAACAAATCAAAGTGAATTTGCACAACTTGTAGTAGTCATTGGCATCCTCATAACTACCTTACACTTAGATTGTTAATTGAGATATAACTGTTATGATCTGGTAAATACCATTTAAGATTGGTACCGTATTAGTGAAATTTAAAATTGAGTCCTATTGTAGATTTTTGGTATTTCCTACCTAGCTCCATGTGGTTAATGATTGATTAATCTAGAGAGCAAATAATTCCTACTTAGAATCCGGAGTCATGGTTGCTTCCGTATTACTTTATCTTCAAAAGAATGTTTTGTTGATCAAGGTGATTTAGGGACTGAAAAGAGTTGTTTTCAGAAACAATCAAGTGAAAGATATATTGATATCTAGAAACTTATTTGTGGCAACATGACTGAGTATAATTTAGCGTGACAATGTTTGCTTATATTATCTGAATATATGCAATGATTGAAGACGCTAGGCGTTTGAATATTCCAAGAAATTGGATGCTAAAAATTATCCTCTAAATTCCTTCCTTCGAGCTATAGTAGCTTAATCATAAAATTGTTATGATGGGATGGATTAGAAGTATGGGTAAAGTAGTTTACCTTACTTGGAAATTGCTAAGAGTGGAATCTAGAAGAATGCTATTAATATGGTGATATTAGTAGAACAATCAAACTCAAAGTATGACTCAATGGGTGATAGTATATGACTAACACGCCAAAGAAAATGAGCTAGTAAGACTAGCATTGTTTGATGTTGAATGATTCTTCTATAAAGGAAAGGGAATATTGAAAATAGAATTACAAATAGATATATGGCAGAAAAGAAGATAACTGGAAAAGTCCAGCTCAGGAGTATATACTTGATGTACAAGATATAGATGTATTACTAGTTAACAAAGTATTTTTGGTATTTTGATACCACATTGGTTGGTATGAGTTGTCATACAAAGCAACACAATGAAAGAAATACAAGGGCCTAAAAGGAACTAGTAATAGATGTGGAATCGATTATGACAAGAACATAAATAAAGTGTTATTGTGTTCATTGTCGTATCGAACCAACCAGTCGAGATTTATTTGAAGAACTTAATAATTTGTTATTTTGTTCTAGTCTTTTGTGAGAACAAATGAGATTGTTCAAACTATGATCATATTCCATAATTGATGGATATGTTAATATAAATCATGTTGGTAAAGTAAACATCTATAAGACTGAATGCTAAACGTTGCAAGACGTAAAAGATTTTCACTTAAATTGTGACACCACCATTTTAGTTCATATCGGAAAGGAAAACATGAAGGAACTCCATATTGATGGACTTCCGGAGTCATTTTGTTTTGAGTAAATTGACGCTTGTGAGACCTCTTCCAAAAGATGACTAGAATTCCGTTCATAGGCCAAAGTAGAATGGACGACTAATTTAGTGGAGATTATACATATTGATGTATATAGTCCATTATGTGTAGTCATGTATGGTGGATTAATTTTTCCTTCATAAAATTCTGTCGATGATTTAAGTAGATATGTGAGTATATCTATTTAAAGGGAACAGAGTTTGACATTTTGAATTGGTTCAAAAGGTTGTTAATATGAAGTTAAAATCAATGTAACAAGATAATCAAGTATTTATGATTGGATCATAAAGGATAAAGTTTGAGTTACAAGTTTAGCAAAACATATGAGAAGTTGCAGAATTGTTCTACAACTTATACTTCTCGAATACCCCACATTAGATTGGAGTATTCAAAAGACAAAATCAAACCCTGTTTGACATGGTAAGATTAATAAAATTGCCATTATAATTTTGTAGTTTATACATTAAGGACAACCGCTTTTACACTGAAAAGAGCACCATCATGATTCGTTGAAACTGACAACATATAAGATATGGTTTGGGTAATGACCCGAATTGTCATTTTTCTTAAGTTTTGGTATGCATAGCATGTGTAAAATGTTTACAACCAAAATAGGATAAATATATGTTTATAAGGTTATCCCAAATGAAACATTGGGTATTTCTCCTATCACCGAACCAAAAGACAAATGTTGTTTGTCAGAAAGGGTTGATTTCTCGAGAAAGTAGTTCTTGCGAAACAAGTGAGTGGGAGCAGAGTACAAACTCAACGAGGTTAGAGAATCTTCGTTATCATGTCAAGAGTAGCGCAGCACTGGAAGTTGTTCCGGGGTTTACTATTTTGACTAAGTAGAAGACACTACAAATGTTGTAGATACTTCAAATGAGTTTGCGAACTGTACCAGTAAAGTCCAAAAACTTTGTACTTAGAACAACTTGTGGTTTAAGTGTAAAGTGTTGTTTTGACAACAAAAGGACCTGAACCTTATAAAGGAAGCAAATGATGGGCCCTGGCTTCGTAAAATTGACTATGAGTCATTATATCCGCCATAGTATCCTTGTATGAATATCAAGTATGTGACTTGGTAGTCCTTTCGATAGGCATGATGCCTAACGATAGCAAAAGGGTCTATATAGCGACAAAGACATGGATTTTACATCCTTTGAAAGTTGTACTTATCGAAAAGTTGTTTTCGACGAAGTTCAAAGAGTTCACTACTACAAGATTTTGATCTTCCGTAGTGATGCTTAGTCTTTGCAGATAGTTCTAGCAAAGTTACATATTATGATATGGTAGTTGAATAACAAAACCAACTCTCCTCTCAAGGAAGTTTTATCAAGGATGTGTACTTGACACAGTCTGAGAGTTTTGTAAAATTCAAAAAGGTTGCTAGAAAGGTATGCACACTTCAATGGTTGAAGTGAGCATAACGAAGTTGAAATCTTTACCTTAATGAAGTTATCAAAAGAGTTTGATTCCATCATGAACGATAAAGATGCTTGTAAAGTTACAAGAAATTAAGTGGGAGCGCTATGACATATTTCCAATACTTTATGTAGATGACATATGGTTGATTGGAAAATATGTATTTTAAATTAACACGGTTAAGATTTTCATATTGATGAAAGGCTTAGAAGATATTGGGCATCGATATCTATAAAAGATGGATTGACGCACCTGATATGATTGAAGCCAAATTACATAGATGAAATATTGAAGTAAGTCAATATGAAAATGACAAGAAGGAGTTCTTGTCACATGGAAAATAATTGAGCAAGATTCATGTGTTTTGACACATGATGAGCATCATTGAAATTGAGATTTCTAAGTCATGTTTCCATGCTATGTACACGACCAGATGAGTCCTATGCTATAAAATGTTATAGCAGGATAATTCATATGATGATTAGACAACAGTGGGAGAGATCCTCGTGTCATTTTAGAAATGCTAAGGATATGTTTTCCTATATAGTAATGACAAAATATTAGTTGTAATATGTTACACTAATAATCTTGTCATTTAATCAAGTAATTTTATCTCAATTAAAATATGTGATGAACGGTAGCACAATAGGATGGAAGAAAGTTCCATGCTGGATTTGAAAGAGTTTCAAAATTAAAATATTGTGACAGATACTACAACAAAGGCTAAAGTATATCGTTGTGTTGACAACTGATTATAAGCGTATTTTGTGTCAAGGAGTTCTTTATTGAACTTGGTGAATTTCCAAGAATGCTGAAACTATGAAGCTACATTTTCACAATGTTAGTAACATCAGTTTAAGCTGAGGAATTAAGGTATCACCGGAACTTGGTGAGTTTCCAAGAATGCTAACACTATGAAGCTACATTTTCACAATGTTAGTGACATCAGTTTAAGCTGAGGAATTAAGTTTTCACCAATTGACCATATATATACAAAGCCATCTCATTAGAGAATGAGTGATGCGTGTAGACGCAAAGAACATGCAAATACAATCGGACCTGAACAGTTCAGATCTTTTTGATAATGTTTACCACATGCGAAGCATGGTAATAACACTGGTACGCCATATGTGTTAAGTGCTTACAGACTAGATTATTGACTCTAGTGCAAGTGGGAGACTGAAGGAAATATGCCCGAGAGGCAATAATAAAATGGTTATTATCTTATTCCTTGTTTATGATGAATGTTTATTTCTCATGCTAGAATTGTATTAACCGGAAACGTTGATACATGTGTGCTTAATAAACAAACAATGGTTCCTAGTAAAGCCTCTCTTTTAACTAGCTCGTTGATTAATAGATGATCAAGGTTTCCTGATCATGAACATTGGATGTTATTAATAACGGGGTCATGTCATTAGAAGAATGATGTGATGAACATATACCCAAAGATAATATAGCAATGCGATCAAGTCATTTAGTTTACATTGTTATATCAAACATACGAAGTAACTTATTCCTTAGACCATGAGATCATGTCAATCACTGATACCGGAAGAGTGCTTTGATGGCATCAAACGTCACACCGTAACAGGGTGACTATAAAGGTGTCGTTAAGTATTCGGAAAGTATTAGTTGAGGATCATGGATCAAGAGTGGGATTTGTCCATCCAAATGACGGAGAGATATACTCTGGGCCCTCTCGGTGATATCACATCGAAACCGCTTGCAAGCACGTGATATGATCACAAAGGATGTTATATCACGGGAACGAGAAAAGAGTACTTGTCGGTAACGAGATTGAACAAGGTATGGTTGATACCAATGATCGAATCTCGGACAAGTAAAATATCGCGAGACAAAGGGAATAGTTCACGGCGTTGTTGGTTCACACGATCACGAGAGTCATCGTTGAATATATAGGAGTCATCACGGATCTCCAGATCCCGCTGTTGATTATTGATCGGAGAGGAGTCTCGATCATGTCTATCTTATTCGCGAACCGTAGGGTTACACACTTAAGGTTCGATGACGCATTTGAGAGGATACGGAATATCGGAGAAAAGTTTGGACAGCACCGAAATTGTTTCGGGGAATATTGAAATAGTCACCGAAATTGTTTCGAGTAATTTTGAAATAGTTCAAGGGGATTCTTATCAAATGGTTGTTAATAGATTTAACAACTAACTCAAGGGGTTATATGTTAATGTTTGTTAATGGAATTAACAAATATTAAAATAAAGAAATAAAATTGTTTTATTTATTTATTAAAGAAAACCCTTGGGATTTTGAGTGGGAATTCATGGAAGAATGAGTGGGTTGAGTGGAGACTCCACTCACATGATGAGGGAGAGGTGGAGGCAGCCAAAAAATCGTGGCTGCCATCCCCTCCTATAAAAGGAGGGGTGAGAGCTCCCTCTCCCCCTACACACACTTGTGTCATCTCTTCCTCCCTCCTGCCGCTGCTCCACCAATTGTTCGTGCGCTTGGCGAAGCCCTGAGCAATGTTTTTCTCCACCACACCACGCCGTCGTGCTGCTGGAGTTCCTAGGGATCCTCTACTTCCGCGCCCCGCTGGAACGAGGGAACGGAGGTCGTCATCAACCGTACGTGTGACCGATCACGGATGCACCGCCGGATTGCGGTGCCATCTTCTCGCTATCGGGATCGGTGTGAGTACGACTACGCCAACAACGAGATTTGATCTCGTACCACTTTGAGTCTTCGAGGGTATGTGTTCTCCTTAACCCTCTTGTTTCCCGTTGCACTTCGTCTCCTAGATTAGATCTTGGCCTTTCGGGTATCTCTCGCGTAGGAAAATTTTTGTTTTCTATGCTACGTTCCCCTTCAGGTTTGCCCCCAAACCCTTAAATTTACAGTTTGAAATGGGATTTCCAGGTTGGGCCTCTAATTTTTTTTAAGGGTTAAAGGGGTCTAGTCTACGCGTTTTTTCGCTCAAAATTGTAAAAAAAAAAAGCAATTATTTTTACAGATTTGAGGGTTTGAAGGCTTGCATTGTTATTCATGATCTTTTATTTGAGTTACTTCTCATGATGCAAAGTTATTGCTATGCTTTATTATTAAAGTTTTATTTAGCATGCTTGTGTTGAAGTTCTATGATCTCAGCTTACTTATGCTTTTACATTATTGATTGTCAAGTTTATGTTGCTAGCATGTCACCTCAGAAATTATTGTGTTTTTATCATTTACCTACTCGAGGACGAGTAGGAACTAAGCTTGGGGATGTTGATACGTCATAAACGTATCCTTAATTTCTGATGTTCCATGTTGTTTTCTTATTGTTTCCTACATGTTTGCTATGCACTTTATGTGATTTTATCGATTTTCCAGACTAACCTATTGACAAGATGCCATAGAGCCAGTTCTCTGTTTTTTGCTGTTTTTAGTTTCAGAAAAGTTGTTCTGGAAATATTCTCGGAATTGGAAAGTTCGAAGCATGGAAGTCTTGGAATTACCGAAGGTTCCACGGAGTCCCGAAGAGATCCCGAGGGGGACCTCAGGGGGGCCACACCATAGGGTGGCGCGCCCCCCTTGGCCGCGCCGGGGGGTGGTGTGGGGCCCCCAGGCCTCCACCGCCTCTGCCCTTTCACCTATTTAATCCCCCCGAGACAAAAACCCCTCGAGGATACCACTTTTCCCCAAAAAACACCCGAGGCCAGGGAGTTTTCTGGAGCTCTCCCCGGCACTCTGCCGGAGGGGGAAATCGTCACCGGAGGGGTCTACACCACCATGCCCTCCTCCGAAGTGATGCGTGAGTAGTTCATCCCTCGACTATGGGTCCATAGAAGTAGCTAGATGGTTGTTCTCTCTACTTCGTACCTCATGTTTAGATCTTGTGAGCTGCCTACATGATCTAAATCATCTTTATGTAATGCTACATGCTGTGTTTGCTGAGATCTGCTGAATGTTGAATGCTATGTCTTCTGATTATCAATATATCGTGTTATCTTCATGCTCATGTTATTTATCTTGCATGGTCTCTGTTATTAGTAGATGCTCTGGCCAAGTAGATGCTAGTAACTCGAAGAGGGAGTATTTATGCTCGATAGTGGGTTCATGCCTCCTTTGCATCTGTGCTCGAGTGATAGAAACGTGACGAATGGAGGATGTGATGTTTCCATTAGGGAGAAAACAATGATGTTTACCTAGTTTACATTGTTTACATTACACACTTTGCTTACGGCGATAATTTGTTGCTTGCAACTTAATACCCAACGTTTGTTCAGATGATATTCGGATGGTGGATTATTAGACATAGATGCAGTTGGATGACGTTTTATGTATTTTGTTGCAATGCCCGCTTGAATCACATAGTAATCTTTATGTCTTACATATGCACTACGGTGCAGCCTTCATTTCTGTCAATTGCCTAGCTGTAATTTGTTCACCACACATGTTATTTATCTTTCACGGAGAGACACCACTAGTGAACTGTGGACCCCGGTCCATTTTCCTCATACTGATAAAACACATACTGGTTTCATATTGATGCTATTGTTTTCATACTGTTTTCCACACCATACGTTTAAATTCTTTGTGTTTAGCAAAACCGGTGATATTGACAACCTCACTGCTTCGTTGGGGCAAAGTGATTTGATTGTGTTGTGTAGGTTACATGTTGTTGTTGAACCAATAGTGTGCCCTGCCACCTCAGCTGCATCAACCTTCAGAGATTGCGTGTCCTCCTACTGGTCGATTCAACCTTGGTTTCTTTTCTGAGGGAAAACTTGCCGCTGCACTCTTCACAACCTTTCTCTTGGGGTTTACCAACGTCAGCCATCAGCTATTTCTTCATTATTGAGCTCCTAAATAGATTCAAGTTTCTCCTCAAGAGTAACTCGGAGCTCATACTCTTCCTCAAGAGACATAGTGAGGGATGCCTTTTCATCATCATCCTTTTTTTCCTTATCTCTCTTATTCTCAATGATTTTTGCGCTACTAATAGCAAAACTCAAAATCTCACCCGAAGGAGAGATAACTTTACTGACTTTAGGAAGATTAAGAAGAACAAACTCACCCTTCTCCATTAAAGAGATATCATCATCATACTCTCCATAAAAGAAATCCTCATCCTCGTCATCACAAGATGTAGAGGGTTCCAAAGGTGGAGATACCTTTGAATTCTTAGCCATAAGGCAAAAGTGAGGATAGGAAGGTGATGAAGAGAGAATGCATGAAGCTCCATGAGTTCCATGTCTTGTTCTAACAAATGTTGGGATTCCTCTACATTGTTATCCACACAAGTACTAGAGGAAATGGAAGCATTGTATTCATGAAAACAAGACATAGGAAGCATATTATCACGAGATTTAGTTAAAAAAACTATTAAATGATATGCAAGGACTAGAAACACTAGTATGTAAGCCATTTGGAGTGCTAGAAGAGTTTAAGTCCAAAAATAGAACATTTAAATGGAATAGAGATGAAGTATAGCCAATAGTAGATTCACTATCCACGCTGCAATTTCTGTCACCACTCACCATATAATTACCTTTTGACAAATCACATGTTCGTAGAGTGGAGAAAGATGTGAACTCATCACGGTCGGAAGAGAAAGGAGAACAATCATCCTCAATAATGTTGGACACATCATATATATCTTGAAGTTTTGTCCATATCTCATGAGCGTTTCAAAAAGGCATGATTGATGCAAGAACTACATCACTCAAAACATAAATGAGACCATTAGATATTTGAGTATCGAGATGAGAGTTTTCCTCATCCTCTAAAGATATATTTTGGGAATCCTCTGGAGGAGGAAAATCCACATCTACAATTATCTTTACATAGTGTGGACCCATGGCCCCAAAAATATTAAGTATGCGAATTTTCCAAACATCATAATTTGTGCCATAAAATTTAAAATAAGGATTGTGCCCTAGTTCCCAAAACGACATCATACTCTCTAGGATGTAAAGCCTAATAAAGAGATCCAGGGCTCTGATACCAATTGAACGGACAACTATGTCGCCTAGAGGGGGTGAATAGGTGATTAAAACTTTTCCTGTTATGGCTTGCTAAATGCGGAAATAAACTAGGTGTTTAAATTATCAAGCACACAATATAAATAATCTAGGGTCAACTAGGTGCACCAGAAACTTATGCTAAGCAAGAAAAGTAACAAGGTTATAGCAAGATATATAACTTCAAGCATGAAGGCTATCACAATGTAAATTGCATAAGTAAAAAGCTCGGATATAGAAATAACCGAGGCAAACAGAGTCGATGATGTATTCCCGAGTTCCTTCCTTTGACGGGAGTACGTCTCGTTGGAGGGGTGTGAGCATGCCACAAAGGCCTCACCCTATTCTCCGATGAACCTCGCCACAAAGGCCTAGTTCACCTTCCACTATTGACAACCTTCGATCGAGGCACGCGTCCACAATTTAATTGGAGGCTCTCAATATCACCACAATCTTGGGGCACGCATCCACAACTCAATTGGAGGCTCCCAAGAACACCACACAGTCGTATAGGGTCCAATAACCGAGATTCACAAGTCCACAAACTTTCACTTCCACGAATCCTCATGGAGAGAGAAAACCGATGCAATCGATGCAAATGGCAAGAGCACAAGTGCTCAAATCGTTCGCTCTCAAATTCCAACAAAGAAACAAATGCTTGTGGGGGAATAAGAGAGGAAGAACAAGTGGGAGAAACACCAAGAACTCCAAGATCGAGATCTAATAGGTTTCCCTCACTAAGAAGGAAGATGGATTGGTGGAAATGTGGATCTAGATCTCCTATCTCTTTTCCCTCAAAGATATGCAAGAATCATGGGAGGAATCGAGAGAAGGGAAAGCTTTCCAGGGTCAACAATGGTGGAGAGAGAGGGGAAAATTTCGTTCTTGGGCAACCTTGCACTTTGGGGAAGAACGGGGCCTTTTGTAGGTCCCCACGAAAAAGAGCTGTTGCAGGAAAACTCACACCGGAGACTCCGGTGCAAAGCCCATGGAGGTGTCCGAGGGCTGGAGACTCCGGTGCCCGGAGATTCCGGCCTACCCGAAAACTGCAGAAACACCAACACGAAAACACTCACAACTTTTGCGTCCAGACTCCGTTTTCGATGTTCTTGGGCTCTTTGAAATCAAAACTACAAGATATACAAGAATATGGATAGAAAATTCATTGTTCAAAAATGGAAATTAAAACCAAATGTAGAAGGGTTTAACCTCTCTAAGGAACAACCAGTAAAAACCCCAACACCGAAAACGCACATAACTTTTGCGAATGAACTCCGAATAAGGTGAATCCAATTGGGTTGGAAAGATAACAACAAGGATATCCAAAAACAAATGAATGGAGAATTTACCACACATGGAAGGTGTGGGAACATTATCAAAGCTAAAACGGATATTTTCACCACAAAATACGCAACAAGTTTTTCTTACCAAAACCTTTTTCAATAAACCTTGGTTTGTCATGAAGATCACGACAAGCACCAAAAACCAAGGAGATAAAATCAAAATAGAAACCAAGAAATATGATATTCAAGTATGCAAAGGTTTGATCTCTCCATAATGATTCGATCAAGTTACTCACTTGAGAGCCCCTTCTGATAGTACAACTATCGATCCTATAACCCGGTCTCCCAAAGCGTGAGACCTATCAAGATCATACATTTGACTTGAGCATTCCACTTTATCTAGAAGATGACAATCTTGAATCTCTAAATTTGGATCCTCTTTCTTGATCGTGCTTGCTAGCACATGGTTCGCTTGATGAAGACTTGCAAGTTGCTCCTCCATATATCATTATGGGAGAGAATAGCTCCCCCATACACCATTATGGGAGAGGCCCTTCTCGGAAAATCTTCAAGAGCCACACCTCCAAATGGGTGTCAAGTGTCAAGCATAGAATATCTTCATGATGCTTCACTTGATCTTGCACGTTAAGCTTGATGACGAAGACCGCTTGATGACATAGAACATAGGCTATAAGAAATCTTTCTTTTGAAGAATGCCCATGGAAAGATACCTAACCACACATAGAGATGCCACACACACATATCATGTTTAATTCACAAAGCTATATGGACCAATTCTTACCATAACAAGAGATAAATAATCCCACTTGGTACATCTTGTAGCTTTGTGTGTTGATCACTTGCTTGATCAACCTTGTATCTTTGATTCTTTCTTCACTAGATGATGTCTTGAAGCTAATCTTTAAAGATAACCTAATCCTTTTCCTCCAGACACCTGCAATAAGCTCAACTTTATCCATGACCATTCTTCATATAAATCCTTTAATATAACAATGGTCATCAAGGAAGCTAATAGAGTTCAACACATGAGCTCCACTATTTTCCTGTGGACAACATCTACAGGGATAACTCAATGCAAACATTAGTCCATAAGGATTGTCATTAATTACCAAAACCACATATGGGGCACCATGCGCTTTCAACCCTGGTAGGGTTACATTGACGACAGGGCTAGGACGCGATCGTCAAGAAAGGACCCATCAGCTTCGTCGTCTGAGAATGCACCATATTTCGAAGAAGGCATGCCTCCTCTAGACAAGGACCCAGGAGGGGATTCTTCTGCAGGAACACCTCCGCTCGGGCCACCCACTTGAGGACAGAAGCGAGAAACTACGTCCGCGACCGCAACGGCTGAGGCCCTCTCGGCTGCTTCTTTGTCTTCCTCTTCAGAGAACTTTTCCAGGAGTTGATCGAATGGGAAGCAGGGCGACAGAAAGGACACGCGCGACAAGATAGCTTGTGCCACTTCGCGGGCCTTTGCTTGGGCTTGGGTGGTGTCCCTCCCTGCAAAGAGGACATGCAACACATCAAGACGGCCCACAAGGTCAGCGTATAAGGTGTTGATGTTTTCAAAGTTTCGGTCCTGCAGGTGACCAACCGGGAGCTCGAGGCGACGCATGACAGCCTGCGCAGACCCTGCTAGGGTAAAGAGTCGCAGGGCGTCTAGGCGCCTTTATGTGGAGAGATGGTCCGGCTCGATCAGCTTGAGTGTTGCGGAGTCGCAGCTCTTCTTCAGCGACTGGGAGGAGCGATCCAAGCTATTCTGCTTCCTCTCCAATTCGTTGCGAAGATGGGCGATCGTGCCCAGATGCTTGGCGAAAAGATCTTCATTGGAGCGGGCACGCTCCTCAACCCGCTGGAGGGATTCCTCTAGAGAGGCCAGGACATTCGTGTGGTTTTGCTCGAACAAGCGAATATCCTCATCGTACAAGGCCTTCCGCAGGGCGAGGTGACCCCTTAGTTCGGAGATAACACCAGGATCTTCCCCCTCCCCGGAGAATAATGGAGTTGGTTCCCTCCTCTCCGCCTTCGGGGCGACGTGCTGCCTATCTAGCTCTGCATGCCGAGTGGACAACTGACTTTGCCAGTTCATGAGACGATTTTGCACGCGTTCGGCGGCCTAGGTTGCTCGCTGATGGTGGGTGGCCAAGTTGTCGATGGTGTTGCGGGCCGCCTCCAAACTTGATGGGTCGAGCCCCAAAGTTGTCAGGTCCCTGAGCGGGGACCCTGGCTGCCGGGAACCTGAGGCTTCGGAAAGGGCCGGATTAAACAGAGGGCTAGGCGAGCCCTCGGGAGGCTCCGGTCAAACCGACGCTTCCGGTCTCTGGCAACCCTGTAGACATAAAGCGGTGATCAACTCCGGTATGCTTCTCCCATGGCTGGTTGTGCAGGGAAAGGAGTCGAGAAACACCTCCGCTTGGGATCTGGCCGGGAGCGTCGTGGCCGACATTGGGAAGGAGGGATCCCTCTACGGAAGGACTCCCGAGGGCCCTCTTCACCAGAAGTACAATCAGTCGAGCCCTCATCACGCGGTCGCTTGGCGTGATTCCCAGAACGGAGATCACCGCTACAACTACGGATAGGGCTAACGACTGTCAAGAAACGAATCAGGAGAAGCAAACCAAGGCAAAGAAAAAGGTGGGCAGGGGGCGTACCTTGGAGCCCTGAGGGTTTCCCCCATGTGTCGGTCCGAGCGGGCAGCCCCGAGTGGGAGTCCACTGCGGTTGGGAATCGCACAACGACCATCGGTGGCGGCCCCGGGGCTGGAGGTGGCAACGGGGATCCGGGGCAGTTCCCCTATCCATCTTCTTCGGGGACGATACCCACTCGTTGCAGTTGGGCATCTCCGCCAAGCCGAAGGAAGGCCGTGGAGAGGAAGCCACGGGGGTCACAGAGCTCAGAACCAAGTCTGATTCCGCCTCTGGGGACTCCCCTACCAACCAGATCACCCTTGCCTTCAGATCCGACTCTGAGACCCCTCGGCTCGGAGCCATACGGGTGATATCTCGAGGAAGCATGACCATTAGGGCGGGGTGTAATCTGTCTTGAAGAAGCGATGCGACTGCGAAGGTAGTGGGAGACGACGTGCCTCTCTTTGAGGCCATGCTGTCGCAAGGCGAGGATCTTGGCGTACACCGGGGCGAAGTCGGCATCAGAGAAACTCAGGTCACCCCAGTTATCTCCCCGCACGGCGGCCGAGGTCGGCACTGATAGCACGACATGGGGCTCCGGTAAGTGGCTGTACACCCACTCGTGGCGCCAAAATTCCCATATCTTCTTCACCAGGGGGATGAAGTGGTCAGCCAGACCTAGGCGGAAGCAGAAGGACACCGACCCCGATATGAGGCCTCCGGGCTCTATGCGGGGCATAAAGAAGTGGCGAAAGAGTCCCACGGACGGCATCACCCTAATGAACGCCTCACAGATGTGCTAGAAGATGGCCAACACTTGCACAACATTGGGGTGAAGCTAGGCGAGACAGAGGTTGTACTCCTCGAGTATGGCACGGAGAAATGGCGACGTCGGTGGCACCAAGATGGCACAGAAGAAGCACTTGAAGATGGGGACGTCCAATGGCGTGAGGGTGCCATCGGCGGCGTCGGCGCCCAACATCACGAACGCCCCGTTCTCGTTACCCAACTTTGCTGCGGACCCCTCGCACCAGCTTATCGGCTGCATCTTGGAGGCATCCAGGCGGAAAGAATGCCCGGGAGACCTTCGAACCCTCCCGCTCAAGCTACGAGTCCGACATTCGGAATGCATCTCTCTCTTTTCCTTTCTTCTCTCCTATTCCCATACGGCGGCATGGGAAGAAATTTAAAGGGAGGGAGGGGAAGGGTAGTTGCGGAGAAGACGAAGCAGAGAAGGAGGAGGTCGTGGGAACAAAAGGGTGTGCGTCCGGTTATAAACTCGGGGGAAGGAACCGCGGCACCACGTGCGATTCCCCTCCCCGAGCATTAATCGCGGTCGTATCACCCCACGTGGCAGAGGATTTTCCCGTGCTCTACCTAGGACCCCGTTCCCACCGTGTCAGCGCGCGCGGAGGCGAGGCGCCACATGGCTTCTCGTGCCTCCTCGGGACGAGTGCCTGACGCCTCGTCTCGTCAAGGTAAGCCAGACATCGCCTCCACGAGTGTTTTCTCTTTTTGCAGGAAGCAAAAGAAACACGCCTAGGGCCCACGCTCAGATGGGCGTAGCCCGTCAACTCCCCTATGACAGGCCATGCCCGGGGCTACTGTCGATACCCTGCCAGACATGGGTGTCATGAACGCGTAATGTGTGGGCCCACACGATGCATTGCAAGAGAAGGATCTACCTCGCGCCCAGACGACGGGCGCCCGGGCGCGGCATGAAGGGTTTTGCTTCACCAAGACAAACTTCTACCCGCATGCGGCCTCGCGGGGGATCCCGCGTGTCCCGCATGGCAAGAACCAAGAGACACGCGGCGATCCCAGTAGCCAGATGTCACCCCAGCACACCCTCTCCCAATGCCTCACGAGACAGGTGGCCCGTGCGCCTCCAAGTGTCAAGCACGCCAGAGGACCCACCGACACGAGAGGATAAATAGGAGGTGAGGGGAGAGGAGAAGGCAGAGAGTGTAACACCAGCCACACCCATAATTCTAGATTAGACATGCATGATGTAGGGTTCCATCTTTCGATGGCCTGAACCTGGGTAAAACTTGCGTCTCTGTGTTCGGGGAACGATCGATTCCCCTATTATGTTGACTACCGAGAACACCTCCGGGGCTGCAGGGGCCTATCCGCTCATCTACCGAACAAATCAGGGAGCTGGACGCCGGTCACTCCCGGTGTCCATGTTTCTACACGCGACACATTTTATTATAGAAAATGAATCCAATATGCCCAAATTCAATTAAAATGGTGAAGAAATTTAAAATACTCAAAATATTCACATTTCAGTACTAGAACAAACTTCCTTGTGAAATTCTAAACATTCTAGGACTTTTCTGTAAAGTTCCTGTTGCAAAAGGGCCCCCAACAACTCAAATCAGTGAGCATGGGCCTTTTAACACTAGTTTTTGTAATTCCCTGGAAACCCAGGGGGTTTTGGGGAAAACGACCCTTGTAGGAGTAGCTGCATGGTCACACCGCCGACGCTGCCTCGCCACCTCCTACCTCTCTGCTTGCTCTCTGAGAATAAGGGCAAGACGAAGTCCTCGAATTCCTCTCTCCCCTCTCACTCGCGCCCTCCCTCTCTGCGTCTCTTTCTCTACAAACCCTAACCCGAGCCGGCGACAACTTCCACCAATCGCCATCGCCCTGAGCCTTCCGGAGCTCCGTCGAGTGGCCCTGGAGACCCTTCGTGTCATTGATACGTCTCCAACGTCTATAATTTTTGATGCTCCATGATGATATTATGCCAATTTCTACATGTTTTCTCCCTTCTTTATGTCATTTTTACACGTTTTCCGGGACTAACCTATTAACAAGATGCCAAGTGCCAGTTCCCTGTTTTCTGCTGTTTTTGGTTTCAGAAAAGTTGTTCTCGAAACATGCTCGGAATTGGACCCCACAAAGCCCGAAGTACCCATTTTCCCCGGAAGCATCCAGAAGACCGACGAGGAGACGAAGAGAGGCATCAGGGGGCCCACACCATGGGGTGTCGCGCCCCCTTTGGCCGCCCCAGGGGGTGGTGTGGGGGCCTCAGAGCTCCACCGCCTCTGCCCTTTCGCCTCTTTAATCCCCTGGATGGAAAACCCTAAACACCTGATCAAATATCCCCGAAAAGTTATGCAGCCGCCGTCACCGTCAACCCTAGATCAGGGGTTCTGAAGCTATTTCCGGCACCCTGCCAGAAAGGAAATCATCACCGAAGGCCTCTCCATCACCATTCCTGCCTCCGGAGTGATGCGTGAGTAGTTCATCCTTGGACTACGGGTCCATAGCAGTAGCTAGATGATTGTCTTCTCCTCATATGCCTCCATGTTTAGATCTCGTGAGCTGCCTAACATGATCGAGATTGATCTTATGTAACTCTATGTGATGTGTTTGCTGGCATCCGATGAATATTTAACTTATGCCAAGTTGATTATAGTCTTCATTGCATATGTTATTTGTGATCTTGCATGCTTTCTGTTGCTAGTGGTTGCTCTGGCCAAGTAGTTGCTAGTGACTCCAAGAGGGAGTATTTATGCTTGATAGTGGGTTCATGCCTCCTCTTTGCCTTGCTTGAGTGACAGAAACATGAAGGGGGGATGTGTTGTTGCCATTAGGGAGAAAACAACGGTGAGAGTGCCCGCGTGCATAATCATTGCTTACATTACACACTTTGTTTAATGCAGTTATCTGTTGCTTGCAACTTAATACCTAAGGGGGTTCGGATGATAACCTGAGGGTGGATTATTAGTCATAGATGCAGTTGGATTACATTCTATGTATATTGTTGTAATGCCCGCACTAAATATCATAGTAGTCTTCATGTCATGAATGTGCACTACGGTGCAACCTTTATTTGTCAATTTCCCGGCTGTAATTTGTTCACCCAGCATACTATCTTTTGTGGAGAGACACCACTAGTGAACCTATGAACCCCGATCCATTTTCCTATACTGTTAAACTAACCACCATAATTTCCTGCTTTCTTTACTTACTACAAGCATACATTATTTTCCATACTATACGTCTAATCTTTGTTTTCAGCAAGACCGGTGAGATTGACAACCTCACTGTACTGTTGGGGCAAAGTATTTTGGTTGTGTTGTGTGCAGGTTCCACGTTGTTGCTGACACCGGTGAGCCATCACCACCGTCAGTGGCATCAACCTTACGATGGTCCTCTTTCTCCTACTGAATTCATAACCTTGGTTATTAACTAAGGGGAAAACTCCTACCGTTGTGCTCATCACACCCTCCTCTTGGGGTATCCCAACGACTGCAAGATCTGCACCATCAAGGACTTTTTCTGGCGCCGTTGCCGGGGAGAAGGAAGTCTTCTGGAAAGCAAAGTCTCCCACTCTCAACCTCTTTATTTTGTGTATTGTATTGTTTTTATTTTTGTCTTGTTTTGATTCTCTTTATAAAAACACACAAAAAATAGTTTACTTTATAGCATAGAAAGCAACTCAAGTATTTTCAAGTGTTCTAGCTGTTATTTTTTGCTTTATCATGCTTGCTATCAATGTTTGATGTCTTTGAAACTAGATCTTTTAGGCAAGGTGGGTTCACGGATGAACAGAAAAAACATTATAAGGAGCACCGCTTGTCATAAAAAGGGATACACTTATGGGAGCAAATTAATAAATTGCATTACTATGCTAAAAACTTGTGCTCTACTTATAATGTTACTTATTGCTTTGATAAATCTTGTTCCTGTAGGAGGTATAAACACCTCCCTTTTCAATGTGAGTATAATGATAATGTTACGATATCTTCTTATGTTAAAGGAAATTATGAATTATATGATGTGGAACAAATTGAAGAATTTATTGCTTGGAAGGGTGCATTCGAAATTGCCTATTTGCTTGAAAGTATTGATGATGCACCTTATAAATATGAGATTTATTCTATACTTGAATATTGATTTGATAATTACAAGGATTGTAATTACTACATAATGGAATATCTTAATAAATTCTCTCATCCTAAGGAAGTAACTGATGCCTTGCAGGAACCTATGGAAGAAGAAACTGCTGAATCTGGAAGCTCATTGGATGAAAAAGAGGAGGAGAGTGATGATCAAGAGGAGGAAGAATGGATCTACCCATGTCTACCTCCCAATGATAGTAACTCTCTAACTCATACATTATTTGATGAAATTGATACTTGCTATACTTGTGATCTTGATACTACTATGAATGAAACTTGTGACAATGATATTGCTACTGTTATTTATGATAATCCATGCTACTTGGATAAATCCTATGAGAATCCTCTATTTATTCCAACCATTTATATGCATGATAAAGAGGAACTTTTTTTAGAAAATTTATATGATAATGCTCTTGATGATGGTCCTATGTTACTTGATGTTATAAATTATAATGCTACTGAAAACAGGATTTCTATAATGTGTCCTATACCTTTTATGAGTGATCAATCATCTTGTTTTGCTAATGCTAAAAGTGGGAAGAAAGAGGAGCTGATTTTAAATTTTGATCCCATTGTTTTGGAGCTCCTTGATATGAATTGTGTGCTTTTAGACCACGACAAACATGCTTTATATGATAATTATGTTGTTGAGTTTGTTCATGATGCTACTGAAAATTATTACGAGAGAGGAAAATATGGTTGTGGTAATTTTCATGTTACTAAAACACCTCTCTTTTTGTTGAAAGATTTGAAGTTGCTCTTTTTCTACCTTCCCATGATTTCTAGTTTGAGCTTCTTTAATTTATTTTTTATAAGATTACTATGCATAGGAAGTGGGTTACACATAAATTTGTGTTATTATTGCTTCCTGATGCTCTCTTTTGTTTCAATTCATACTTCTTATGTGAGCAATTACTTGATTCCACTATTCTATGCCTAGCTGAAAGGCGTTAAAGAAAAGCGCTACCGGGAGACAACCTGTTTTATTTCTCTATTTTCAACCCGTTTTCCTTTGTTTTCTTATCTGTGCTTTGCACCTGGGTGTT
Source organism: Alopecurus myosuroides (assembly GCA_028641055.1). Lineage (NCBI taxonomy): Eukaryota > Viridiplantae > Streptophyta > Magnoliopsida > Poales > Poaceae > Alopecurus > Alopecurus myosuroides. Next base: position 191,033,445 of record CM054059.1, on the reverse strand, counting down.
GTCTATTTCCTTAGAAACCCTGCTGTATCTTTTCTTTGAGTTTTTGTTGATCCAAGTAAAGCCTCTAGTGGGAAGTTGAGGCTATATTTCGGATTTCTGCGCAGAAAACAGATTTCTGCTGTCCACTGTTTATTCCGTATAAAATCATAGAAAATTCAAAATGACCTTAGTTTTTTTTGCGTAATCCTGGGGTGTATACGCAACTTTTTTTAGTTGGCCACTTTTTGATTTGAGAAACAGAAGATTTTCGAAAAAAATCATTTTTACCTGCTGTCCTGTTTTGACAGATTTCTGCCAATAATTACATTTGCTTCTTAATTGCTTTCTTTTGGTGTTCTTTTGATAAAAAGAGTTTTAAAAGAAGTTGTAACAGTAGCTAATGTGTTTTTGAGTGTTAGACATGTGTTGAAACTGAACCATGTGAATTTATTATTTCGATTGCACTAACGTTGCTAATGAAGATTGTGAGAAGTTTGGTGTGAAGGAAGTTTTCAATGGTCAAGAGAAGAGGATGATATGATGTGATTAAGAAGAGTGAAAAGGCTAAGCTTGGGGATGCCCCAGTGGTACACCATAGCAAATTCCAAGAATACTCAAGCGTCTAAGCTTGGGGATGCCCAAGGCATCCCCTTCTTCATCAACAAACTATCACGTCACTTCTAGTGAAACTATATTTTTATTCGGTCACATCTTATGTGCTTCACTTGGAGCGTCTTTTATTTTTGTTTTCAGTTTGTTTTTGTTTTTGCTTCAGTTTGTTTTTACTTTTTCAATAAACTTGGTTTGACCCCATCATTCTTTTATTGGAGATTGACACGCTCCGCTTTTTCATGAGAATACTTTGTATTCTTAATCTTTGTCTGGCTGCTGCATTTATTTAGCTCCTGTTTTGCATGCATCTCTTATTAGAGCTATTAGTTTTAGTAGTATTATGTGATTACTCTCATGTTTGATTGTTGTAGCATTTAGAGAGTTTTTGTTAAAACATATGGTGTATGGTGCTTGTTGGGAGAAAGAAACCGCTGTTTAAAGTAGAATTTATACTGGTGCAAGTAGAAGCTTGTATAGAATGTTGCTAGAACTTTTTCATGCCATGCTAAATGTTATTTTAGTTCTACAGCCTTGTGATATTGAGTAGCATGAATAGTCTCAAATAGCTGAGAGTGTTTAATATGTCATTGAAAGGTTCATGAGCTGTTCTTGTCATAAGGAAGCATACATTTTTGGTATTCTCTTTCGAATGATTTATTTGGTTGACTTGGAGCATGCTCACACCATGTTTATGACTATGAACCAGTCACGAATAGCCTCCATGACCACTTAGTTTTTGAACTATGATACCGCTTATGCTTTAATTAATGATTCGTATGTCGCTATGCATGATTATGGCTCTTATGCTCTCTTGATTTGTCGCTCCCAATCTTTTGCTAGCCTCCACCTGTACCGAGTATGATCTCTACTCGTGCATCCAACTCCCTTAAACCAAAGTTTTTCCCATTGTTTCCACCATACCTACCTACATGTGGTATTTAACTGCCACTCCAAGTAAATTTCTCACGTGTTACCTTTAAAATTTTCAAAACTACTCCTGCTTTATGTTCCCATTTTTGCTCATGAGGACGTCAATAGAGAATATTTATCTCACTTGTTGATTGTATTTCACACCCTGGACTAGGGGCTTCATCCGCTTATCCAAACGATAGAAGAGCTGGCAGCGGGGTTCCCAGCCCAAATTAATACACACAAAATCTCTTCACTATTTTTGCCCCTCATTTCTCAGTCAAAGCATAATTGTGTAAACAAAAGAGAAAGAGGGATGACCTTCTACCCAAATGCGTCCTTCACATGGGAGCTGCTCTTGTGAATCCAGTTGGCTTGTGACGTACTATATTTTCTGTTTACCATTCGTTGACTTTAACATACATCTCCCAAAATATAGACACTCCTCCACGGTATGTGATTGTTGGCAGGCACCGGAGGAGTCAGTTAGCCATGGTTTGTGAAAGATGGATGGGAGGAGTGTCAAACTTTTAATACCTCTGTTTAATAAAATAAAAGCTCTAGCACGTGAGTGATCCTTGCTTCCCTCCGCGAAGGGCCTTTCTTTTACTTTTATGTTGAGTCTCCATCTTCTAACTTTATGCACAGATGAGAGAGCTTTTTTGCCATTCTTAGTTCTACATGCATTTTCCCATGAACATCAATAATTACTTCATGATGTGATATCCTTTGTTCTTAAATTATTTGCTCTAGTCTTCCTCATGAACTTTGAAGGTGTCCTGGCATTTATGTTTTGCCCCACTCTTATGGACTAGCGAAGTATCACTTTGCCATGCTTTCTATATACCCGAAACAAACGTTTATATTTCTTTGCATTGTTTCTCATGATCCTTTATTTGAGATACTCTTCATGATGAAATGTTATTTCTTTGCTTTATTATTAAAGTTCTATTTATCATGTTTGTGTTTGAAGTTCTATGATCTCAGCTTGCATATGCCTTTACACTTTTATGATCAAGATTATGTTAGTAGCATGTCACCTTAGAAATTATTGTTTTATCGTTTGCCTACTCGAGGACGAGTAGGAACTAAGCTTGGGGATGCTTGATACGTCTCCAACGTATCTATAATTTCAGATGCTCCATGATGATATTACGCCAATTGCTACATGTTTTCTCCCTTCTTTATGTTATTTTTACATGTTTTTCGAGACTAACCTATTAACAAGATGCCAAGTGCCAGTTCCTTGTTTTCTGCTGTTTTTGGTTTCATAAAAGTTGTTCTGGAAATATTCTCGGAATTGGACCCCACAAAGCCCGAAGTGCCTATTTCCCCCGGAAGCATCCAGAAGACCGAAGAGGAGACAAAGAGGGGCATCAGGGGGCCCACACCATGGGGTGACGCGCCCTCCCCTTGGCCGCGCCAGGAGTGGTGTGGGCCCCCTAGAGCTCCACCGACTCTGCCCTTTCGCCTATTTAATCCCCCGGATGGAAAACCCTAAACACCTGATCAAATATCCCCGGAAAGTTCCGCAGCCGCCGTCACCAACAACCGTAGATCAGGGGGTTCTGAAGCTGTTTCTGGCACCCTGCCGGAGAGGAAATCATCTTCGGAGGCCTCTCCATCACCATGCCTTCCTCCGGAGTGATGCGTGAGTAGTTCATCCTTGGACTACGGGTCCATAGCAGTAGCTAGATGGTTGTCTTCTCCTCATATGCCTCCATGTTTAGATCTCGTGAGCTGCCTAACATGATCGAGATTGATCTTATGAAACTCTATGTGCTGTGTTTGCTGGGATCCGATGAATATTGAACTTATGCCAAGTTGATATAGTCTTTATTGCATATGTTATTTGTGATCTTGCATGCTTTCTGTTGCTAGTGGTCGCTCTGGTCAAGTAGTTGCTAGTGACTCCAAGAGGGAGTATTTATGCTTGATAGTGGGTTCATGCCTCCTCTTCGCCTTGCTCGAGTGACAAAAAACGTGAAGGGGGAGGATGTTATGTTGCCATTAGGGAGAAAACAGCGGTGAGAGTGCCCACGTGCATAATCATTGCTTACATTACACAATTTGTTTAATGCAGTTATCTGTTGCTTGCAATTTAATACGTAAGGGGGTTCGGATGATAACCTGAGGGTGGATTATTAGTCATAGATGCAGTTGGATTACGGTCTATTTATATTGTTGTAATGCCCGCACTAAATATCATAGTAGTCTTCATGTCATGAATGTGCACTACGGTGCAACCTTTATTTGTCAATTGCCCAGCAATAATGCCCGCACTAAATAGTCATAGATGCAGTTGGATTACGGTCTATTTATATTGTTGTAATGCTCGCACTAAATATCATAGTAGTCTTCATGTCATGAATGTGCACTACGGTGCAACCTTTATTTGTCAATTGCACAGCTGTAATTTGTTTACCCAGCATGCTATCTTTTATGGAGAGACACCACTAGTGAACCTATGAACCCTGGTCCATTTTCCTATACTGTTAAACCAACCACCACAATTTCCTGATTTCTTTACTTATTGCAAGCATACATTATTTTCCACACTATACGTCTAATCTTTGTTTTCAGCAAGACCGGTGAGATTGAGAACCTCACTGTACCGTTGGGGCAAAGTATTTTGGTTGTGTTGTGTGCAGGTTCCACGTTGTTGCTGACACCGGTGAGCCATCACCACCGTCAATGGCATCAACCTTCCGAAGGTCCTCTTTCTCCTACTGGATTGATAACCTTGGTTCTTAACTAAGGGGAAAAACTCCTACCGATGTGCTCATCACACCCTCCTCTTGGGGTATCCAAACGAATGCAAGATCTGCACCATCAGTCATCCTCATCCCTCTGGATGAAGCTCGCTTGCCGGGATGGCCTGAATTGACCTATACACCATCGTCTTGTATGCGTCCCATAGGGAGCTTTCGCCATTGATTCGCCGCCCTTGAGCCTCACACTGCCTCTCCAGACTGTCCGCGACAACCGTGGTGAGCCACTGGTGCTCCGGCACCTCTCCTCCTCCTTTCCCATGCCCGAAATTAAGTTTTCGTCGTGTCTCTGTCGCTGGGCGACCATTTGGTCCAATCTCCACCACTCTTAGGTTCCCCGTGGTCCCCTCTAGCATGTGGACTAGTTCGATGCGTCGAATTCGGGACGATCGATCGATTCCGTGCTCAGCAGAGAAGTAGCTCCCACGAGTGACGTCCTACTGATGTCATCGTGGGGCCCTACTGTCAGGATTTTATTATTTTGGAAAATAATTGAGAAACTATTAACTTTCTGACATATGGGCCCACCTACATTTTAAATTCAGAAATAAATTAAATTTTGAAAATGCAATATCTCCTAATTTAATAACCAGAATATACCAAAATGTTTGTAAAATTATGAACTATTTGAATATGTCATTTCAAATGTGTTTGATAAAGTTCAAATTTGAGTAATATTTGAATTTGGATTAAATTCAAGTAAATTTGAGAAATATTGAATAATTCAATAATTTCATAAGAATACAAATTATACACCAAATTTATTATAAGAAAAAATGTAATTCATGATGTTTTCAAAGTCATTTGAACAAGTTTAAAAATGAGAAATATTTGAATAATCATTTAATTCATTTTAAGTTTAGAAATAATAATTTATTCAGAGATCTTCAGGAAATTTAAAATAATATGTCAAAATGATCAGTAAGACAAATGCAATCCCATTATAATGTTTTCAAAGCCAAACTATATGATTCTAACATGCCATGACCATAGTGCCAGGTGTTGAGGGCTATGTTCTTCCCATCTAGTAGATTTTTAAACAGAATAAAATAACTATCCTATGTTTTCAAATCAACACTCAACATACTTCCAATACTTGATCTACCGATATTTCCTATTGCTAAAAGTGAAACTAAAATCTTTAGCTGCATGTTTTAGAAATAGGAATGAACTTTATTTTTAGAGGTATAGTGGAATTCCATAATATTCCCATATCAGCACGAATAACCTTCCCTACACTACTTCTCTTAATGCCAAACTCCTAATAATTTTACACTTCATAAACTCTCATCACAATCATTAATTAATTATTAGACGACATAGTTAGATGTATTAGATAATCATTGTCAATTAGGTTCTCTTGACTCAGCTCTATACCTTTTGATAAATTGGAGGAAAACTTGTTGTTGTCTTTTGAAAGTTATTTTTAATATGATACTGACTTGTTGCCTAAGCAAGTAATAAAGACTTATGATCTAAATATATAACTTTAAAAGTGTGTACTAATTAAGTAAATCACTTCAAACTTCAAAACCCTAATATCATTAACTCTCTAAGTGAACAAAGTCATCACCACAAGTAATGAAACAACCCTAAGTCACTTAAACCCAATGTAATCAAAATATCGTATCAAACGTAGATTACACTTGTGATCTGTTTTTTTAGGATACTTCTTGATGCATCTCATTACTATGCATTATACCATCTTGATAGTGTATTCCATAGTCCTTGCTGGGACTACTTTTCTATTTTTCAGATCTCGGGATTCCCACGCAAATCCTAAAGCCCCGAAGGGCATGAAATGTTATCTCTACCTCGGGCAAGATATCACTTGCTCATATCTTTTGGAATATTTGCTCATAAATATTTGCAAAACCCTATCGTACTACCATCTTATTCCAAAAGAAAGCATAAACCCTTTTTTATAATAATATGACTAATTGAGTATCTACCCAAGTGGTGATTTTCTGTTATAGCTGGCAAATGGAACCATGGTAAGAGATGCTGGTGGAGGTTCCATTTGGACGGGAAAGTATCACCTAGTATAAAACAATCAATGTCGTCAGAGTTCTTGCGCCGTTATACATTGCAAACGTATCTATAATTTTTGATGCTCTATGATTGTTTTCTACATGTTTTCCCTATGTTTTCCTATGTTGTCTATCATTTATTGTACTAAGCTATCAACAAGATGCCCAGTGCTAGTTTATGTCTGTTTTGTCTGTGAATTGCAGAAAAGTGCGAAAAATAGAAGTGCCCAGAACTAGCTGAAAATTTATGAGGATTTTTTTATTCACCAGAAGACTCCAAGAAGGCAGAAGGAGACCCGAAGGGGAGTCAGGCCCCCTCGGCACGACCACCTCCTACCTGGACCTGGGGCACACCTAGGGACCTCGGGCATCGCCTCGCGTCGCCTCTTCGCTTATAAATTCACTCTTGACCTAATTCAGGAGGAGACCGGAGAATTTTTTCACAAACGCATCCGAGCATCTGCTAGATTGATCTTGGTTCTTGTAGATTAGATTTTAACTTTTCATATCCATCTCATAGGATTTTTTTTCTATGCTACGAATCCCATCATAAATCCTGATCAAGACATGGCTATTTCATTTGTTGCTATTGTTTTATGATGAACATGAACAACATTAATTTGACAATATAAATACGTGTTGGAGATATGCCCTACAGACAATAATATTCACTTATTATTTTATCTTCAAGTTTAGAATTAAGTTTATATCATCAAGCTTATGTGACTATGAAAAACCAGATCAAAATGGTGGAAGGGGCAAATTCTGCACGATTATTATAGTTAGGCCTCGTTTGGTGTAGCTGTTTCCAGGAATTTTATCAAGTATTTTCCCGGCCCACATCTAATACTCGCGAAGCCACTATGAGGCCATTTGGTAGGCCAGTTTTGGTCGGGTTGACCCGCTAAAAACTCTAGGATACACCTCAGGTCAGAGTGTTTCGGAAACGCTCCTATGGCTTCGCGTTTTGATCGTTATAGCGCAGAATTTCTCGACGCCCACGAAACCAAACGACATTGAACTGGATAAGGGAGTGATTAGGAGGGGATTGAGAGGCAGGAATTGGTTTGGGTGATTGGAGTATTATCACCCATGACACGGTGGATAATTCTCAAAACTATACACTAATCCATGTGTGCCAAACAAGGCCTTAAGAGATATCCACTCACCCCGAGGCCGCTTTTATCTTCGGTTTTAGGCTCGGGGCCGAAAAGGCGCCGAAATTCTCCCACCCGCCCCAAGCGCCAATAGCGTTGTAATTTTGTGAAGGAAACCCGGGGCGCCGGGGGGCTCTTGGGGGGGCACTGGTGCAAGTTTCGGCGAATCGTGTCTCTCCACATGTCTTTTTTCTTGGCCCACTCAATAATTTCCTTCACAAACTTTTGCTTGGTGTGGGCTATGGTTGGAAACTTGTCCTCCCCAACACATCAAAATAACATCGGCGAAACGGTTTGCCACCCCCAAGACACCTACTTTTTTTGGTTCGGCATGCTCCGGTGGGGGAGGGGGGAGGAGGGTGGGGTGGGGGGAGAGGGGGCTCCAACAAGTGGAGATGCTCGGGTGAAATCCAAAACAAAATCAGAGAAGAGGGTCGTAAATTGAACTACAAGATATAAGTTTAAGGGGATAACATGGACTTCTCTCGAAAAAAATACTAACCCAATACCCACCCTCCATCTGTTCCACCAAACATCTCTCCACCCCTAAATTCGCCTTCGCCGTCGCTCGTCAACTTGTCGGCCCTCCTCTCCGGTACGCCGCCGTCGATTCATCCGCTCGAGGTCTTTCTCTCTCTCTCGACCCTCTCCCAGATCCCGCTGCCCCGTTGAAATTTCCACCCCGTACCGTATCCCCTGCTGCCGCTGCGGAATTCGATTCTGTACTGATGCGATCTGGTGTTGACATGGGCAGGCATGGCGACGGCGTTCAAGGCGTTCGTGAACAGCCCCGTCGGCCCCAAGACCACCCACTTCTGGGGCCCCGTCGCCAACTGGGGCTTCGTCCTCGCGGTACGCACTCCGTGGATCCTGTATCTGGTTTTCTTCCCTAAACCTGTGCAATTTGGTCGATCGCGACGCCCATACTATTGTAAATTGCGCCTCTGCGGTCTTGGTGCCTGTCTACTGTTACCTAGGCGAACGAACATGCTGCAATCTGTTTTTTTTCTTCCGATAAGGGGCATTTTCTTACCATGCTGCAATCTGTTGAGAGAGCATGATTCTACTTGAGGAACATTTGATAGATGCTACAAATGGAAACTGTTGAAAGAGACGGCTCTTTGTTAGGGCTTAGTTGAATATTCTGTCGGTATCATGGCAAATAGAGTTTCCCTGCCTCCTTTGAGCAGGTTGGGTGGGGTTATTTTTGAACTTGAATTCACCAGCCTTTTCCCACTTTGTTTCAATGCAATACGGTAGTGTACTCATAGATGTTAGTTCTTCAATGATATATGCTGTATATGGTTTCTTCTCTAATACTGTGCAATTTGATCGATTGCAAGGACTAGTGTATTATGACTGCACTTATGTGGTCTCGATGACAGTTCTAGTTTTATCTAGGACAACATGGTGTTATCTGTTGAGAGTGTGAGCCTTAGCCCCTTTCTGGGGTTTCATATATTTTGATTCGGGATACTACGAATGAGAGCTGTTAAAGTGGAAATTTTCTGTTTTGGCTTAGTTCACAGTCTGTCGTCATCATAGAGTTATATAGAAAGTAGACAAATGGAATGTCCCTGTCACCTTGCGAGCTGGTTGGGAGGGCTTATCTTCACTGTAAAATTAGCCAACCTTTTGCCACTTTTGAGAGTCAGAGGCTACTATTTATATATGTTGTTAGCAGTTACTCTGTCACTTCCATAATTCTTGTCGTGATTTTAGTTCTTGTCGTGGTTTTAGTTCGTGGTTGAACTAAAACCATGATAAGTATTATGGAACAGAGGTAGTACATGATATATCTTGATTTATGAACCTTTCTGGGTGCTTGACAACTGTTTATAGACCTAAACTTGTCAGCTGGGCAGGCTGTGGGGGTTATCTTTCAACTTAGATTAACCAACCTTCCCCCCTTTGTTTTAATGTAATAGTAACTAGAAGAATGCCCTGCGCGTTGCAGCGGGTTTTCTTGGAAATAAATTGAGTTATTATATAGGCTGTAAATAGAATAGCATTGTCTCCCTGGTCTGGAACAAAATAAAGAAGATATTAACATATACGCTCTTCTGATGCTGCCCCGACCTCATGCCGCAGGCTTAAAATAACTACTAATAACACAATATTTACATTTGCACATATATTCCTCATATACACATTTATTGACATGGAATAAGAACATAAATAAAATGCAAGTACACATGCCTGGGAAACATATAGATCATACTTTAGTAAAATATAGAGAGCTAGAGGCCCTACCTGACAATGAATCTGATGAAAGCTAAAACGCTTCATGTAAACTGCAGTTACAGTTACAGGCCACGCACCTAGGGGCTGATTCCTCCCATATTTGTTAATTTGAGCTAAAAAAAAACTTGCAAATGTAAGAACACCTTTCCGTCTTCTGTAAATATCCATGTTGAATAAGAAAAAAAAAACATACTGCAGAGAGCTGCTGCATAACCGTGAAAGTCCCCATTGACATCCATCCAAAATTCAATGAGCTCCGACCAAGAGTAGCATCAACTTTTGTATCATATCAATTCGACTACTGAAATTTTGAACATGTAAGTCTCAAGGATAAAAATATGTACATTAGAAGTGCTACTTCGAATCATCTACTGAAGACAACGCCAGCTCAAAATTATTCTACAGACAAAAGGGGGAGAATATTCTTACCTTGTTAGATAGTTGACTTGTTGACGTATTTCATCGAACAACTGGCAGACAGTCTAGCAGATTGAATACGTAGAGTTCAAATGAAGCTTCGCAACAATTTAGACATTTTAAATGCACCTCAAGAAATTCTAAACGCCGTTTCCAGTCCCTTCAGTAGAATCACAGCCAACATCTGCTGGTAGTATTGATCAGATATTTCTTGCTATGCCCGTCGCCTCCAATCGAAGCAGCAGTATATACTCACACTTGACACTTATTTCACCTGATTAGCACAACGACACAAGAGATTGATTTGCTTTGCACTCCTTTTTTGAGAAGAAATTGATCAAGTAAGACTAATAGATCTCAGAGATAAAATATTAGACATGGAAGCAAGGCAGGGGCGGCAGACAAAAAGGCGGATGCTTCTGGTACTATCTAACCTCCCTCTTTCACTCATGTTGAGGAGAATGGGACTGACCGGTGTAGGAATATGAAGGTTCTAAGGGGATAGGAAGTGAAAGGACGCTGGTAATTTATTAAAAGCTATTGTCCCTTGGCTTCAGTAACAGATGAAGCGAGAGAAGATGTCTCTCACAGCTAGAATTAATTGACGATGAAATTAGTGGGGGATACAACATTGGACGGAAGCAACACTTTTTATTTGGCTGAGGTGAATGATTGGTTCGACAGCATAATGGACGGATGAAGATAAGAATCTTACGGCTGTGGTTAAGCGATGATGTGGACGCGCTGCATGTTAAGATAGAAAACTTAAATGATCCTCTAGTGGGTTTTGTCTTATAAGAGGTATAGATAACTGTACTCATAGATGTTAGTTGTTCCTTGATGGAGTATATCCTGATATAGGAGTCTTTGAGGGTGCTTGACAATGGACCTAAACTTGTCAGATGAGCTGGGCATAATTGGTAGATAAAAAATTTGATTTTTGTTGCATCTCTATATCCATTCTACTTGTTAATAGTGTATTAGTGTGTCCAACCACACACATGCAATGCCATTTAATTGTGTGAGTGTATGTCTCACAGATTGCTGTGCAAACGATAAAACCATGAATCTTGGGCAAGCTTATTGTCTGAGCTATTTAACGGTTATAGAATATATTTTTGCGGCATAACATGCATCTGTTTTGATGAACTAATACATTTGCTTACAATTCACATAAACTATCTCGGATCTCTTCATCATTCACATAAATTAGTTTAACACATTTGTCTAAGTGATATCAGACGTTGGAGTTTGTTCTCTGAAAATATGATATAGGCTCTGCAAATTTGCATAATTGAATAATCACTTTGGGTTCTACCTTGACTTTACTTGACATTTATCGTCTATAGACTGAATAATTCCTCTTTTGGTTCCAGGGCTTGGTTGACTTGAACAAGCCTCCTGAAATGATATCTGGTAACATGACAGCAGGTAGGTGAAATACTCGGGGATCTGTCTGACAAGTCACGATTCCTATTTGATGAACTGATCTCAACTAACCAATAATGCCTGTTGTCTTATGTAGCCATGTGTGTGTATTCTGGACTCTTTATGAGGTTCGCATGGATGGTACAGCCCCGAAACTACTTGCTTTTGGCGTGCCATGCCTCCAACGAAACTGTTCAGCTCTATCATTTGTCTCGCTGCGCCAAGGCTCAGGGGTAAGGCTTCTTCAGCGGTGAATCTGCTCCTACTTCCTACCATAGTACATCACTAGATATTTTGTTGGACGCAATGGCTTTATTCTTTGCATTTATCCCTGTCGTAGTGATGAAACTCCTACCCGCTGTAACATGACGTTAATAATACTGAAATATGCAGTAAAGAGATATTGATACCTCAGTTTGGATTTGGCAGGTATCTGGACAAGAAAGAGCCGGAGGCCCAACAGTAAAGCGAAGCCAGAGCCGTGTTACTCCACAGCCAGTCTTTCAATCCAATAATTAAAAGAGGAGATTTGTTTCTGAAGCATTGCGATGCTCATCCCATACCTTTGTGCTGACTTATGTGTTCATCGCACGAGGAAATATCCTTGGAAATGGAATTATGGACCTATATCTGTGATACTCTTGCACCTGCATGCGATGTAGCGTTACAGTACAGCTCCCTGTTCCTGAAACCTGATTCGTGATATTCTGTTTTGCAATGCTCATGTCCGGAGTACGTGATCCTTCTAAGTTATCGAGCCCGGAGTGGCTGCTTGATTGGTACTGCTGTGTTTCCATCCGCACCGATCTGCATCTTTTGCCTCCGAACTCACTGTCCCGCACCAATTTCGTTCGCTGCATCTTTTGCCTCCGAACTCACTGTCGGGTCCATCGGACACCTGCGACTTTAGTAAGTACTCACTCCGTATCAAAATGTAAAGATGTTTTTAGCATATTGCCATGTTTTAGTACGTAGATTCATATGCATCTTACACTAAAATATGTCTAGATACGTATTGTCTAGTAAACGTTAAAATATCTTACATTTCGATATGGAGGGAGTACTTAAACCAACTTTTGCTCATCCCAAGGAGATCCTATATACTTGGTTAAGGAGTACAAGGAAGGAATAAAGGCTGATGCTTGTTGCCTGCTCCTGCCTGTCGGCGCATATAAATTGTTAGTAACACGAGCTATAGCTAGTCCATGCGTCCACTACTCGACTCTGAAATACTTACTCAAACTAGTCGATATTCTTCTTCTTTTATCCTCAAGAGTACATCCAAGGCATTCATATACAGCCAGCGCTAGCTGACGCAAGATCGAGGGTGCTAGCTAAGCAAATCACTACTGGCTAGATACTACTCCGTATATCGCAGGTATGCCTTGTTTTTCCACTGTTTCTTACTGTCCGAACATCGAGTAAAAATATGCTCATGTTTTTTCCGTTGCAACCTCATCTTCTCTTCTTCTACATGAAATAAAAATACTAATATGCAGCGACCACTTTATTCAAAACGTCCATCATCTTCATACTTGAAGAAGAGAGATCAGTTCTGTGTATGTATTTGATTGACTCTAAATCATCCTAGTTCCAGATCTGCCATCCCGAAAAATGATGTTCCCACTCATATACACCACTGTTTGAATAATACCCATTCCACTAATACATGCTCACTTGCTGATGCGCAGTTGTGAATCGGCGAAGCAGAAACACGAAGAACCCACAATTAATGGCTGGATCTCCATCCACTATCATCGTGCAGCTAGTTAATGACTGGGAAATCGAGCTACTGATCCTCCTGAGCTTTGCCTTGCAACTCTTCCTCTTTTTCTTTGGCGCCCTTCGGCGTCGCAGCAACCAATCGCTGGTTCAGCTTCCGCTGTGGTTGGCGTACCTATCAGCCGACTCTGTTGCCATATATACACTGGGCTACCTCTCCCATAAGTTCTCCCCCACCACCACCACAAACAATGGCAATGAAACGTCGAACAAAACCCAGCAGCTCAAACTCTTGTGGGCACCTTTTCTTCTCGTCCACCTTGGCGGCCAAGACACTCTAACAGCTTTTTCCCTTGAGGACAATGAGCTATGGTTGAGGCACATGCTAAATCTGCTAAGCCAGGTCTCTTTGGTTTTGTATGTACTGTTCAAGTCTGTGGTGGCATCTGACAGACTTGTAGTCCCGGCTATCTTTGTATTTGTCACGGGGGTCATCAAGTATGTGGAGAGGATATGGGCACTCAAGCGGGGGAGCCAGAAATCACTTAAGAGCTCCAGCCCCCAAAAAGTGGGGCAATCACAATTATCTCAACAAATTGGTGGAACAACCGAGCTGACATATCCAGCAGTTGTGAAGCGTGCTATTGACTATGAAGAAGATGTCAGGAATTTATTCGCTGGACGGACATATTACCAGATGATGCGAAGCAGGTTATTCCGTCCGCTCAGCAATTTTCACAGAGAATACCATGGGGATGAAGGGAATAATTCTGAACTGTTTTTTAAAGGGTTGGAGGTTGAGCTTAGCATGATGTATGACCTCCTCTTCACAAAATGTAGCATTATCCGCACAACTCTTGGAACCATCCTTCGGTGCGTCTCTCTCACCTCCATGATGGTTGCCTTTGTGCTCTTCATCGTGACGATGGGTGCCAAGCAGAAGACATATGGTTTTTCCACCGTAGACACTACCATAACCTATATATTATTCATAGGGGCTGTTTGCTTAGAAGGTTGCTCAGTCTTCATTCTGGTGATGTCTCCGCAAACATGGGCATCTTTGCAAGCTCGAGGGTGTCGTGCGCTCGCTCGGGTAGCCTGGTGTCTCTTGGTGAAGATGCAGCCAGAGACTAGGCCGTGGTGGTCAAACTCCATGGGGCAGTACAACTTGGTTGGCTCCCTCATAGCTGACAAGAAGTCTGGCATCTTCTTCACCGCAGTCACAAGGGTGGCTGGTGTGGTTGGACTTGGTGAGCCCTGGAACAAAATGCGGCACATCAAGTATGCCCAAGTTCCAGCTGGGATCAAGCAGCTGATGGACAGAACTTTCGATAGGAGGGAGCTGAGTACTCTGAGCTTGCCTGCTCCAATGTCTCATTTCAAGATTATAATTGGTAGGTTTCCCTTCGAGCTGGCCTTGTTAGCGCTACACGTTTGGACAGAGCGTTTTATACAAAAGATGCGAGAGTCAGTGGATAAGATCCCCGAAGAGAAGCAGAAACTCATGGATCTATGTAAGGGGATGTCTGACTACATGATCTACCTGTTGGCCGTGAACCCTGCCATGCTGCCAGTCAACAGCGATGTGGACGAGTTGGTGGCCAGCTTCAAGAAGAATATTCAAGTTATGAGCGAAAAGCATTTTCATGAAGCATTAGTCTATGACCTCCTTGGTGAACATTCACGTATTATCTATGATGGGGAGGGTTTTAAGGAGGATGAAAGGAAGCTGTTGCAGGAGCAGAGTGATCTCCATGCAGTGTTTGAAGTGCTCGTGCAGGTGTGGTTGCGGATGCTCATGTATGCAGCTGGCAAGTGCCGCCCAGAGGAACACGCTCGGCGGCTGGCCATGGGAGGAGAGCTTCTTACCTTCATTTGGATAGGCATGCTAAATCGGGGGATGGGAGACCAGAGTTCTTGGGGGGTCCATCTTATGCCAGCGGATGACCTACAGGCAGTTGCAGGTTCTTCCACTATGGCCAGCCTTCCACTCTTCAGTCGTTAATTAGATATAAAAAATAAAATATAGCACATGGACGACACCAGTTGGTGCTCTATACACAATTCATTCTCACTTTCTTTGTTGTCTAATTTGGATATGTAATTGTATTGTTACTCTTTTTTTTTACTCATATCGATGCCCACGCTATGTATAATTATTTCTTAGCTCGAATCCAATTTGTGATGAACCATTGTGTTCATTTTTTCACATGCCCTCAATTATAGATCTGCAGAGTTGATCTTCATAACTGTACTATAATAAATCTCCTTTATTAAAGGGTATCTCTAGTCGATCCCTCGAAATTTAGTCCCTTATATGCCTCCTTATCTATCCTTTCGAGGGGTATATTTGCTCCTCTAAACAAGTGTGGTTTCTAACCGAACCCTAATTTTAAGTCCTTGAAAATTACATTTGACTCATCCATTATAAATCTCCGCGGTGAGCAGCGACGGTGCCCATGTCAACATGAGCAGCGTCGGCAATGAGGAGCTTCATCGGGTGACCCTAGGATGTGCAACCATGTCCTTTTCTTCCTGACGTTGGCTTCATCCACCCCGAGGGGGGGTGGGGGGAGGCAAGAATGTTGGTTTACGATGCAGATTTTTTTTCCCTATGTAGTACGCCAAGATCACTATGCAGATAACGAGGCAATGCCCATACATGCGAGGATCAAGATCACGACTAACCGAGCAGCGGATTCGATGTAGTCGTAGAAGAGTTCTGAACAATCGTAGATCCTCAAAACTAGGCCTAGTTGTAAGGATGCCGCTAAGTCTTCCCTCGTCAAGGATCACACGTGTAATCCCTCTTATGGTGTGCAAGCGTACGCTCGTGTCAACCCGTCATCGCTCCGCCGTCCAGGACTCGACACCGACGAAGAGAGACAACCTTCTGGCGTTGCTAATTGGTAGTTCTAATCAACTGTCAATAGAGATATTTACGAAACTCGAAGTTATCAACACATGGGAGAAAAACTAGAATAACAACAAGGTGAGACTATGTGATGTGGTCTGATCAAACCCACATAAAACTCGTTTACCGATATCGTTCTCTTTTCTTATCCATATCCCCGATGACCCTGTGATAAATCACAGTGTGTCTGGCTAGACGATATGTCATTGGTGATACTGAGAGGGCCTAGAGAATGTATCTCTCCATCGTCTGGAGGTGTTAAGTACTAATCTTGAATGATCTCAGTTCCATTACACTTTGAATCTCATACCCAGATATCACCGTTATGATCCCGAGTTACGACAAGACGGTTTATGATATCCACAGTATAACTTTCAATCGTGCGATCACTAGATATTCTTTTTTTTTGTCGGGTACTAGATATTCTTGTAGTATAGGAATTATAGTCAATGTAACCTTCATATGTATTTGCGAAAATACATTATGATTGTTTATTTCATTTTAGTAACAACATACACTTGGGTCGGTTCAGTACTATTGTTACTCTAACAATAAACTCTTATGTTTTTCTAGACTTTCATCCAAGTCCATGATCAAGAAAATTTGATCATCTCAAAAATCATAAGATAATCTTAGAGAAAAGATTAGAACTCTTGTTTGTTTATGTCTTCACATTCGCACAATTTTTTTCTTTGAAAACTCACTTTTAAAGTGCTTTAGCGGTTATAGAATGATGACATAAACTTAGTTCTTAACTTGGATATAGAATGATAACTGAATATTATTGTGTCTAGGGCATACCTCCAACAGTCTCCCACTTGCACTAGAGTCAATTAATACTCTAGTCAGTATGATGGCATAACACCTATGGAATTTCGGTGTTACTCACATTATGCATGTGATACCTTAGACTTTTGTCTTTCACATTGTGTTCGGATTTATTAGGAATTGGATTTGTGTGAACCTGGTTCCATAACAACATTAATAATCCAAGCATCTCCGAATGAACTATTATACCATCGTTTGAAACCTCACTAAGTCGAACGACTCTTATCCAATAACTTGCAATCAACAATGTCTAACATTTAGTTGCAACTATCCATAGCAAAATACTGTAGAGTCCACTCATAATACTCTAATGTTGATAATTACACAACATAAGGTATTATCAGTTGAAGAATCATAATCTGAGTTAAAATGAATAAAAGTTTGATTTTGTAATTCCACCACAAATACATATGTGAATACTTCTCACAATATTATTGTTAGTTATACATAATTCCACTTAGTTGTTTTAGACTTAGTAATACTACCGATGAATATTTATGTGAAAACAATTAACTACATAAGAAAAACTTTTACTTAAGTCTTTCTTCTTTATACTAGTTTAACTAAAACAATTTTAGTCAATGGAAATCTACCACTTCTTGTGTGCTTCCCTTTTATGACTATGAGATTGGTTAAATCACAAGATATTATGATTTGATCTCAACCCTTCATATTTTGCTCACCAATGACTACGAAGGCCATGTCTATTGCAAAATATCATGCCATTTTACTTTTGAGATAAAATAATTTATCTCATTGTTATTCGAAATTTCTTTCAGAATTACACTTAGCACACCCATCATATTCATGTTTATTAAACTCCTCAATCTATCTCATAGATTCTGAATTTAATAATACATTTTATGATATTGCATTTAAGACTCTTTTAAATCTTTTCACGAGGCATATTTTTTTGAATTAGGCCCGGTCAAATTAAAAAATCATAATCATCTCCCACTAATTTTTAAGTTCTTTTTCTTTATATAATGAAAAATAAGTTCTTCTTGTTTCATTAACATGACTGACTTAGATTACTCGAGTAATAAAAAATTAATTACACTTAGCAGAATAATTTGCTAATTGATCCAATAACAACACCAAGCAATTGATATGATAAGTCTTCAACTCACCATTATCATTTATTTGTATTTGATAAAACAATTTTATGAATACTAACATTACGAATATAAAATATTCATATATGTTTTTCTTATGATTTTAAAATCACTCCAACTTACTCTCAAGATATAATCTTGGAGTCAAAATGAATATCTTCCTTAACATGGATTTATATGATGATCTAATATCATATATTTGTGAATACTATTATCTTGTTTGTTTTGTTTTGCACATTGTGGTCATTGTCTTGGATTTTGATGACTACATCACAAAGTGAATATTGCATCAAATTCCTCATATGAGCTTCATTCAAATATTAAGTTTGAACTTTATGTATCTCATACATAAATTCTTGGATAAGGTGACGAATTGGAAACATTTGCATGTTGTCTCTTTCATTCAATCCTTCTCCAAAGATTCACAACTCCAAGTTAATATAATTTCCATATCTCTTTCACGAGAAGACACTTTTCTCCTTAATCCAACGTGTTTCAAACACCTGGAGTTAAAAGCTAGAAATTTACTACCAATAAATTTATTGGTTTTATGCAAAACCTTTTAATCACATGCATCATGCTTGAGAAATATTGATTACCAGGAACTATCATTAGAATAACTCTAAGTTAATTAATGACATAGTTCCAACCTTAACAAACAAACAAAATAGTTTTCTTTTGCGGATTGAGGATCTGGCACCTTGGCCTCCGCCACCGCCCCCCCCCCCGCCACCACCGCCGTTAGGAAGGCATGGATGCCACGATAAGCCAACCCCTGTCGTAGCTCTGCTGCTGGCCCGGGAGCTTCTCGCGCACCTGCTCGTGCCGGAAGGGCACGCCGCATGGCTCACCCGCCTCCAGGAGCTCGTCACTTCCACAAACGTCCCTCTGCAACCGTCACGGGGAGGCGACACTGGCCAGCCCAGGAGCGTGACAGCTCATGACGGGCCAGTCCCTTCCCTTGGTGCAACGTCGTCGGTTCAAGGCAATCCCCGCACCTATGTCCTTGACAAGGCCCAGGCCACCAGAGCTCCTGACACGAGCAATAACAACCGCCAGATCCTCCGCGCTCTGTCAGACGCACGCGTGCAGATCGAGGGTAGCCACGAGCACGAGCAGTGCACCATCCGCGACCTCTCTAGAGCCGGTCGCGCCAACCGCCCGATAAACAGCGTGGCACACGCCAAGATTTATGTCGGGGGCTGCCTCGCGTTCACCAAGCAGCTTCAGACGGTCGCATGGCCGCCGAAGTTCAACCCGATAGTAATCACCAGGCTACCCAGCTCTGGCCAAGTTCATGGCAGTTACGCACCATGCGTACAACATCGCCAAGCTTTCCGGGCCTGCTCGAACCATCACCATCTATGGTGAGGTTGAGAATGTCATGTGCTCCGTCGAGCGCGCCTACAAGGAGGTGGCGGCCTCACACCCTGCCGATGAATACGGCGTGGGACACCTCGACGAGGTCCCCAAGAAGAGGCTGCTATTCTCTCCTGAGGTAGCATCCACCCAGAAGACCTCCCCGAGCGCTTGGGGCTCGTAGGATACCACCGTTCTCCGCTCGGAATCGCCTCCCAATTAGGAGGGCGCACCCGTCGCCTGCTCGCTCCACGTGCCTCCACAAGGCCGTGGAGACATACCGACGAGGGGACCCCGTGACGCCACGGTAAAAACAATGCCAGAACCTCTCTCCGTGAGGGTCTCATGGAGCTTCTCATCAGGCGTGCCGCGTGGCCGCGAGAGCTTCTACCCACACAAGTGGAAGCCCCATTCTCGCAGGCAAATTTTTGTTTCTCGAGGGCGCCACAAGGCCACTACATCCTCGAGCTATGCACCTGAACTCGCGTGAGTATCATCCCCATGACGACATGAGTCCCGTGTCCGCACGGTGACGTCAAGTGACTCTTAGGGGACCACAAGGTCACGACATCCCAAAGCATTTTGTAAAATAACATGACTCACTCTAGTAGTAAATTTGGTTGATTTCCTAAGCAATTCTCTCTTTGCATGCCGGCATGCTTGCATCTCTGCATCCAACACACTCAGGTGCATTCATCTCAGCATGCATACTTTCCTCTCAAGAGGCGCGAGTGCCTTTTCCTCAGAGAGCATCCCGCGAGCGGGGGATGGGATGGTGGGTGTGTACGGGTCGCTACTGTACACAACACATCGCCAAGTACCTTGACGCAGATCTTATCACGAGATGCTCACGAAGGAACGTACACACGCGCGTCGTTATCGAAATACAAATGGTTGCAGTCATACAACTCCCTCCGGAGCGAAGCACATAATCCTCCACAAGGAACCCGAAGAAATCCTCCACAAGAAACCAGGGGGGATCCCCCACGAGGAAACGACAAGAAGTCTCTCACGAAGAACACAAGCAAAGCCTCTCAAGAGACCCTCCACATGCACTACCTCGACAAAGGACTTCACCTCCCTAAAGCTAAGTCTTTTTCACATAAAGCATTCAAAACATACGAGGAGAGAGTATGATAATAAGAAGTGCAGAATATTATTTACAAAGCTAAAGTCCATAGGCATTCAAGTCAGACACTACAAGCTAGGAATGCCGCAAAGACTTCAAGCAGCAGGGCCACCCTTCTCCGACTCTCCTCCAGCATCAGGAGCTTGCCCTGCACCGCCTGGGGCTACAGGCGTGAAGGCTTTCACGTAGGCACTCACAACACACTTCACGCGGGCGGCAAGAGAAGGAGAAAGCTTCGCAGGGACCTCGTCCATCAGGGACCTGAGCTTGAAGAGCAGGATGCCACGGGAGAAGAGGTGGGTCGTCGCTGCGTTAGAAGTTGGGGGCACTCCTCATCGATGATGGCGTCCACACTCTGGACGTCCTCCTTCAGCAAATCAAGGAACCGAGTGAAGGAGTGGAGACATCATATGACGTTGTACCGGCCAGGTGGGGAAGGCGTTTCGAGGCGCAGTCGGTCGCCCACCTCGCGAATGCAGCAGATGACATATTGAAACGTCTACTCGAGCTGGCGTCGAAGCTCTTGCACTTGCTCCGTAGGCTCCCCTTGCTCGGGCCTTTCCTCGGCGAGAGGCGCGAGCTTCTCTCGCAAGGCGAACAAGTCCAGCTGGAACTGCGTAGATTGTGCGGTGACACGACCCCGACACTCTTCTCCTTTTCATGTTCCTTGCGGAGCTTGATGAGCTCTCCCTTGAGCTTCTCAATCTCTGAAAGCAGCACATGCTTAGCCTTGGCGGAGTCCTCCCTCTGCTGCTGGAGCCTACCGTTGAAGTCCTCGCCAAGCTCCTTGCGGTATGTCTCACGCCCCGCCTGGATTTGCTCCTCGACAAGCTTTTGTTGTTTTTCTTGGGCTGCCTTCAGGTCACGGTCTAGATTCTCAAGGCGCCTACGTTCCTCGCTAACCTCGCCCACGAGCCAGCCGACCTCTGTTTCGCGTTTCTCAACTTCCTTCTCGAGGGTCCGGACCTTCTCCTTCCTAGTAGCAAGGGATGCCTCGCGAGACTTCAACTCCTCCCCGCGGGAGTCCACAACCTTCTCATGGAGAAGAAGGGCCCCTTCCTACTCCTGGCAAGCAAGGGCCCACTCGTCAGCCTTCCGATGATGATCTTCCCCCTCCAACCGGAGTTTCTCCTGGTGGACCTTAGCCACAACCAGGATGCTCTTGGCCTCTTCAAGGGACGGCCTCGCCTTTCGAGCATAGTCCTCGCCCTCCAGCTCGACCTTCCTGAGTTTCTGGAGGCGGACGGCCTGCATGGCATTCTCCCTGTCGTGGCACGAGAGCACTGCCTTACGGAACCAAGCGCCCAGGTTTTCGAGGCGCTGGCTCTCCTTGGTGAGCAGGAAGGGGTGTGCCCTCGCGCTGGCCTGTAGCGCGTCTAGGACATCCCTTGCAATCTCAAACATGGGGTCGTCAGAGTAAAGGTCAGGTGGACCTCCGGAACGGACCCGTAGAGACCAACGATCGGACACCATCAAGTCTTCGAAGAAATCGTTCGGCAAGAACGAGCTGTCGGGTCCCGAAGCGGGGGTGTCCTCGAGCTCCTTATCCACCGCGGCGAAGAAGATCCGCATGGACTCCTTGGTATGAGCGCCTGCTGCAGAACCACCGGCGCCTCCTGCAGTCGAAGGCGGAGGGGGGAGACAATGCGCGTGCTCTCCTCGTCCCGGGCGTCAAGACCTCCACATCCTCGTCCCCGAGCTCAATGGGTGTGCGCTGGTGTCGCCCTCATGGGGCGCCACAACGGACGATGACGGCGGTGTCACACGGCGGATCTCCGGACTAGCGGAGGGGAGAGGAGGAGCGCGCACTTCCGTAGCATCCGTCGCTGGGTCTGAAAGGGCCACGACACTCTCGAGCTCGGGGGATTGGTCCTGGGCTAAAATGTCAGGAGCTATTGTCGCCCTGGTCTCAAGAGGGATTTCATCACCTTTCCCTGTCGAAGCGTCGTTCCTCAACAAGGAGGCTCCTTCGTTACCACCTATCTCCTGCTTTCGGGCGGCCTCCTTCACCGCCTCGGCCGCCTCCTTCTCGCCGGCCGAGGGGTCGACGGGGTTGGCGGTCTCCTTGTCCTCCTGAGCCGACGGAGAGCGGGGGGATCCCATTTGTCCTCCGGCACCAACATGCTGGCGCCCAAGAGTACCGGGTCCCTCGTAGGACTCGTCGCCTCAGCCCCCATCTACCGTAGAAGCATGAGCAAGCAACACCACAACCTTAGGAGAAGAAGGGCGTGGCCCCTGACACTTTCGGCTTCTTGGCAGAGGCCCTGCATCATTGAAAAAAGGTCGACACCAAGGATGGGTAGGCGCAGAGGAACTCGTCTCGGCAACTTACCTCCCAGTGTAACCCCACGTCCTTGCTGAGCGCCTCCTGGAAGGAACGGGCGCGCCAGGGACCCGAGTCGCGAGAGAGGAGCCCATGTCTACACCGACATCCGTGCGGTGTGATCTCTTCGCCTCGCAAGATTCACTCTCGGCCTTTTCCCAGGCGTCATCGGCGCGCGATCATACAGACTCGCTCTCTCCCCCTCCTCCCGCTCGTCGTCTGAGGATACCTCCACAAGTGGGCGCTGATACGTCTCAAACTTATCTATAATTTCTGATGTTCCATGTTTTTTTCATGCCATATGCTATATGTTTTCTATATACTTTATGTCATTTTTATGGATTTCCTGGGACTAAACTATTGACAAGATGCCACAGAGCTAGTTCACGTCTTCTGCTTTTTTGGTTTCAGAAAAGTTGTTCTGGAAATATTCTCGGAATTGGATGAAACAAAATCACAGGGTCTTAGAAATCTGTCATGTACATGGAGTCCGGAGGGGACCAGGAGGGGGCCCGGAGGGGCCGTGCCACTAGGTGGTGTGCCCCCTGGCCACCCACCGATGTTGTCCTCTCGCCTATTTAAGCTCCTCCACGGGTTAACCCTAAAGACCCGAGCCTTTTTCCACCAAAAGTTCCGTAGCCGCTGTCATCGTCAATCCTAGTTCAGGAGGGTTCTGAAGCTCTCCCTGGCACCCTTCCGGGAGGGGGAATCATCACCGAAGGGCTCTTCATCACCATGTCTGCCTCCGGAGTGATGCGGGAGTAGTTCATCCTTGGACTACGGGTCCATAGCAGTAGCTAGATGGTTCTTCTCTCCTCTTTATGCCCCATGTTTAGATCTTATGAGCTGCCTAACATGATCAAGATCATCTTGTTGTAATGCTACATGTTGTGTTTGCTGGGATCCGATGAATATTGAATGCTATGTCCAATGATTATCAATCTATCATGTTTATGTTATTTATGATCTTGCATGCTCTCTGTTACTAGTAGACGCTTTGGCAAAGTTGATGCTTGTAACTCCAAGAGGGGGTATTTATGCTTGATAGTGGGTTCGTGCCTCCCTTTCACTCACGCTCGAGTGAAAGAAACGTAACGGGTGGGGGATGTGTTGTCGCCATTAGGGAGAAAACAACGATGTTTACATTGTTTATATTACACACTTTACTTAAGGCAATAATTTCTTGCTTGCAACTTAATACCTGATATTTGATTGGATGACGCTCTGAGGGTGGATTATTAGTCATAGATGCAGTTGGATAACGGTGTATGAATTATGTTGTAGTGCCCGCATGAATCACACAGAAATCATCATGTCATGCATATGCACTACGGTGCAGCCTTTATATCTGTCAATTGCCCAACTGTAATTTGTTTACCCGGCACGTTATCAATTTGTTTTGGAGAGACACCACTAGTGAATTGTGGACCCCAGTCCATTTCTTTACACTGATAATACAACCACTGTTTTCCTGCTGCAACTAATGTTTTCCTTTCATTCATTGCCATCCCTGTTCTCTTTCATCTACTTCAAACAAGTATTGTATTCCACACTATACGTATAATCCTTTGTTTTCAGCAAAACCGGTGAGATTGACAACCTCACTGCTTCGTTTGGGCAAAGTAACTTGATTGTGTTATGTAGATTCCAAGTTACCGCTGAACCGGTAGTGCGTCCTGCCAACATCAGGTGCCAACAACCTTCAGAAGTGATTTATTTCTCCTACCGGTCGATTCAACCTTTGTTTCTTTCTGAGGGAAACTTGCTATTGTGCTCTTCATACCTTCCTCTTGGGTTCTCCCAGCGAACATGTGTTACACGCCATCAGGCGCTTCCTCGACACCCGCTCCGACCCCTATGCAATGGGGCCCGAGCCCTTCGTACATGTGGAGTTAACCTTGCTCTCTTCCATGGGGCGCAGAGTGAAGGCGTTCTCCACCCTATACTTCGCTCCCTCGCTGAGAGGACCCAACCGATCGAAACACGACATCATGTTAATAATGGCGTCCCTAGCCTCCTCGGCATGGATTTAGAGGGGAATGATGGAGGAAGGAAGGGTTGGGGGAGACTCGTTGGCAAGAAGGGTCCGCATCACCCCCTTGATCTCCTTGCCCTCGAGTCGGGAGCTGCTGAGCCTCATCTTATCGTCAGCATGGACGCAGTAGCACATGAGGCATTCGTGCTCCTGAAGAGGCCGAAGGCGCTGACGGACAAACTCCCTGATAACCATGGAGGCTACGAGCCCCTCTCTATGCAGCTCATCCATGCGCAGCACCAAGGGTGCCATGGCCGCATCATCAAGCCCCTCTTGCCTCCAGCTGGTATGTTTCCTGGGCCGCACGTGGGGAATCTTGAAAAATCTCTAGAGGCGTGTGTATCCAAGAACATACAGTGCACGGTGAAGTCATCCACCCTCTTTATAAAATCCACATGGGGGAACAGGGAACCCCTCCCCAAGCCTACGCAGAAGGAAACACGGTCGACACAGTATACCCTCGCTGTCACGCGGAGGCTGAAGAAAGACCGAAAGAAGGCGACGGAGGGCCTAACGCCCAAGAAGGCCTCACACCAGAAGGCAAAGATCGCTAGGGTAAGAATGGAGTTGGGATGGAGGTGCAGTGCCTGGATATGGTAATGGTCCAGGATGACGGTGAAGAAGGTGGAGAAGGGGGGAACCAGGCCCGTGAAGACGGTACGGTAAAATAATGCATAGGAAGTGGCGGTGAGGGTGCTCCGCAGCACCGTGCCTGCATGAAGAGAGGTGGCGACATGCTCATTTGTGGCAGAGCCGACCCTGAGCCTGGCCTTCTTGAGGACCCGACTGGGCCATATGCGGGAGGTCCCTAGCACCGAATCTGTCGGGGAAGCGGTCGGCGCAACAGCTATGCCTTTCGTGGCAGCCAGAGTTTTCTTCTTGCCCGCCATGGGGTGGAAGCTCTTGGAGAAGGAGAAATATCTGGGAGGAAAGGAGCAGGGGGCAGCGACGACTACTGGGAATGGGGAATCCCGGTACAGCGGCTCAGAATTTTTTGCGCGCGGGTCCACCATGACACAGGGAGCCGTTATCTCCACCCTGAGGAGATTGTGGGTCGCGAACCGACGCGCCACATGCCCACCGATTCGCCTCCCTCGGACACGTGTCTACTGCGGGCCCGAGGGATACTATCGGTCTAGTGGATACCAGGGTATCCTGGCCGCTACGCACCAGCCCAGTGGGCATCCTAGGCCTCATCAAGGAGGTCTCTCGAGGAGAGGCTCCTCTGCGAGCCCTTTCTCCCCTCATGACATAGCCGGCAGGAGGTTGGCCCCTCTGGAAGGGCTCCATCGCTCTCCTTTGGAGAGGACCTCCACCTCGAGCCCTCCGCTCCTCCAGAGGACATTCCTCTCTGGAGGAAACAAGCCATGTGTAGGTGACGTTCGCTCCTCTACACGTTGACGGAGGCGCGATAGAGCCGCAGTGCCCGTTTAGCGGCAGTTGCCATTATAGTGTATAAAGCGTGGGATACACCTTCCCACGCCAAAGCGCCGCCCCATGACTTCCTCCTTGGTGCAAGAAGACCAAGACGATGCTACAAGACGGAGGAGACCTCACTGGAAGCCTCCACTGCTCTGCCATGGATGGTGGCGCTGTCCTCGACGACTAAGACCGACATGAGTCGCAGAGCTTCGCATATCCCCTTCTTGGCGCCTTTTGGTAGCCCTTTCCCGCCAAGTGTGAGCGGGAAAGAGGCCCATACGCTGGTATAAAAGGAGCCCCTTGGCTCCCGTAGAAGGGACGAATCAATTCACCCAGAGCCTCCCTAGTCTGAACCGATCACAAGCTCGCACCTTGTATTGTATCTACCATAGTGCAATCCATTAAACAAGAAGGAGTAGGGTTTTACACCGCAAGGTGGTCTGAACCTGGGTAAACTCCCTATGTCTCCATCGTTGCCTGCTCCAAGCTTTCCTCACGAAGACTCACGAAAGGTGTAGGAAGTGCGGTTAGCCCCCAGTGTTCGAACCTCTTGAGAGTCCCTGTCTTTGACAGACCACTATCCGACACTATAGTTCAAAATTAATTTGCACTACTTGTTTCAATAAAATTAAAAATAAGATATGCTCCCACTGAAACTGATATTCCTTATAATCAACTTTCAGTGAAACGAGATCCCAATAAGTTATGAAAAGAAGGATGGATACATCTCAACCAATCATAACTTAAAGAGTAGGCCACCATGCCAATCATTCAATGTGATTCTCGCTCATCTTTTGATGATTGTGTTCCGAGCTCATAGCTAGTTATGCCTGAGCGTGAAGGTAACCATCTGATATTGCACGTGCGGACCAGTCCTTAGATTCAAGTCATCAATCCATACCCGCCTGCAGACGATAAGAATGCGTTGACCCTTGGATAGAAGTGATGGACGCAAACCCAAGTCTGTTATGATGGTTGCTACACGGTGGTAGAACATGAACAACCTTGATATTTTTATGTGAGGAATCACCCTAATAAACAACTACTGTGTAATCAAAGTGAAATCAACAAAGTATAAACATCGCATGAAATTTATACTTCGTGTGATTTGGTATAGCCTTTATTCTTCGGGGATTCTTGATGCATATCCAACAAGGATCCTCCATCTCTGTCTATTCTCACCATAGCAGAAAATTCCGTTGCGATGAAAATTACTTCAAATTTTTCCATGGTGGAGAAACGACCACTTTCTCCTATCATGTACCTACTCCAAGCTCCACGATGAATGCCTGATTGTCGATGGCGAACAATGAAAATCCTTTGGCATTGGCCATCATGTCAAAACATAGTAACACAATAGCTATATCAAACCACATACACACACACTGCAAAAACAAGTTAGATGCATGTAACGTTTTGTTTGCAAGTTTTAGCGTGGCTGTAGATTCTAAGATCACTATTGTCATCACCTACGCAATTTGAGGTATGTTAAATCTCATTGCTACATTAACTATGCGGGGTGATTTAAATACAAACATTACGAAAAACGTCTTGAGCCTCAATCTAAACTTATTCATAACCATGACCCCCGTGTGGATCCAATCCACATGCCCCTTCTACCATTCCGCTATATGAGACCCACTATGGTGCGACCCAAAACTACTGAAGCACTTCTTCAGATCAAGCGAGACATTTCAGGGGCAACTCGAGCATCCTAGGATTGCCAGAATTTTGTAAAAAGTCATACCATGCTGCCGGAAACAAAACAAACCCGAATTATTGGGAAGCAACAAAAAGAAACTGAATATTAGAGAGCTTTATAATATACTTGCACAAGCTTGTGCAGTATCCGCATAAAATTGTGCTCTAGATCCAATCGTATCTACGCATATTACGCTCTGATACCACTGCTAGTCTACATTGCAGAATTTAATTTTTTTCCCTACGTAGTCAGACAAGATCACTATGCAAATAACGAGGCATGCCCATACATGCGAGGACCAATATCACGAATCACCGGGAAGCGGATTTGATGTAGTCATAGAAGAGTTCTGAACAATCATAGATCCTCACAACTAGGCCTAGTTGTAAGGATTTCGCCAAGTCTTCCCTCTTCAAGGATCACTCATGTAATCCCTATTATGGTGTGCACGCATACGCTCGTGTCAACCCGTTAGTGCTCCGTCGTCCAGGACTTGACACTGACGAATAGAGACAGTCTTCCGGTGTTGCTAATTGGTAGCTCAAATCAACAATGATGAGAGCTATTTATGAAACTGGAAGTTCTCAACACATGAGAGAAAACGAGAATTAGAGATAGGTCTAATCGAGAGAGGACACCTCAAACCCCAATTAGAAGAGGCTCTAATTCAATTAGAGGGGATCTAATTAGAAGCTCTAATTAGACACTCTAATTCTACTAGAGAGAGAGAGATAGGATTGAGAGCCAATTGTGTGTTTTGCTTTGAGCCTTTGGGTGCTTTATATAGTGGGAGGGAGGATGACACTTTCCAAGAGGGACGGAGGGGTCCTAGTCGTTCTAGGAGGTGGTGGCCTGATGGCGTGTGGACACTCGTTCGTTGGGAGACCCCAAGAGGAAGGTATGATGAGTACGGCAGCAAGTTTTTCCCTCAGTAAGAAACCAAGGTTTAGCCGGACTAATAGGAGAAAGAAATCACTTCTGAAAGTTGTTGACAACTGATGTTAGTAGGGCACACTATCAGGCTCAGCAGCAATGTGGAATCTGCAGACAACACAACCAAGATATTTTGCCCAACGAAACAGTGAGGTTGTCAATATCACCGGTCTTGCTGAAAACAAAGGATTAGACGTATAGTTGGAAAATGATGTTTATTTGTAGTGAATGAAATGAGAATAGTGTTTGCAGTGGGTTGTGTTATCAATATAAAAGAATGGACCGGGGTCCATAGTTCACTGGTGGTGTCTCTCCATAACAGATAAATAACATGCTGGGTGAACAAATTACCGCTGGGCGATTGAAAAATAGAGAATGCACCATAATGCATATACATGACATGATGAATACTATGATATTCATTTGGGCATTACAATATGATGCATATAACGTTATCCAACTGCATCTATGACCAATAATCCCCCCTCAAGACGTCATCCGAGCAAACTTTGGGTATTAAGTTGCAAGCAACAGATTATTGCATTAAGTAAAGTGCGTAATGTAAACAACACAATTATCCTTAGACAAAGCAATTTTGTTTTACCCCTAGTGGCAACAAGACATCCACAATCTTAGAAGTTACTGTCACTCTCCCAGATTACTGGAGGCATGAACCCACTATCTATCATAAATACTCCCTCTTAGAGTCCCAAGCATCTACTTGGCCAGAGCATCTACCAGCAATGGAGAGCATGCAAGCTCACAAATAACATATATGATAGATCTATAATCAACTTGACATAGTATTAAATATTCATTGGATCCCAGCAAACACAACATGTAGCATTACAATAAGACGATGTTGATCAGGTTAGGTAGCTCACAAGATCTAAACATGATGACACAAAATTGGAGAAGACAACCATCTAGCTACTGTTATGTACCCGTAGTCCAAGGATGAACTACTCACGCATCACCCGAGAGGCAGACATGGTGATGAAGAGCCCTCTGGTGATGATTCCCTCTCCGGCAGGGTGCCAACAAGAGTTTCAGAACCCCCCGAACTAGGGTTGACGACGGTGGCGGCTGCGGAACTTTTCGTGGATGGAGGCTCGGGTACTTAGCGTTTTCCCGAGGAAGGGAAGAAGGGCAATGTCGGTGGGCGACCAGGGAGCCCACACGATGTGGTCGCGTGGCCAAGGGGGGCCGCGCCGCTCTATGTTGTGGCTGCCTCCCTGGCCCCCTTCGAGTCTCCTTCGGACTTTGTGTATGTGACAGAAAAATAGGGACTTCGGATTTTGTTTCATCCAATTCCGAGAATATTTTTTGAACAAATTTTCTAAAATACAAAAACAGCAGAAAACAAGAACTCGCACTGTGGCATCTTGTCAATAGGTTAGTCCTAGAAAATGCATAAAAATGCTATGAAGTGTATAGAAAACATGTAGCAATTGACATAATATCAACATGGAACATCAGAAATTATATAGATACGTTGGGGACATATCATGGCCGCACCAAGCCTCCTAGCCCAACTCGGATTGGGGGTGGATTGCAACTCCACCTCCTACCCCCCTTCCTATTTTCTTTTTCTCTCCACTAAAATCAGAAAAAATACCGGGACGATGAGTACCAACTTGTAAAGCCACTAGGGCCATGAGGGGGATATATGCACCCTCCGTGCTGGTCTACGCTACAGAATTTAAATTTTTCCCTACGTAGTCCGCCAAGTTCACCATGCAGACAATGAGGCATGCCCATACATGCGAGGATCTAGAAAACGACTAATTGTGCAGCGGAATAGATGTAGTCATAGAAGAGTTCTGAACAATCGTAGATCCTCACAACCATGCCTAGTTGCAAGGATGTTGATAAGTCTTCCCTTCTTAGGATCACACGTGTAATCGCTCTTATGGTGTGCACGCGTACGCTCGTGTCAACCCGTCAGCGCTCCACCGTCCAGGACTCGGCACCGATGAGGAGAGACATCATTCCGATGTTTCTAGTTGGTAGCACTAATCAACTATGATTAGAGCTATTATGAAACTGGAAGTTGTCAACACATGAGAGAGAAAACAATTAGAGCTAGGTCTAATCGGTAGATTATAACTAAAAACCCCGATTAGAAGAGGCTCTAATACAATTAGAGATGTTTCTAATTAGAGGCTCCAATTCAATTAGAGCTTCTCTAATCAGGCCTCCAATTAGAGGCTCTAATTCTAGATGCCCTCTAATTAGCTAATTCTATGAGAGAGAGAGAGAGAGAGAGAGAGAGAGGGCCAAAAGGCTAAATTGATATGTTATCCAAAGAGGAGGGGGGTGGGGATTATATAGGTGGAGTTAGGAGCTCACCTACCAAAGGAGGGAGGTCCGTTCCCCCCTTGCTTAGCCGCACCACCCTCCTAGGAGGAGTCGGATTGGACTCCCTCGTGGAGTCCAGTCCCTCCACCTATTTTTTCCCCTTTTCTTTCCTTTTTGATTTTTTCCTTCTCATTTATTTATCAAATAAATTCAGGAAAAATACTTATGGAATCCTTGTGCACTTTTTGAGACCATGGGCCCCACCTGGAAATCCCTAAAACCAGGTTTTGTCCATAGGGGGAAATCTGCCCCTCTGACACTCCTTCCATATAAGGAAAGTCCACCGAAACTCTTTTGGAACATCGTTACCCCTATAGATAAAATCATTGATATTATCTAATGATGTTAAAAAATCATTTTTCAAACACCCTAAGGTATCCCATGTCATCTTTAGCTCCTCATATAAATTATACCGAACACCGACATAATTTCTCTCTTATAGTAACCTCCCCGAATCCACTCCGATTGACACCGGGCTTGTTTCTGTGATATAGTAATGACATCAAACATTCATAACACCAATAAAAAAAAAATATTTATATCAATAAAAGGCTGGAACGTCTTAAGCGTGTGACCCGTGAAGGCTCGATAACACACGAACATGTTTGGTACTTACCGAACAATAATAAACAGCGGGACCCTGGACGCCCATGATGGCTCCTGTGTGTTCTCGATGTATGACGGAACATTATAAGTTACTCATTGAACTTATTACCTTAACTTTACGATATCAACGATATCACAAGGTGAGACTATGTGATCTAGTCTGATCAAACTCTTTGATCATAACACATAAAACTCGTTTACTGATATCGTTCTCTTTTCTCATCCATATCTCTGATGACCCTGTGATTAGATATGTCATCGTTGATACCGAGAGGGCCCGGAGAATGTAAATCTCTATCGTCTAGAGGATTTAAGTACTAGTCTTGAATGATCTCAGTTCCATTACACTTTCTAGGTCATACCTAGATATCACTTTTACAGTCCCTAGTTATGGCAAGACGGTTGATGTTATCCAAAGTATAACATTCGATCATGCGATCACTAGATATTCTCATATTATAGGAATTATAGTCAATGTTAACTTTCTTTGCATTTGCTAAAACATATGCTGATTGTTTAATCTCTTTTAGCAATAACATACACTTGTGTCGGTTCAGTACTATTGTTACCCTAACAATAATCTCTCATGCTTTGCTAGACTTTTTTTCTAAGTCCATGATCAGGAAAATGTGATCATCTCACAAAGCACAAGCTATTCTCAGAGACAAGATTAGAAACTCTTGTTTGTTTATGTCTTCACACCCATACAAAGATTTTCCTTTGAAAACTCACTTTTCAAGTGCTATAGAGGTTTTAGCATGATGACATAAACTTAATTCTGAAATTGGCGATAGAATATTAACTGAATATTATTGTCTCTACGGCATACCTCCCACTCCTCGCACTTCTTCCTTATAGGGGAAGTACCCGAAACTCCTCCGGAACTACTTGAACCCTATAGATAAAATCATCGATATTATCTAACAATGTTAGAAAAACATTTATAATACCCAGGGACATCTCATGTCCTCCATTACCTCTCATATGAATTCTTCCTAACATCAGCATAATTTCTCTCTTATATTAACTTCCCCGAAAACACTCTGATTGACACCGGAGTTGTTTCTATGACATCGTAACGACATCGAACATTCATAAAACCAATAACAACATATTAATTCTCTCAATTAAAGTTTTCCACGGCTTAAGCGTGTGACCTGTAAAGTCTCGATAACACACCGACATGTTCAGCAATTTACCGAACAATAACCAACATGGGACCGTGGACGTCCATGATGGCTTCTATGTGTTTCTGAAGACCAAGGGAACCTTATAAGTTAATAATTTCACATATTCCCATAACATTACAATACCAACAATATCACGAGGTGAGACTATGTGATCTAGTCTGATCAAACTCTTTGATCATAACACATAAAACTCGTTTACCGTTATCATTCTCTTTTCTTATCCATATCCTCGATGACCTTGTGATAAATCAATGTGTCTGGCTAGAAGATATGTCATTGGTGATACTAAGAGGGACCAGAGAATGTATCTCTCTATCGTCTAGAGGAGTTAAGTACTAATCTTGAACGATCTCAGTTCCATTACACTTTCTAGGTCATACCTAGATATCACCGTTATGATCCCCAGTTACGGCAAGACAGTTTATGATATCGAAAGTATAACTTTTGATCACGCGGTCACTAGATATTCTCATAGTATAGGAATTATAGTCAATGTAAACTTCATATATATTTCCTAAAATACATTATGATTGTTTAGTCTATTTTAACAACAACATACACTTGGGTCGGTTCATACTATTGTTACTCTAACAATAAATTATTATGTTTTGCTAGATTTTCATCCAATTCCATGATCAAGAAAATGTGATCATCTCATAACCCATAAGTTAATGTTAGAGATAAGATTAAGAACCCTTGTTTTTCTATGTCGTCACACCCGCACAAAGATTTTTCTTTGAAAACTCACTTTTCAAGTGCTATAGCGGTTGTAGCATGATGACATAAACTTAATTCTGAACTTGGAGATAGAATAATAATTGAATATTTCATGTCTAGGGCATACCTCCAACTTCCACTTGTACTGGAGTCAATTAATACTCTAGTTAGTACGATGACATAACACCTATGGAATTCCGGTGTTACTCACACTATGCATGTGGTACCTTAGACTTTTGTCTTTCACCTTTTGATGTTATCAACTTGTGATAAAATTGTGTTTGAAATTATTAGGAATTGAATTTGTGTAAACCTGGTTTTGTGACAGCATTAATAATTCAAGCGTCTCCGAATGAATTATTATACCATCGTTTGAAATCTCACTATGTCGAACGACTCTTATCCAATAACTTGCAATCAAAAATTTCTAACATTGAGTTGCAACTATTCATAGAAAAATACTATAGAGTCCACTCATAATAGTCTAATATTGATAATTTTACAACATACATTATTATCAATTGAAGAATCATAATCCGCGTTAAAATAAAGATTTGATTATGTACTTCCACCAGAATACATATGTGAATATTTCTCACAATATTATTTGTAGCTATAAAAATTCCACCGAGTTGTTTTATACTTAGTAGCGCTGAATATTTATGTGCGAAACTTCGCACCACAACATTCCTTGGTTTTATAACAAACAATTAACTGCATAACAAAAACTTTTACTTAAGTGTTTCTTCTTTATACTGGTTTGACTAAAACAATTTTAGTCAACAGAAATCTACCGGTTCTTATGTGCTTCCCTTTTATGACTATGAGATTGGTCAAATCACAAGATATTATGATTTGATCTCAACCCTTAATATTTTGCTCACCAAAGACTATGAAGGCCATGTCTATTGCATAATATCATGCCATTTTCCTTTTGAGATAAAATAATTTATCTCACTGTAATTTGACATTTCTTTCAGAATTACACTTAGCACACCCATCATATTCATGTTTATTAAACTCCTCAATCTATATCATAGATTCTAAATTTAATAAGACATTTTCTGATATTGCATTTAAAAGTAATTTAAATCTTTTCACGAGGCATCTTTATTTAAATTAGGCCCAGCCAAATTAAAAAATCATAATCAGCTCCCACTTATTTTAAGCCCCTTTGTTTTATATAATGAAAAAAGAAGTTATTCTTGTTTCATTAACATGAATGACTTAATAATCATACTTCTAATATTTCATATTACTCGTGTAATAAAAAATTAATTACACTTAGCAGAATAATTTGCTAATTGATCCCATAACAGCACCAAGCAATTGATATGATAAGTCTTCAAATCATCATTATCATTTATTCATATTTCATAAAACAATTATATCAATAATAGATTTTTGAATATAAAACATTCATATACGTTTTTCTTGTGAAAATTATCCTTTTCCTTGTGATTTTAAAATCGCTCCAACTTACTCTCAAGATATAATCTTGGGGTCAAAATGAATATCTTCTTTAGCATGGGTTTATATGATAATATAATATCACATATTTTTGAGTACTATTATCTTGTTTGTTTTTTTTTGCACATTTTGGTCATTGTCTTGGAATTTTGATAACTACATCACAAAGTGAATATTACATGAAATTCCTCATATGACCTTCATCCAAATATTAAGTTTGAACTTTATGTATCTCATACATGAATTTCTTAATAAGGTGATGAATTGGAAACATTTGCGTGTTGCCCCTTTAATTTAGTCCTTCTCCAAAGATTCACAATCCCAACTTAATATAATTTCCACGTCTCTTTCATGAGAAGACACTTTTCTCTTTAATCGTCTTTAAAACACTTGGAGTTAAAAAGTGGAAATTTACTACCAATAAACTTATTGGTTTTATGCAAAACCTTTTAATCAATCATGTATCATGTTTGAGCAATATTTATTACCAGGAACTATCATTAAAATGAGTTAATTAATTACATAGTTCCAACCTTAACAAATAAACAATATAATTTTCTTTAGCGGGTTGAGCATTATTTTTGTTTCACGCTATCAGTTTCTTACACAAAGACATTTGACAATTATAACATTGCTTAAATCTTTGTCTCACAAATATTTTATTATCACGATAATTTTGAATCTCTCAAAATTTATCATGAGTAATTTTGACTAAGAAAATATTCTTTGTAAACCATGTTATAATTTCTAATAAGTCCTTTCTACTTCAATCAAATTTCTTTGATCTTAGTTTTTTGATTCAAAATACCCCCCACTGACTTTTATGAAACATTGAAATTTCAATTATTTAGTCTATTCCACTTCATAAATATGATCAAATTTTCATATTGAATCTTCAATGGTATTAAGTAATGTGAGAAAACATCCATGACTTATGTGAATTTCAAAATTCACAAGTGCCTAGAACTTAATGGATTTTGGCTATATTAAATATTTAGGAGGTAGTCTTTCAACCTTGATAAATAAAATAAAAGACCTATCTCTAATTTATTTAACAAGCCATAAAAATATTACTCAAACTAGAGAAATAATTTGAATCAAAATATTCAAAACTTAGTAGTGAAACTAATTGACATAACACAATAAAGAAGACCATAAACCTTGAATTCCCAAGCTTGGAACTCTCAAACATACTTTATAACTCGAACTCAACAAGCTTCACGAAGATAAATTATTCATTACATAATGATCGAACTCAAAATAACTATTATTTCAAATTCCTAGTGTTGATATTCTTTATTGACTTAGGACTTCGCAGATGATGCAGCTGGTGTGGTGCTATTAATGTTTGTTCCACTGCCTTCCATGCTTCCCACCTCTCTTTCCTCCTTTCCTGCTCACTCAGCAATAAATTCCAAATTGAGAAATTTCACTATCCAATACCAAAATATCTCTGACACAAGAAAATTTCAATAACTGGTATAACTCTTATACCTCATGTGTACTTTACACTTGTCTTTGTCTTTTGGTGGAGTCATCATGGCGTGAATGAAAATATCCATCTCATCTAACATGAGCATCTGAAAGACTTATTGAAGTGTCTTCTCCACTTCCATCAGATTGTAGCAAGCCACAAATCCGAAGTAATGCGATGGAAGTGACATGAGGATTGTGTTACCTGCCAGCCTTTATGGAATTGGAAAACCAATATACTTAAGTTTTTGCAGTATCCCTCTGAGCTTGTCCTTGTGCTCCCTCAAAGGCCGAAGGCAATTGAGTTTGCACCTTAACAACTCAACATATATTTTGTGATGACCATGACAGAGTTGCATAGAGATCCGATTCTTTAAAGCTTCCATGAGATGGAAGTGATGATAGTGTGGTAATAATCACCTAGATCAGAACTCAGCCTATCCATCATGGTCGCATAAACTTGATACTCCTCATCTCCCAATGAAGAATATTCTCCATCGAGTGTCGGGACTTCAGTGTACAGCACATGCTCTACCCCAAGACTCCTGAATATTCCCTTGGTCTTGGTGAATTCTTCATGGATTTCTCACTAGTTGTCCCAAGTGGATGGTCACATCTATCACTAAGTCAATTTGAAAAGAGAGAAAAAGAAAGGATAGAAAGAGAGAGGAAGATGTCTTCTCCTTGATTTTCTTCATACACTTGTACTTCCTTGAGTTGATTTTAGTTGTGGAGTCTAATTCTTTTCTTCAAGATAATTCCTCTATGATCTTCCTTGTATCTCTTCATGTTGCCACCAAGTTGAAGATGCAGTTCCTTCTTGTGGTTGAGTCTTGTTTTCCATTTTGCTAACTTGATGGATTCTTGAAGCAAGAATAGGGGAATGGAGAAGTAGATAGAAAACTATGGTACTAGTGTTTGGGGTTCACTACTTGGTCTCTTATATGGTTTACATACTAGGGACTTGGTCTTGGATTCAAAAAAAATGGCCACAACAAACAATTGTAGAAAGAATAGAAACAAACTCTAATCATGATCAACTAGTGATTTACTATGATGGATTTTGGGTCAAAACACATGGTCATGGTAGGGGACACTTGGTTTATGAAATATTTTTGGTAGGGGACCATTTACATGGTTGAACCTATGAAAATGTTTTTCACATGAATAGCATGGTAGGGGATCACATTAGTGGTCGTACCTATGAAAATGCTTACTATCCAGCATGGTAGGGGATCACATTAGTGGTTGAACCTATGAAAATGCTTATTACCTAGCATGGTAGGGGATCACATTAGTGGTTGTACCTACGAAAATGCTTATTACCCAGCATGGTAGGGGATCACATTAGTGGTTGTACCTATGAAAATGCTTATTACGCAGCATGGTAGGGGATCACATTAGTGGTTGTACCTATGAAAATGCTCATGACTCTAGCATGGTAGGGTACCACATTAGTGGTTGAACCTATGGATATGCTCTTATCTATGGCATGGTAGGGGACCATTCACATGGTTGGACCTATGAATATGTCAACATTTCTGAAGATGACTCTTGGTTCACAAATATCTATCTAGAGATGCCTCTTACGATCAAAATGTTTTATGAAAATATAGGAGAAAACTTGCTTTATGCAAAACTTAGCCAAAACTCCACTCAACCAAATAATCATGTAGTATTAGTCTTGCCATTTATATCCACCATAGTGTTACTTGCCAATACATTAAATTGTATTGACTCCCTTGTGGCTGCATATTCCATCCTGCAGATGATTCTGAAGATGAGTGAGGATTTTGTTTAGGTCTCGAGACTATCGCCAACATGTTTTTCCTGTGGCACATGAAGAAGATGGGCTCAATGTTATTCATGTTTTCCGCTGTATATCTTTGTTTTCTGCTAGTCTTCTAAGACTATGCAAGTTGTAATACTATTTTGTAAGACTGGATCATGCGATGTAATAGAATTTGATGCATTTGCATGATATTTCATTTTGTACTGTGGTGCTAGCAATTGATCCAGGGACTAGCACAATAACGACAGGTGTCCTTACATTATTTAAATGTGGGAACGCTACAACAATCCACATGACCCTTTCACCATGCCGTTATATGATACCGACTATGGTGCGACCCAAAGCTACTGAAGCACTTCTTCGGATCAAGCAAGTTATGCCAGGGGCAACTTGAGCGTTCTAGAATTGTTAGAAGTTTATAAAAAGTCATACCATGCCGTCGGAAACAAAACAAACACGCCTTATTAGGAAGCAACAAAAATAAACCGAATATTAGAGAGTTTTCTAATATACTTGCACAAGCTAATGCAATAAGTCTCAAACGTATCTATAATTTCTGATGTTCCAGGTTGTTTTCATGCCAATTGCTACATGTTTTCTATACACTTTATATCATGTTTATGGATTTCCTAGGACTAACCTATTAACATGATGCCACAACGCCAGTTCCCGTTTTCTGTTGTTTTTTGTTTCAGAAAAGTTGTTCTGAAATATTCTCGAAATTGGACGAAATGAAAACCCAGGGTTCTATTTTTCTGTCACGTACAAGGAGTCCGAAGGAGATCCTAAGGGGGCCCTGAGGTAGCCACACCATAGGGTGGCGCGTCCCTCCTTGGCCGCACCACCAGGTGGGTGGGCCCCTCGGGCGCCCACCGACATGTCCCTTTTGCCTATTAATACTCCTTCTCGGGAAAACCCTAAATACCCGAGCCTCCATCCATAAAAAGTTCCATAGCCGCCGTCATCGTCAACCCTAATTCGGGAGGGTTCTGAAGCTCTCCCCGACACCCTGTTGGGAGGGGAAATCATGACTGGAGGGCTCTATATCACCATGCCTGCCTCCGGAGCGATGCGTGAGTAGTTTATCCTTGGACTACGGGTCCATAGCAGTAGCTAGATGATTGTCTTATCCTCTTTATACCACCATGTTTAGATCTTGTGAGCTGCCTAACATGATTAAGATCATCTATCTGTAATGCTACATGTTGTGTTTGTTGGGATCCGATGAATATTGAATGCTATGGCAAGTTGATTATCAATCTATCATGTTTATGTTATTTATGATCTTGCATGCTCTCCGTTACTAGTAGATGCTCTGGCCAACTTGATGTTTGTAAGTCCAAGAGGGAGTATTTATGATCGATGGTGGGATTATGCCTCCTTTTCATCTGTGCTCGAGTGACAGAAACGTGACGGATGGGGGATGTGCTGTTGCCACTAGGGAGAAAACAACAATGCTTTGTCTAAGGATAATTACATTGTTTATATTAAGCACTTTACTTAATGCAATAATCGGTTGCTTGCAACTTAATACCCGAAGTCTGCTTGGATTACGTCCTGAGGTTGGATTATTAGTCATAGATGCAGCTGGATTACGGTCCATGTATCATGTTGTAATGCCCGCATGAATCTCATAGTAATCATCATATCTTGCATATGCACTACGGTGCAGCCTTTATCTCTGTCAATTATCCAACTGTAATTTGTTTACCCAACATGTTATCTATCTTTTATGAGAGACACCACTAGTGAACTGTGGACCCTGGTCCATTCTTTTACACTGATAATACAACCACTTCAAGCACTGTTCTTTTTACTCCGAAAACTGTTTTCCTTTCATTCACTGCAATCCCATATTATACATCTAATCCTTTGTGTTAGCAAAACCGGTGAGATTGACAACCTCACTGTTTCGTTGGGGCAAAGTATCTTGCTTGTGTTGTGTGCATATTCCAGGTTGCTACTGAGCCTGGTAGTGCGCCCTAGCAACATCAACTATTATCAACCTTCAAAAGTGATTTCTTTCTTCTATTGGTCTGATTATACCTTGGTTTCTTACTGAGGGAAAACTTGCTGATGTGCTCTTCATACCTTCCTCTTGGGGTCTCCCAATAAACATGTGTTTACACACCATCAAATACCCGCACAAAATTGTGCTCTAGATCCAATCGTATCTACGCATAGTACGCTCTGATACCACTTCTGGTCTACGTTGCAGAATTTAAAAAATTGACCTACGTAGTCCACCAAGATCACTATGGAGACAACGAGACATGCCCATACATGCGAGGATCAGGATCGCGACTCACCGGGCAGCGGATTCGATGTAGTCGTAGAAGAGTTCTGAACAATCATAGATTCTCACAACTAGGCCTAGTTGCAAGGATGTGGCTAAGTCTTCCCTCGTTAAGGATCACTCGCGTAATCCCTCTTATAGTGTCCATGCGTACGCTCGTGTCAACCCATCAGCGCTCCACTGTCTAGGACCTGGTACCGACAAAGAGAGACAACCTTCCAGCATTGGTAATTGGTAGCTCTAATCAAATGTGATTAGAGATATTTATGAAACTGGAAGTTCTCAACACATAAGAGAAAACTAGAATTAGAGCTAGGTATAGTTGGGAGAGGGCACCTCAAAACCCAATAAGAAGAGGCTCTAATTCAATTAGAGGGCTCTAATTAACCCTCTAATTCTACTAGAGAGTGAGAGAGAGAGAGGGTTGAGAGCCAATTGTGTTTTTTTCTTTGAGACTTGGGGTGTTTTATATAGTGGGAGGGAGGATACTTTTCAGTAGGGAGGGAGGAGTCCTAGTTGTGCTACGAGGTGGTGGCCGCACCAAGCCTCCTAGCCCAACTCGGATTGGGGGTGGAGTACAACTCCACCTCCTCTCTCTTCCTTCCTATTTTCCCCCCTTTTCTCTCCAATAAAACCAGTAAAAATACCAGGATGATGTGTACCAACTTGTGAAGCCACTGGGGCCCACCTGGCATCCCCCTAAAATAGGGTTCGGCCATGAGGGGGAATCTGCTCCCTCCCGACACTTCTTCCTTATATGGAAAGTCCCCGAAACTCCTCCAACACCACTTGACCCCTATATATAAAATCATCGATATTATCTAATGATGTTAGAAACACATTTCTAACACCCCGAGACATCTCATGTCGTCCATTACCTCTCATATAAATTCTTCCTAACTCCAATATAAATTCTCTCTTATAGTAACTTCTCCGAAACCACTCCGATTGACACTAGACTTGTTTATGTGACATCGTAACGACGTCGAACATTCATAAAACCAAAAATAACATATTAAGGGACACTTCTTTTCTCGGCTTCTCCTAGAAACTGCCCCCCACCATCTTCTTCCAGAAACTCGAATCCCAATTTTTTTTTTGCTTCTAATATAGTTAGGGTCTAATTAGACTAGAAGCAAAAAAAAAGTTGGAATTCGAGTTTCTAGGAGAAGCTGGTGGGGGGCAGTTTCTGGGAGAAGCTGGGAAAATAAGTGTCCCTAATTCTCTCAATTAAAGGTTGGCACGGCTTAAGCGTGTAACATGTAAATCCTCGATAACACACATACATGTTCGGGAACTTACCGAATAATAACCAACAACAGGACCGTGGACATCCATGATGGCTTCTATGTGTTCCCGAAGAACGAGGGAACCTTATAAGTTACTCATTGCACTTATTCTCTTAACTTCACGATACCAACGATATCATGAGGTGAGACTATGTGATCTGGCCAGACGATATGTCATCAATACTGAGAGGGCCCAGAGAATGTATCTCTCTATCATTTAGAGGAGTTAAGTACTAATCTTGAACGATCTCAATTCCATTTGCACTTTCTAGGTCATACCCAGATATCACTGTTATGATCCCTAGTTACGGAAAGACGGTTGATGATATCCAAAGTATAACTTTTCGATCGTGCGGTCACTAGATATTCTCATAGTATATGAATTATAGTCAAGTAACTTCATATGTATTTGCTAAAATACATTATGATTGTTTAGTCTATTTAGCAACAACATACACTTGGGTTGGTTCAGTACTATTGTTACTCTAACAATAAAATATTATACTTTGCCAGGAAAATGTGATAATCTCACAAACCATAAGCTAATCTCAGAGACAAGATTAGGAACTCTTGTTTGTTTATGTCTTCACACCCACACAAAGATTTTCCTTCAAAAACTCACTTTTAAAATGCTATAGCAGTTGTAGCATGATGACATAAACATAATTATGAAATTGGATATAGAATAATAACTGAATATTATTGTCTCTAGGGCATATCTCCAACAAAGAATACATAGGAATATGGCCGTCGTGGCCGGCGCTGAGCGACTCGAGGACGCACTGCACGTTCACCTTGACGCCATCAATGTCGGATTCACCAGGTCGAGTATATTTAAGAGTCGAGGAGGCGAGGCGCTAGAGTAAATTTTTGCTCCTCTAAACAATACAAGGGATCACCTAGGTGGTGTTTAAAAGAGGAAACCCGAAATTATTCTCCTAGCTTTATAATGGATCGGCTAGAGATGTCTTAACTTTCGGAACATTGTCGCAGTCCCGCACACCATTGCATGATGTAGTGGCTAGTATCTTATATTTACTAATTGAGCATCCACCATCAGATAATCAACCAAATTGCCGTGTGAAGTCTCCACATATCCATCCGTCCCGCCTCTCCTAATAGGGACGGAGCCAACAATTAGTATTGGAAGTGGCATAATCGGATTGGAGGGGGGGATGGGTTAAAACTGCTAATTATAA
Source organism: Alopecurus myosuroides (assembly GCA_028641055.1). NCBI lineage: Eukaryota > Viridiplantae > Streptophyta > Magnoliopsida > Poales > Poaceae > Alopecurus > Alopecurus myosuroides. The sequence goes on along the minus strand of CM054059.1, from coordinate 190,990,023 downwards.
GCATGATTATTAGAGAGTTTATGAAGGAAATCAGATTGTTGGGGTGCCTTAGCCCCCCTCGCCCCCTTCCTACGCCCCCTACATCCCTACTCTCTCCATCCATTTGTGGCTGCTGGCTATTTCACCTGGTTTTTGAGTGCTCTCTTGTCGCCACCGTCCATCGAGTCGCCAATAGTTCAACCAGCACGCTGCCACTCCGAATAGATCGCCTCTATATTATGTCTGTACCGCAACACAGAGGACCAACCACAACGAAACCAGAGAGCAGAGGACGAGAAAGAGGTGCGGTCGTCCATGTTGTGATTATCCACACGCAGCGGTTGAAGACAAATTTGCAAGCATCTGACCTGCTGGATGCCATCGTCAACGAGGAGAAGATAGACCTTGCTACTTAGAGCACCTCCATGGGCAGCCATTTAATTTGTGCCCGACATATCCAATGGTGTCCTCTTTGAGGGTGTCGGATGTGTGTCCGTCAATTTGGTGGGTGTCGCCCACACCGACGCTCCCCAAATAAATATAAACCAAAAAAATTGAACACGGATATATAAATAAAATTTGCAAATTTCATTCAAATTTAGAAATATTTTACAGAATTTTGAACGAAATGGAAAATGGGGTCGGCTAACCCTGACCCTAGCCCAGTAGTCCTTGTCCTCGTCCTCGTCAGCGCTCCAGTCGAACTCCAAGTTGCCGTTGCTGTCGTCGAGCAGGATGACTTTAGAGGAGGAGGCAACACGGCTGGTGGAGGCGCTCTCTCGAGTGGTGAGACTGCTGGAAGTGGTCGTGGCCATGCTGTTGGATGCTTGCAAAGCCGTTGTGTGCAGAGTCGTCAGGATGCCCGGCACCTCCTCCTCCAGCATGCTGACCGAATTGGCCATCATTGTGAGGAGGCCGTGGCTGCCGTCGTCGAGCGGGGAGGGGGGAGTTGTGCAGCGACGGCGAGATGTCGTATTCATTCTGCGGGTCCTCCCTGGCAGGGCGGGGGTGTAGCGGCTCTAGGCGATGGGGGCAGAGGAACAAACGCCCGCACGATGGGGAGTGGCGAGCGGGGAGGGGGGAGCGGTTTCCATAGTTTATGTTCTTCTGGGCTACACATTCTGTACCATTAGTTATAGATTCTTGATAATAAAATCCGAGGTACCGGACATGCATGTTGGTACAATCATGGAGTCAAATGACGCGACTTTCTTTGAGGACGTCTTTTCCAAGAAGGATATGCCGAACTCATCAAATCATGAGATACCTACTCCATCTAGTCAGAAATTGTCTGTAATTCATGAGCCCACCATTCCGATAGAACACATTGAGAATCCTATGGAAGATGACAATGAAGTTTATTAAATGAGCAAGAGACAGAGGACAACAAAGTCCTTTGGTGATGATTTGGTTATGTACCTCTTGGATGACACGCCTAGAACTATTTCAGCGTCTTACACATCTTTTGATGCTAACTACTGGAAGGAAACTGTCCGTTGCGACATGGATTCCATCCTGGCTAACAGAACATGGAAGATCACTGATCGTCCTTATGGGTGCAAACCTGTAGGTGTAAGTGGGTGTTCAAGAAAAAATCTTAAGACTGATGGTACAGTTGAAGAGTACACGGAAAAGCTTAGGCCTGATGCTAGAAGGTGAAGACTTCTTTTATACCTACTCACCTACATTGGCTGCCTCGCACGGTCTTTATTGGCTGCTTCGCACACTCTTCTTGTTCATCAAATAGACGTTAAGATGGCAAAGCATACTACTTTCATTGGATCATGGAAAAGCGTACTACTTTCATTGGCTGCCTCACACGGTCTTCTCGTTCATCAAATGGACGTTAAGATGACTTTCATTAGCGAAGAGTTGGACGAGAAAATTTACATGGAGCAGCCAGATGGTTTTGTAATACCAGGCCATGAAGGCAAGATGTGTAAGTTACTGAAGTCATTGTATGGCCTCAAACAACATGCTAACCAATGCCATAAAAAGTTTGAGAGGATTTTGACTTCTGAAGGATTTTTTTTGTAAAAGAAGTTGACAAGTGTGTGTACTATTGCCATGGTGGTGGCGAGGGAGTCACTCTGTGTTCGTACGTCGATGACATACTGATATTTGAGACCAACCTTGATGTGATTAAGGAGGTCAAGGATTTCTTATCTCGCTACTTTGAGATGAAGGATCTTGGAGTAGATAATGTTCTCTTTAACATCAACCTGTTGAGGACGATAATGGTGGGATCACCCTGCTTCAGTCCCAATATGTGGAAAAGGTCTTGAGTCATTTTGGGTATAGGGACTGCATGCCTTCTCCAACGTCGTATGATCCTAATTTGTTGCTTAGAAAGAATCTACGAATTGCTAGAGATTAGTTGGGATATTCTCAAAGTTTTAGCTTGCTTATGTATTTGGCTAGTGCCACGAAGACTGACAGTTCTTTTTGTTGTGAGCAAATTGATCCGGTTTGTTTCAAATCAGGGAAATAATCATTGACCTGCGATTGAAAAAGTTATGCGCTATCTAAAAGGTACTATGAGCTATAGAATTCACTATACCGGGGACCCGAGGGTACTTGAGGGATATAGTGATTCAAACTGGATTTCTAATGCTGATGAGATTAAGGCCACGAGTGGTTATGTTTTTACACTTGGTGGCGACGCAGTTTCGTGGAAGTCTTGCAACCATAGCATCTTAACGAGGTCAACTATGGAAGCAGAACTCGCATCATTATACACAACCACTATTGAAGCAAAGTGGCTTCGTGAGCTCTTGATGAACTTGCCTGTGGTTTAAAAAGTAATACCCACTATCATAATGAACTGTGATGATCAAACTGTTATCATCAAAGTGAACAGTTCTAAGGATAATATAAAGTCATCAAGACATGTGAAGAGGAGATTGAAATCTATCAGGAAAATGAAAAACTCCAGAGTTATCACGTTGGATTATATCCAAACATCTATGAACTTGGCAGATCCCTTAACAAAGATTCTATCACGTAATGTGACAGATAATGCATTGAAGTAGATGGGTATGAGACCCACCGTCTGAGTTGTCCACAGTGGTAACTCACTCTATGTGATCAGAAATCCCGTGAAATAGAATTGAGAGACAAGCTGTGGATTAACTGAGATGAGAGTATCTTTACCTTTATATTATAGCACTCCATAAAGATGCAATACTCTCCTAAACTGCACGGCAGGTTGATATTTATCTTAATGCGTTTCAAGAGGCTTCATTGTAAGCAGAGATGTTGTCATGCATAACATCTTTTGAGGAATACACCTATATGAATCTGACTGTTAAACGTCGCGGTCTATGAGTTTTGGGTGTCCTCTAATAAACTTGTGAAAGGGCTCGGAGTATGACGTATAAGTTCCACCCGTGGGGAAGTCCCACGGCAGCCTAGTATCGATCAAAGCTTTGTGTGAAACTAGATTCGTAGAAAACTTGTAGTTCAAGGCGTTATTCACTGTCTAATTTGCAAACAAGAGTAACATAAAATCTAGGTGGAAGTTCAACTTATCATTCTCCACTGCAGTACTGATATATAAACAGTGTTTTGAAACCTACGGCAAATTATATGTGCCTGCAGGATTTTTGTGGGGATTGTTGGAATTTTGGTCTAAATGGCCCATCCCATTTTAGCCTTTTAATAATTTATGAATGTCTTAAAGACCCATATGGCCCATTCGTGTATGACAGGAGATGGGACAAATTTTTAGCTCTGTGTATGGCAAGAGGTGGGACCAATGTTTAGTCCCATATTGTTAGTTGAGTGGGAATTTCACATGCTTATAAGGGAGACTCTTGCACTTGGTGTATGAGTATGCGAAGAATATAGCTACACGCGCGCTGCTCCTCCGCCATCTGTCTCGCCATGCCTCGGCTCGCCACACCACGAGACGCCGCGTGCCGCGGTCGAGTTAGGACCTATGTTGCGTGTATGCGTTGTCTTCTTTTTGTCATACACGAATGGACGGAAAATGAACGGACACAAAGCTGAAACGTTTTGCAATAGTAGAAAATAAATGCAAGTGAGTGGATGGTTGTTCAGCTTCGGCCACCGGTTGTTCAGTTCGTCCGCCGTCTCTTCGCATACTCTTCCGCGGTGCCCGCTCGCCTTCTGCTACTGTGCCTATAATAGAGAGGTCGCTACTCTCACTTAGACACACACAACAACCACACCTCTATGTGACTGTCTCCAGGTTCTTGAGCACTGCACCCCTGATCAAGTCTTTTCCATCTCGTGCCACAGCGTGCACTGCAGGACGGGACAGTAGACGTCTGGAATCCCCCTCTTCGGATCCTCTAGGGAGAAGGGCAATAATGTTTTTGGGGAGCGCTGTCGCGCGACTACTAACTTCTTCGTCAACACGGACGGCGACGACTACTTCCTGGACGACGACTTCTTCCCCGACGTCGTCGACCTCTTCAACAACATGTGTGCTCCAGCCAACACGAGCAGTTTTGCCTCTGCATCGTACGTGTTCATTACGCTTGTGTTTCACATGATGCTACTCGTTCTACTACTTCCAATATGTTTGGACGTGTTTATTTTGTACCTTCCTATATATCACTTGTCTAATATATTTCCAGTATTTATAATCATGTTTTATCTCTCGTCTTTATGGATTAATTTAACTGAAAAACTGCACATGTATAAACATAGATAAGGAGGAATAATAGGAAAAGTAGGCATCATCATAACACACAAGTTTCGCACAAGTTGACAAACCGTTTCGCTCACACGCGATAAGACGCGATCGGGAGGCAGAGACATCTCTGCCCGAACTACACCGGCCGCCACAGGTCCCGGCCTCCTCCGTTGGCCACCCCGGCGACACGAGGAGGTAGGGACCATGTCGCTCCAGCGTCGGTCTGTAGTTAGGATTTGTCTAGTGTTTTTTGGAGCGCCGTTGGGGTGGTGGGAGCGGCGCCTCGGCGAATAAATCCACCTTAACTCCACTCCCACACCGGCGGCGATCTTTACGGCGACGTCTCAGATTTGATGGCAATGTGTGCTGCTCAGTCCTTCAGATCAGCAGCTTGGTCTTCTCGCCGTTCTTCAGATCTGGCGAGATCTGTTTCTCGGTGTGTCGCCGACGTTCGTGGTTCGCGACGACGCTGTCGGCTGGGGCGAGGTGGTTCTTCTGGAGCGAGGATGTTGGTCCGGAGGTGGTGGATCTGCTCTTCCTCTCCGACTTTGTTGATAGGAGGCGACAGATCTTGGTCCAAGACAGCACGGGGATGTCCCCGGGTCGACGTGCCACAACGACATGTGCCTTGCTGCATGCAGCGGGCATGTTCATTGACTCACAAAGCCTCGTTGACGATGGTGCTTTTTCGGATCTTGCAATGGTGGAAGGCTCGGCGTCTCTTTCACCGTTCGTCTTGGCGGCGCTGGAGCTGGACTGCGGCCGCTCGCTATGGTGGTTGCAGGAAACCCTAGGGTTCGTTTTGTATTTCTCAATCTTTTAGGTTTTTTCCTGCAAATTTAGGATAACCATTTTATCCTGGTTTGTCTTTTAGTTTTCATGTGTGTTGCTTATTATAACTTGATCTTCGATTATATCAATGAAATATGCGGTTGCTTAAAAAAACACGGATAAGGAGGATGGAAAAAGAAGCTGAAGATGGGGATATTGACGTGGACTCACCCTTCTATATGTAGCACGAGGAGAAGGACGCATAGCAATATCTTTGACGACCAGCCTTGTCCTCCTCCTTCTTCCCCGATTCCTACGGAGCCACCATTTTTCTTTCCGTTTTCGTGGTAACTTGAGCAACCGATTGAGACCCAAAACCTCCCCTTGCCCTCTCCTCCGACCATTTGCCCCCGCACGACTTTCCTATTTCAGTCGCGGCTCGCTGGCCGGCCGCCTTAAAATGCCGGCCTCCCCTCGCTCCATCATTGCCTGAGCAATTTCCCCGGCTCAGGACCGGTTCCTGAAATCTCTCTCCGCTTCTAGAAAATTCTCTCGCCCCGGCGCTGCGCCTCGAGGTTGGATTCGGGAGTCCAACCTCGCATCTTCGCAGATACGGATTGGATTTTTCTGAGCAAAATTGCTTGACCTGCCGCCGGCTGGGCTTGAGGGTCCGATTCGGGGAGGCGTTCCGGTGAGGAGCGAGCATAACATGACGATCGATTTGTCCACCATGCCCGAGAGCTCCGGCTATCTCCTGGACTCCGCGGCGGGGAGGAAGGACATGAACTTCTTCAGAAACCGCTACGTGCTCGGCCTCACCGGCGTCGCAGGAATCGGCGGCTTCCTCTTTGGCTACGACACAGGTACGGTTGGACGGATGGATCCGTCGTCGTTTCTCTTGCAGTTTTTTTATGCTGTATAGCGGTTGTTGCGATGTTAGTAAGAACTACGGCAGTACTACTATAGGGACCTAAGAATTATTCGGCTTTGTCGGAGGCGACAGTTTCTTGTTGCTTTCGGGATATTTACTTCTGAAGACAAACATGCGCATGAAATCTGGTTCAGTTTTATATTTGTGAGCAACATTATAAAGAATTGCTCTATATCGGCTGTTGAGATGTTAGGCCTACCAATTATTCCCCTTGTCGGAGGCGACAATTTCTCCTTGCCTTCGGGCTATTTTGTTCTGAAAACAAACATTTGCATGGAATCTAGTCCAATTTGATATTTGTAAACAGTACTTTGTTTGTTAGAATGCTTAACCAAGACATTTCTACTGCCAGGTGTCATATCTGGGGCCCTTCTTTATATTCGGGACGAATTCCCTGCCGTCAAAGACAATCTGTTCTTGCAGGTTCAATCCGATCAACCAATTGCTGGTCATTAACCTATCGAATGCCTTCCATACCTACTGATTTTGGTTTCTTCCTCAGGAGACAATTGTTAGCATGGCATTACTTGGAGCCATGCTTGGAGCAGCTGGGGGTGGTTGGATAAATGATGCGTATGGTCGTAAGAAGTCGACTCTTCTTGCTGACATGATGTTCGCGCTTGGCTCACTTGTTATGTGTGCTGCTGGCGGTCCTTATGTTCTGATTCTTGGAAGGCTCTTTGTTGGTTTGGGTGTGGGGATAGCATCAGTCACAGCCCCTGTTTACATCGCTGAAGCCGCTCCTTCGGAAATTAGGGGAGGTTTGGTGTCGACGAATGTCCTAATGATTACTGGTGGTCAATTCTTCTCCTACCTTGTCAATCTTGGCTTTACTGAGGTAATATTCAGCCTCCTATTAATCAGCACCCCTCTTTTTTTTTGTTCCTTACTTGAAATGGCTTTCAGCTACAGTTCGTTAACTTGAAATTGATCCATTTCAGTCTAGATGATACTAGAAGTTTCAATCGGTGGGTTCATTTCAACCCATGCTAAACAGGCAGCACCACACTAGTAAAAGTTCCTTTGTTGCCCTACAGGCACCCACAATGTGCAAATAAGCTTTCCGTAAGGCCTACATGGCAATCCTTGTTGTCGACCTTATACATCGTGTGAAAACGAAGTTCTCCTTAAGCTTAAGGTTGACCTCAAGCTTGTGTGCTGCCCACAAGGGACAGGAAATAGAAGTTATGTGAATCCTACCTTATAGAAAAGATGACCATTATCTATTGTAGCCTCTGTAGGTATTTCCACAAGCTAGGTGGGTCCAGCTTGTAGCAAAACGTGACTTTTTACAGTAAGAATGCACACTAAGCATCAGCCTCTAGTTCAAAATTTGAAATAGGACTTTCTACGGTTTGGTTGAAACCGGTTTTTGAACACTACTAGATTATATTGCCAACGGCAGTCGAGTTTATGTCGTGTGCACAGTTCTGATGGTAAAGTATCTAGTCTAACTATATTTATAACAGTGCATCTTATCTTTAAACTAGAATGCAGCTTTTGTTGTTTCAGACTTTCAGTTGCTTTCTGTTCTGGCTATCTTGGTCAACTTGAGTAGATCAAATATAATGCCCATGACTTAAGATGGTAGCAACAAGATAATTTACCAACCTGCACTGATACTTGGGTGTGTTTCTCCTGTCAAACGAGGGAGGAACCGTACCCCTTTCGGTGGTGCGGGTTGCGTGTTATATAGTGTAGAAACAAGACCCTACACGAGTCGTACAAGGTTCGGTACAAGGGTTCGTTACAGAGTTCTGAAGAAATACGAAAACTGAAAATTACACTTAACAGCCCCCCTTAATCTAAACCTCTAGAAAGGTTTAGATTACGCTTGAACTCATCTAAATCTTTAATTCCTAAAGCCTTTGTGAAACCATCAGCAACTTGATCTTTAGTGGATATGAACCTGATGTCCAATAACTTCTCAGCAACACGCTCACGAACAAAGTGATAATCAATCTCAATGTGCTTGGTTCTGGCATGAAAAACAGGGTTAGCAGAAAGATATGTGGCTCCAATGTTATCACACCAAAGACATGGTCGTTGGGAAATAGGAACTCCCAACTCTCGAACCAATGCTTCAACCCAGATCATCTCAGCTGTGGCATTTGCTAATGCCTTATATTCTGCTTCAGTGCTAGAGCGTGACACAGTTGCTTGTTTTCGAGCACTCCATGAAATCAAATTTGGGCCAAAGAAAACAGCAAAACCACCAGTGGATCTTCTATCATCAAGACACCCTGCCCAGTCTGCATCTGAAAATCCACTAAGAAGAGTGGAAGAAGACCTCTGAAAAGTGAGTCCTATATCAAGTGTACCTCTGATATAACGAAGAATTCTTTTGACTGCTGTCCAATGACTTGTAGTGGGAGCATGTAGATACTGACATACTTTGTTTACTGAGAATGACAAATCAGGTCGCGTAAGTGTTAAATATTGCAATGCACCAACTACACTTCTGTAATTTGTACTATCCTCAGAATTAAGAGCTGTACCATCTGTCAGGGATAATTTTTCTGTGATTGATAATGGAGTAGGACAAGAAGTACACTGTTGCATTCCAACTTTTCTTAGCAAATCAACAACATATTTTTCTTGAGTCAAAACAATCCCATTGGAAGATCTTTTTACCTCAATGCCCAAGAAGAAGTGTAAATCACCAAGATCTTTAAGAGCAAAGTGCGTGCTAAGATTTTTAAGTAAGACTGATGTAGCATCACTAGAGGAACTAGCCACAATGATATCATCAACATAGATCAATATAAACATAGTGATACCTGACCGTTGATAAAGAAATAGAGACGTGTCAGCCTTGGAAGGTACGAAACCAAGTTCTTGCAGCTTCGAGCTCAGTCGTGAATACCAGGCACGGGGGGCTTGTTTCAAACCATAAAGAGACTTATCCAATTTGCAAATATGATGCGGAAAGCGAGGATCCTCAAACCCAGGAGGTTGTTTCATATATACTTCCTCCTCCAGAACGCCATGAAGAAACGCGTTCTTTACGTCTAGCTGTCGTAGGCTCCATCCTTGAGACACAGAAATAGCAAGAACAAGTCGAACAGTAGCAGCTTTGACCACTGGACTAAAAGTGTCCTCGTAATCAATCCCATATCTCTGTTTGAATCCCTTAGCAACCAATCGTGCTTTGTACCTTTCAACAGTGCCATCAGCATGCCTTTTAATACGATAAACCCACTTGCAGTCAATTAAATTTTTGTTAGAGCTTGGAGGTACTAGATGCCACGTTTTATTATCCATTAGAGCTTGATACTCTTCATCCATCGCTCGTTTCCACTTCTCATCTTCCATTGCTTCTGAAAGACCACTTGGTTCACCTGTAGAAGTATACATACTGTATCTAACAGTACTACCAGTCCACTTTTTATTATATGTAATAGTACCATCAGTCCATTTGCGAGGTTTGCGAATACCTTGTTGTAAACGTGTGCGGACTGGCTCAGGCACAGAAGTACCTGCAGAAGTGCGAGCCACAGGAGATCCAGGAGGACTGACCACATCCTCATCATTTTCCGAGGCAGAACCATCATTCGTATCATCATTATTACGGTCTGCTGTCCAATCATTGGTGGCATCATTTTCCTGCTGACGGTGGCGAAGGGAGACAGCACGGGTGGCTCCCGAGGAAACCAGTGGCGTGCTGTCGCTGTCACGTGAAGGGCTTGGCTGCATGCTGTCGGCCACGCGATGCGAAGAGCCAATGGCAGAAGAAGACGCGCTTGGAGAGGCAGGACCTGGTGACCCATGCGCAGAACCCGAGGTGGATCCGCTGCTGCGATCCGAGGCAGATCGACTGGCCACGGAAGGATCGGAACCAGGTGTGCCAGGGGAATCTTCCTCGTCAGGTGTGCCCGACGTATTTTGCCCATTTACATCCGTTTCTTCACTGTTTGAACCGGAATCTTCAGAGGGACCTGCAGAGGTAGTACTAGTAGCTGTAGACGAAGCATCAGTACGCATTGTAGTGTCAGTAACAGGGACAATAAACATATGGTCATTAACATGTACACCCTCACTAGATGACAACGGAGAGATTAAATCTTCTGGTAATAGGAGAATTTCGGAACGGAGACGAGCACCTGCATTTGGATGCAATGTTTTGAATGGGAAGATGTTCTCATCAAAAACCACATCTCTCGAAATATAGACACGACCAGTGGAAATATCCAAGCACTTGACACCCTTATGTCTAGGACTATAGCCCAAAAACACACATTGTTTGGATCTAAATGAGAGTTTGCGAGTGTTATATGGGCGAAGATTTGGCCAGCATGCACAACCAAAGATTCGAAGGGCATCATAATTGGGTTTGACCTTGAGGAGTTTTTCAACAGGAGATTCATGGTTCAACACTTTGGTGGGAAGTAAGTTTATGAGAAAGGTGGCAGTAAGGAAAGCCTCATCCCAAAATTTTAAGGGCATGCAGGCATTGGCAAGAAGAGCAAGTCCAACTTCAACAATATGTCTATGTTTACGTTCAGCAGAACCATTTTGTTGATGAGCATGTGGACAAGATACATGATGTGTGATGCCAACCTTTTGAAAGAAACCATGAAGTTTTTCATATTCACCACCCCAATCAGTTTGCATGGTGATGATTTTACGATCAAACTTGCGCTCAACAAGTTGTTGAAAATTGAGAAAAACTTGATACACCTCATGTCTATTTTTAAGCAAATAAATCCAAGTAAACTTGCTATAATCATCAATAAAGCTTACATAATATTGGTGTTTGCCAACAGAAGTGGGAGCTGGACCCCATACATCAGAAAACACTTGTTCCAAGGGAACAGTGGAGACACTAGTGGAAGTAGGATAGGGTAATTGATGACTCTTTGCTTGTTGACAAGGATCACACACATAGGGATTTATTTCTGGAGAATACGAAAGATTATTTTTCCTAATAATTTGCTGAACGATAAATGAAGATGGATGTCCTAATCGACGATGCCAGGTGGAGGATGTCGGCTTGGTGGTGATGAATGCATGCTTGGGAGACTCGGCTGCAATGGGAACAAGGGGATATAAACCACCATGACAAGGGCCTCTAAACAGAATTTCCTGAGTTTCCTGGTCCTTGATAAAAAAAAGAAAGGGTGAAATTCAACAAATGCATTATTGTCAAGGGCAATTTTATGAGCAGACAGAGGATTTTTTGGTGGCACTAGGAACATGCAAAATATTGCGCAAGTGTAAAGAGCTATGAGGGGTATGTAATGTTGAATGACCAATATGCTGTATTGTCATACCTGTGCCACTAACATTGTGGACTTGATCACGCCCCCTGTAGTCATCTCGAGTGTGCAGCTTGTTCAACTCTCCTGTGATGTGATCAGTAGCCCCAGTGTCCATATACCAATTTGTGTCCACGCCATATGCAGCCTTCTCATTGCGATTATCATTACGAGGGGTGTCCTGGTTATTATTCCTTCGGGCCTCATAACGCCACCAGCAATCACTTGCAGGGTGACCATACTTCTTGCAAATTTGACAGTCAGTATCAACGAAGGGAGTAGGAGTCCGTCCACGACCACGACCACCCCGGGGTGCACCACGATCATCACGAGAGCGACCACGATCATCACGATCACGGTAATAGCCACCACCACCGCCATCACGGCGCATGTCGCGATCATCACGCCGGTATTGATTTCCATAGGCATCATCACGTCTGTTGTACTGTCCACTGTTATACTGTCCACCATGATCACGATAGCCACCTCCATTGTCTCGGTATTGATTTCCGTTGCGGTAGCCTCCATCCTGCCGATAGGACTGCTGCTGCTGCTGCATGGAGTCCTGCCGGAACTGCGGGCGATTGTCATCTCGCCGATAGCCACCACCAGTACGTGCTGTGATGTTAGCAGACGACTGGAAAACGGAGTTGTTCTGACCAGTTTCCGACAGAGAAGACTGCCTATATTCATAGGCTTGGAGTTGTGCACACATATCCGTTAAGGAAGTGGTAGGAACTGCATTGATGGAGGCAACAAAGGGAGTATAATCACTGTCCAAACCTGCTAGAATATACCCCTTTAATTCATCAGAATCAACAATCTTTCCGGCTGCTGCAAGTTCAGACACGAACCCTCGCATCTTGGCGATATACTGTGCGGCCGTCAGATTTGCTTTTCTTGTATTGCTCAGTGCACCTCGTAACATGTTGATGCGTGCACGAGATTGAGAGGAAAACAACGCTTCAACTGCAGACCAAACCTCATGCGAGTGTTCAAGTCCGATGACTTGTGCAAGAATATCCGGGCCAAGCCCTTTGACAAGGAAACTAAGCAAAGTCTGATCACGTGCTAGCCAAGTACCATAAGCAGGGTTCGGAACCTGAATTTTCTTCTTGTCTGAATCTTCTTGTTCGATGGTTTTGGGTGGGGCAAGGTCGGCACCATTGAGGAGGTCCATAACCTGAGCGCCACGGACTGCTGGAAGAATCTGCGCCTTCCAGAACAGGTGATTATCATTGTTGAGCTTCTCCGTCGGAGGTGATCCAAGTGCTGATGCAAGGCTTGCGGCGGCTGTCGATGAAGATGCCATCAGAACGGACGAACAAGCTAGGGTTTTGTTGGAGTTTTGGTGTTGGGTTTTCTCGGGAGAGGGTTCTTGCGGCAGTAGTTACTGTCTCGCGAAGGTTGTAGGTTTTCTCGGGTGTTTGGGAGTTGCTCGGTTACTAGGGTTCTTCACCGGAGGTTCGCCGGCGGATGTTTTGTGGACCTTGCTCGAGATCGGATCTAGACGCCGGAGGCCGGCTCTGATACCATGTCAAACGAGGGAGGAACCGTACCCCTTTCGGTGGTGCGGGTTGCGTGTTATATAGTGTAGAAACAAGACCCTACACGAGTCGTACAAGGTTCGGTACAAGGGTTCGTTACAGAGTTCTGAAGAAATACGAAAACTGAAAATTACACTTAACATCTCCTGCACAAGAACCATGTCAAAAGTTCATTTTGTTATGTTATATTTAAGATGAATTCCCCTGAGAAAGTATTTCAGTATGGTGTCAAGTTCATCCTAACTTTCGCCCTTTTATGCATATGTATCTTTTATGCGTTAACATTCTTGTTGGTGCTAGTTAATTTCGTAACACTCTGTACTATCAATGAACAAGAGTCGGCTTCCCCCATCAGCAGCAATGGACTTTTCACCTACAAGGTGCTGTTTGGTGCGTAGCAACTTTGGTGTTAGATGGTGAAATGCTCTGTCTTTCTGCTTTGGGACTTCTTTGTAGCAATGGTGTCATGGTTTATATATTTTGTCAAATGCACATTTAGTCATTTACCATTGCCTGGCACACTATAACTTTGTGGCCTATCTACTGTTTACTCTTGAAAAATAATAATATATTTGCTTACAAAAAAAAAAATGTAAATAATACACTGAGACATGAGTCTGGTATGTAAATAAACAGGTAACAGGAGATATGATCGTATTGCACCATCTTTGTTAAAACTTAGAGAGGCTGTTTTCGTATCAGTATTTTGTTGCAATAATATGCATGCCACATTTCATAGGTTCCTGGAACATGGCGCTGGATGCTCGGAGTTGCTGCTGTGCCAGCCGTCATACAGTTTGTGCTGATGCTTTTTCTTCCAGAATCTCCCCGTTGGCTTTACCGAAAGGTTGCTGACGTTTGTTTCAGTTATATCTTATCGCTTTGATTGCTATCTTTTCCTTATTTTAATTTTAATTTTCCTGTACAGAATGAAAAGGCAAAAGCTATTGCTGTCCTGGAGCAGATATATGACTCTGGTCGTCTAGAAGAAGAGGTCGATCTCCTTGCTTCGTCTTCCATGAATGAATTCCAGTCTAACTGTACTGGGAGCTATTTGGACATATTCAGGTCGAAGGAACTAAGACTAGCCTTTTGTGCTGGAGCTGGTCTTCAGGTATGTCCAGCCTCTACCTTATTCATGATTCACGTTGCTTAATAAATGAGAATACTGCTAACTAAGACACTCATTTGGCCCTGGAGACTGGAAATGCCTTGAGAGGTGGACACTAACATGATTTTGATTCAGATAGTCTACCTTGCTATAAGTCCTGAATGCATGATACAGCAGGAGAACCAAGTAGGCAAGTGCTGTCATTTTATTCTAACATGTCTGAATCTTTGCAGGCCTTCCAGCAATTTACTGGCATCAATACTGTGATGTACTACAGCCCCACGATCGTCCAGATGGCTGGATTCACTTCCAACAGGTCGGCCTTGCTCCTTTCCCTCGTCATAGCTGCCATGAATGCCAGTGGAACCATCATTGGAATCTACCTCATCGATCGCTGTGGACGGCGCCGCCTGGCCCTTACGAGCTTAGCCGGGGTCGTGCTCTCTCTTGTCATTCTCGCAACGGCCTTCATACTGCAGTCATCATCCAGTCTCTGTGGGAGCTTATTCAGCGGCTCCTGCCAAGGCGCGCTAGGATGGTTCGCAGTCGGCGGGCTCGCTCTATACATCGCCTTCTTTTCTCCAGGCATGGGCCCGGTTCCATGGGCTGTGAACTCCGAGATCTACCCCGAGGCCTACCGCGGAATGTGCGGGGGCATGTCAGCCACTGTCAACTGGATCTCCAACCTGATCGTGGCGCAGACATTCCTCTCGATTGTGGGGTGGGTCGGCACGGGCCCTACATTTCTGATCATAGCCGGAATTGCCGTGATGGCCTTCATCTTTGTGGCTCTGTACTTGCCGGAGACGAAGGGCCTGAGCTTCGAGCAGGTCGAGCTCCTGTGGAAGGAGAGGGCTTGGGGAAACCAGGGCAGCCAGGAGAGGCTCTTGGGTGTGGCACCACCGTAGAGCTTCAGCCAGCTCTGGTCCTGCAGGGGCGGCGCCCCTTTTTAACATGGCGCCGTGCCGCACCTGGCTAGCCTGCGCCAGTCGCTGGCCTCTAGCTAGGATGGTCTTGAAAAGAACTGGATGGATGCAGATACAACCTTGTGCTTCGGCGGTTGTGTTTAGACTCGGTGTTATGTTGCCTGGTTGTATGTATTACGGTGGTGTGTTCATGTAAAAAAGACCATATGACTGAGATGGGTTCCCTGCATTGCCTGCACAGAGTGACGGTATCGGAGAGAATCGGTGAGCTACGCCGGCAGGAAAAAAGCAGACGAACAAAACTGATGTCTTTAGCAGTTCATGTTTCCTCTGAGTTCTGTGTATGTAATCTGAAAACTGGCGCTCCCAGATTGCCAGTTCTGTGTAAAACCTTATAGCGAAGTTCTACCAAGGATGGCCTCGTGAGTACAGTTTCTGCCTTCAGCATCAATTGCAACATTTAGCCCTACAAGGCATTAAGGCAAACACCTGACCAACAAGCTAGCGGTACGGCTTTGTAGTCGGTCTCCCAACAGAAGCACTGAAGCAAGCAAGCTCGTGAGTAGCACTATTCTGATCCCAGATGCGCTAAAATCACTTGTTCCATCAGCAAGGGGCCGTTCTTTCGGCCACCCTCGAAGCATTCTTGGCATTCTTGGAACTATCCTTGGTCCCAGATGCTGAAATATTTGGGCCCAACAAGTACAAACCCAATAAGAAATCCTGAAATCTCAAAATGGCCCATGTGTACTAGTGAGTGGTGGGAGTGGGAAGTTTAGTCCCACATTGGAAGTTTGAGGAGTTGCACACCACCTTATAAGGTGGAGTGTTGTAGGGATTGTATGTGAGTGAGAACAAAAGAGCCTCTCGCGCACTCCTCCGTCGCTCGACTCGACACGTCGCGTCGCGACCGCGTTTCGTGAATCGAGCCTCGAGCCGAGACAATAATTATCTTTATTTTGCAGTTTTGGAAAACCGATTTCGTAGTCGTGACGGACGCGTCACAGCTGAGGCGGTTCGGGTCGCTCCCGTATCGCGTGCTGCAACCGACTCGGACGAAGACGTGCACCGTAGGTGCTGTACACACACCGAAACCAATCTATGTTTTGCCACACCTCGTTCCTTGCGCCGCCACCGTAGTCTACTCCATCCCGAGCGCCGGCGCCCACCGGCGAACGGGAGAGCAGGTCTCCGGAACCAGTCGCCTTTGTGATCCTGTACGGGAGAGGGCGAATTAGGTTTTTGGGAAGCGCTTCGCGCGACTGCTCGTTGCTTCCACGATGGCTCGTCTGCCTAACAAGTCAGGCGGTGCTGCGTAGCGTCGCCTCAAGCGTCGTCTACTCCGACCCGTCATCTACTCCGACCCGTCATCGCCAACGTTGTCATCAACAACGTTAGTACAAACGATCGGTACGGAATCTGTGTTCTGATCTGTCTGTTTAACATGTCTATTGTTTACATGTTTAGAGAGATCGTGTTGCTATTATTCATGTTGTCTGCTGCATCTAGTATGTTCGAGTTCCACATGTTAATAGTTACTTTTGTCATGATTTATATTCTGGAATTAATCGTGGAAATTATGCCTAATTATTCAACAATCCAAAAACCTGATTGTAGGCAATTTCCTGAACTGACTATGGCCCACTTAAGTGATTCAATGAAACCGAAAAGCTTCAATGGTACCACCTTTAAGAGATGGCAACTGAGAAGCCAACTGTGGCTCCAGTCCATGAAAGTGTGGGACATTATTATGAATGGCCTTCCTAAAGGAGGTTCTGACGAGGTTCAGAATAAGTTCAAGAAAGCCAATAATAATTTCAGAGGCTGTATTCTGAGTGTCCTGGAGGGACGTCTGTGCGATGTGTATATGCACATCGAAGACGCTAAGGAGCTCTGGGATGCACTGAATACTAAATTCGGTGCGTCCGATGCTGGCAGTGAGCTGTATATCATGGAGAGTTTTAACGACTACAAGATGGTGAATAACCGTTCTGTAGTCGAACAGCCTCATGAGATACAGTGCATTGCGAAGGAGCTTGATCTGCTCAGGTGTGTGATTCCTGATAAGTTTGTGGCTGGATGCATTATTGCAAAACTGCCTTCTTCATGGAGAAGTTTCGCCACATCTCTCAAACATAAGAGACAGGAGGCATCATTTGAGAATCTGGTAGCGTCTCTTGATGTTGAGGAGAAAGCTCGAGCAAAGGACACAACTGAGAGAGGTGGTGATTTGCAGTCTAGCGCCAATATGGTGCAGAAAAATCATCACGTCAAGAATAATAGTAAGAACAAAGGGAACTATAAGCCCCAGTTCAATGGTCCTGTGAACACTACTGCCTTTAAGAATAATAATAAGAAGAAGAAGGTGCTGAACAAAGCTGGGCTCGAGTGCTTTACGTGTGGAGCGCTCGGGTACTTTTCTGTTGACTGCCCAGACCGTGCAGACAACAAAGGGAAGAAAGGCTTCAAGAATGTCAAAGTGGTGACCGCTAGCAACACTGATGGGTACGGTAATATACCGATGGTATTTTCAGTTTTTCAATCTCCATGTTGGTGGATTGATACGGGTGCTAATGTTCATGTGTGTGCTGACATCTCTATGTTCACTTCTTATCAGGTCGCACGGGATTCTTCCGTCCTAATGGGGAATGGGTCACATGCTTCTGTTCGTGGTGTTGGCACGGTAGATCTGAAGTTTACTTCGGGGAAGATCGTGCAGCTGAGGAACGTGCAGCATGTCCCTTCTATGAATAAGAATCTCGTCAGCGGCTCCCTTCTTTGCAGAGATGGGTTTAAAGTAGTGTTTGAGTCCAATAAAGTAGTTGTGTCAAGATTTGGACAATTTATTGGTAAAGGCTATGAGTGCGGAGGCTTGTTTCGCTTTTCTCTTTTCGATTTTTGCAATAAGTCAGTAAACCATATTTGTGGCAATGTTGATTCAGATGCTAGTGTTTGGCACTCTCGTTTATGTCATGTTAATTTTGGTTTACTGTCTCGGCTATCTAGTTTAAGTTTAATTCCGAATTTCACCATTGCCAAAGGTTCTAAGTGCCATAGTTGTGTGCAATCTAAGCAACCTCGGAAGCCTCACACGGCAGCCGAGGAGAGACACTTGGCACCTCTAGAACTCATACATTCTGATCTATGCGAGATGAATGGTGTGTTGACAAAAGGTGGAAAAAGATATTTCATGACACTCATTGATGATGCTACTAGATTCTGCTATATTTATTTGTTGCAAACTAAAGATGAGGCTTTAGACTACTTTAAAATCTATAAGGCTGAAGTTGAAAATCAGTTAGAGAGAAAGATCAAACGTTTTAGGTCGGATCGTGGTGGAGAGTATTTCTCTAAAGTATTTGATGAATTCTGTGAGGAACACGGTATTATTCACGAGAGGACGCCTCCCTACTCGCCACAATCAAACGAATTGCTGAGAGGAAAAACCGCACGCTGACCGACTTGGTGAATGCCATGTTGGATACTGCTGGTTTATCTAAGTCATGGTGGTGGGAGGCTCTGCTGACTTCGTGTCATGTCCTGAATAAAGTTCCTAACAAGAATAAAGAGAAAACCCCTTATGAGGAGTGGGTTGGGAGAAAACCATCACTTTCCTATTTGCGTACTTGGGGATGCTTGGCGAAAGTCAACGTTCCGATTCCAAAGAAACGCAAACTCGGACCAAAAACAGTGGATTGTATCTTTCTAGGTTATGCTCAGCGTAGCATTGGTTATAGATTTCTAGTGGTTAAATCCGAGGTACCTGATATGCATGTTGATACTATTATGGAATCTCGCGATGCAATTTTTTTTGACAATATGTTTCCTATGAAAGATATGCATAGTTTTGCTGAATTTTCTTCTGAATTAATTCCGGAATCTAGTACATCTAGCGATCATACTGAACAACCACATAATGAGAAAGTCCTTGAGAAGAATGACAATGAAGCTCCTAAACGGAGTAAGAGACAGAGGATTGAAAAATCCTTTGGTGATGATTTCATTGTGTACCTTGTGGACAATACTCCTACGTCTATTGCAGAGGCATTTGCATCTCCAGATGCAGATGACTGGAAAGAAGCTGTCCATAATGAGATGGAATCCATTCTTTCTAATGGGACGTGGGAGTTATCTGAACGACATTATGGTTGTAAGCTAGTGACCTGTAAGTGGGTGTTCAAGAAGAAGCTAAGGCCTGATGGTACTATTGAGAAGTACAAGGCACGGCTTGTAGCCAAGGGCTACACTCAGCGAGAAGGCGAAGATTATTTTGACACCTATTCACCTGTTGCTAGACTGACCACCATTCGTGTACTACTTTCCCTGGCTGCCTCTTATGGTCTTATCGTTCATCAAATGGACGTAAAGACAGCTTTCGTTAACGGAGAGTTGGAAGAGGAAATCTATATGGATCAGCCTGATGGGTTTGTAGTAAAAGGTGAAGAGAGAAAGGTGTGCAAATTGTTAAAATCTTCGTATGGACTGAAACAAGCACCTAAGCAATGGCATGAGAAGTTCGACAGAACTTTAACTTCTGCGGGCTTTGTCATTAATGAGGGTGACAGGTGTGTATACTATCGCCATGGTGGGGGCGATAGTGTTATATTATGCTTGTATGTTGACGACATACTGATTTTCGGTACAAGCATAATTGTGATCAATGAGGTCAAGTCTTTTCTATCAAAGTGTTTTGATATGAAAGATCTGGGAGAAGCTGATGTAATTCTGAACATCAAGCTTATTAAGGATGAGAGTGGGATTACATTGACGCAATCACACTATGTTGAGAAGATCTTGAGCCGTTTCGGCCTTATTGATAGCAAGACTTCTCCAACACCTTATGATCCTAGTGTGACGCTTCGAAAGAATAAGAGGATTACGAAAGATCAATTGAGATACTCTCAAATAATCGGTTCACTCATGTACCTTGCGAGCGCGACGAGGCCTGACATCTCTTTTGCTGTGAGCAAATTGAGAAGGTTCATGTCAAACCCGGGTAATGATCATTGGCATGCACTTGAAAGAGTCATGCGCTATCTAAATGGTACTATGAACTATGGGATTCATTATTCAGGGCACCCTGCTGTGCTTGAGGGATATAGTGACTCCAACTGGATCTCAGATGTAGATGAGCTCTACGCCACAAGTGGATATGCATTTCTTCTTGGAGGTGGCGCGGTGTCATGGAGGTCTTGTAAACAGACCATATTGACGAGGTCAACCATGGAAGCAGAACTTACTGCTTTAGATACAGCTACTGTTGAGGCAGAATGGCTGCGTGAGCTCTTGATGGACTTGCCGGTGGTTGAGAAACCATTACCGGCTATCCTCATGAACTGTGACAATCAAACGGTGATTGCCAAGGTGACCAGTTCTAAGGATAATGCGAAGTCATCAAGACACGTCAAAAGACGTTTGAAGTCTGTCAGGAAATTGAGAAACTCCGGAGTAATTACTGTTACGTATATTCAAACAGACAAAAATCTGGCAGATCCCTTTACGAAGGGACTATCACGTAATGTGATAGATAGTGCATCGAGAGAGATGGGTATGAGACCCGTGAGCGTTACACCATAGTGGTAACCCAACCTATGTGATCGGAGATCCCGTGAATTAGGACCTGGGAAGAACAAGCTAGTGGTTTGACTGAGGAGAGTATTTGATAAACCCTCTCTAAGTGATGATGCATAACTCTCAGAAAATTGTAAGGCAGGATGGCAACATGACTTAATGTGTTTATGTTGGCTATTCATAGCAAAGATGCTATCCTACAGAGTATTCTTGAAAGAACACACCTATGTGAGTCCGACTGTAAACGTCGCAGTCTATGAGATTTGGGTGATCTCTAGTAAACTCATGAAGTGACCATGGAGTATGACGCATATGCTCCACCCGCGGGGTAGGCTACTGGCAGCCAAGTACTAGTCATGACTTTGAGTAAAGTCTATTGGCACAAAACTTGCAATTCAAGGCATAGTCCATTGTTCAAGTTGCTGATAGATGTAGCTTAAGGCTCTAGACGGAAGTTCAACTTAACAGTCTCTGCTGAAACACTGGTATATAAACAAGTAGCGAGGATTGACAAATCTTCAAATGGGCATTTGAGATCTGGTGGGGGATTGCTGAAATATTTGGGCCCAACAAGTACAAGCACAATAAGAAATCCTGAAATCTCAAAATGACCCATGTGTACTAGTGAGTGGTGGGAGTGGGAAGTTTAGTCCCACATTGGAAGTTTGAGGAGTTGCACACCACCTTATAAGGTGGAGTGTTGTAGGGATTGTATGTGAGTGAGAACAAGAGAGCCTCTCGCGCACTCCTCCTCCTCCTCCTCCGCCGCTCGCTCGACTCGACACGACACGTCGCGATCGCGTTTCGTGAATCGAGTCTCGAGCCGAGACAATAATTATCTTTATTTTGCAGTTTTGGAAAACCGATTTCGTAGTCGTGACGGACGCGTCACAGCCGAGGCGGTTCGGGTCGCTCCCGTATCGCGTGTTGCAACCGACTCGGACGTGCGGCGTGGGCCTCCCACGTCGCACACGTTAGGGTTTTCCGAACCGCACTATAAAAGACGCGCACCGTGGGCGCTGTACACACACCGAAACCAATCTAGGTTTTGCCACACCTCGTTCCTTGCGCCGCCACCGTAGTCTACTCCATCCCGAGCGCCGGCGTCCACCGGCGAACGGGAGAGCAGGTCTCCGGAACCAGTCGCCTTTGTGATCCTGTACGGGAGAGGGCGAATTAGGTTTTTGGGAAGCGCTTCGCGCGACTGCTCGCTGCTTTCACGACGGCTCGTCTGCCTAACAAGTCAGGCGGTGCTGCGTAGCGTCGCCTCAAGCGTCGTCTACTCCGACCCGTCATCGCCAACGTTGTCATCAACAACGTTACTACAAACGATCGGTACGGAATCTGTGTTCTGATCTGTCTGTTTAACATGTCTACTGTTTACATGTTTAGAGAGATCGTGTTGCTATTATTCATGTTGTCTGCTGCATCTAGTATGTTCGAGTTCCACATGTTAATAGCTGCTTTTGTCATGATTTATATTCTGGAATTAATCGTGGAAATTATGCCTAATTATTCAACACTAGAGAGGATTACATTACATGTATCGCCTCGCACCTCCCTCCTGGGGCTGGTGATGTCCCTGTGGCTGGCCGGCGGTGGCGCTTGAGCCTGGACCGGTGGTGGCGGTGACCACTCTGGTCTGATCTACGGCGGCGATGCTGGTCAATGGCGACCAGAGGAAGTTTACAGGCGGCGGAGATGGAGGATGGTGATCGGCGGCCATGGGATCTGATATATAACCTTGGGATCCCATCTGGAACCTTGCGATCCGATCTGGATCGGCGGTGGTTCCGCAATCGGCATGCAGGTCCTGGGCTTGATTTTCTTCATGAGGACGTCGAGGGCACCGGCCCTGGGCGTGGTCGTGGTGGCCTCCTTCTTTGTCGAAGGTGGTCGGCCAGCTGGCGTCCCGGCGGCGAGTGGGGACGGGTGGCTGCCGGTGAAAGTCGCGCTTCGACTTCGGTAGTGGTGGGCAACGACGGCGACTACACGGCGTTACCTTGTTAAAGGCGTCTCCTATGCAGTCCACGTCTTTTCATTCGCGCGGCTGCTTCGCGGTCCATTCGGTGCTACTCTCGCGGCTGCCGGTGAAAACCGAGACGGACGATGGCGGCTCATCTTGGCGTCGTTCTCAGGCGAAGGCAGACTTGGGATTCTCTGGGAAAAACCCCAGATCCAAGCTTTCTAGATCGGTCGTTGGTGACGGTTATGGGTGCCATTCTCCCTCTTGAGGGCAGAGTTTTTGGAGCTCATACTGACTGAAGGGAGCAGTGCCGCTTCTTACGCATCATCTACGGCGAGTTTTGGCGGCATGGTGCATCAGAGCCTCGTCGCACTTGCGTGAGGATGGTCACGTGCAGGGCGGAGGCGTTGTCTGGCGTCGTGGCGGCATCGACGACAGGTCTTTCATGGCCAATGCCTTGATCCATATCCTGAAGATGGGATAGCGGAAGACGGAGGTGGTGACTTCTAGAGCGTGTACGTCGGTGCGTGCTTGGGTCTGCCGGACCGACTGTGCCTTTTGATCGCTGGTCAGGTGGCTATGCGAGGCCTTCGGGTTTTTGATGATGCGCGTTGGTGTGTTGCCAGATGAGGGTCCTGTTTTTTACCACCCCTTCACGGTATTGTTGGGCTTCGTAGGTAGGTGTTCTACGTGTTTTTAATCAATGAAAACCGGATGTGTGCATCATGGGCTTGGAATAGAACCTCCATTTAAGAAGAAGAAAAATGTATTGCGTCGCTGCAGTCAGATTTCAGAATGATGGGACACCGCTCCTTCCTCGCAAGCCGCCATGACGAGGCGAGTCCCCCCTTGCTGGTCAGGCAGTCTAGGCCGATTTGGATCGGTGGATCGGGGACGGTAGGCGCTGCATACGGACAGAAAAGACGACGCGCGCGCGCCTTCTCTTATCCGGGATTCTGTTGCGCAGAAGTCAGCTTGCATGAGCAGCGGAGACTAACACGGACCATCGCGGTCGTCATTTCGGCATGAAGCGAGAAGGAAGCGCGCGCGCGCTCGCCGGCCGTTGCGAATTAAGCATGGGCGCGCCCGTAAGCAACGCACACACAGCGGCGCGCCGCTGAGAGAGTCAGGTGGCTCCCCCCGGGTCCTCGAAAGGGCGCCTCTGCGAAGAGCTGAACGCATATCCATCCACCGGGTAGAAGCTAGCTTTAGGCAGCCACGCCATGGAACGGCTGGCGCTCGGCTGGCCGTATATGCGCCGAACGGTTCGTTGCTGGCCTCGGCGCGCCCCCGCGGAGTGTCTGTCGATCGCGCTTCACGCCCTGCCCGCGTGGGCGCGGCAGAATTTGCGGTGGCGTATGCGCCTACGCTCACGAAGGCACACGCCGGACGTATGTGCCGTTCGTTTGACGTGGCATAGGTTTGCCAGCTCCGATGATTGTCCATATGTGGGTCTTCAGCGTGATATATGTAGGCACACTCCCTCGGATAAGAGCATGTACCCATAACAAAATCTTTCCTACTCCCTCAGTCTCAAATTAATTGACTTGGATTTGTCAAAACGTGGATGAATATAAATCCAAGTCAATTAATTTGGAAGCGACATTTAGAGGCACCCCCAAAAAAGAGAGAGAGAAGACAAAAAAAAAACTAAGTGTACAACGAGTCTTATCTTAAACTATCTGTAACAATTATTTTATATACTCTCTCCGATCCATATTAATAGGTGTTGAAGTGGATGTATTTAGACATGTTTTATTGCTAGATACATCCACTTCACCACCTATTAATATGGAACGGAGGGAGTACTCGTAAAATTATGGGGTTGTTCAAATTAAAATAAAACTTAGTATTTTTTGCGGGTACCAAAAACAAAACTTAGTACTGATAAGACATCTTCTATAATCGAGAATTTTCTTAATCTTTTATTTCTAAGAGAATATAAAAATCTTATTCTATTTTTCTCTCTTCCAACTCCTGGGTGAATCCTGTCCTCCTAGGTGAACCTCTAGTTCCCTACCAAACCCGAAACTCCTAATTATCCTTCCCAAACCCCGAGCTTGATTCCCCATTCTAACTTCCACTCCATCGTCACCATTGTATGGGCCGCTTCTGTTGGCTCATGGGAATTACGTCGTCTGCATGTTTGTGACACATGCATGCTCAGTTTTAATCATCTTAGAACTGCAGGGATCAAACTAGCCATGGAAAATGTTATTTATATCGTGCTCCACAAGATTAATCTGATCGAAGTGATGTCCAAGTGTTACCCATGATGACATGTTCTTGGTCTTCCTAGCTCCTTTAGGGCATCTTTGGTTCAAAGAAATAAATCCAAAATATCTAAGGGTTCCTTTCCTACACTAGGATCCTATAGGATATCTAGCAGGAGGCTAGTCATCTAGAAAATTTTCCTTTGTGTTTATGCCAACTATGATAAGTATTGAATCTCTATGTCTGTGTTTTTCTAGTGGTGCAACCAAACAACTTCTGTTACTGTTTCATGCGTTTTGTATTCTGTAAAATTCCATGTGTCATGACATTTTATTCATGCTTTTGTCAATTAATGTGAAGCGAAGAGGCCCTTAGTGTCTCTAAGACTAATAATGGTGCACATGAATGTGCACGATTTTTTGAGTTATATAAATTTATCTTGAATACTATCGCTTCCAATACTCCATGTATAGCTGCTAGAAAAATAGCCATAGATATGCATGCCCAAGATAAGATACACTTCATCACTAAGATGCAATACATTGTTCGATAGATCCAGTTGAATGCTGAATGAAGCATTGACCATAGAAGCTAGTATTGAATTATTGAGTTGAATGAGCGCGATGAGGTATGTTGCATGATCCCTAAATCCGAGCCTTCCAAAAGTGCAAGGCAAAACCACGTGATGGAAGCTCCGGTGGCGACTGCGGTGAGGAGAAAGCTACCAGTTCAGAATAATTCAACATGACACAATCTCATCATATTATCATAAGAAGGTAAAGAGTTTTAAATTCAACATCTCTATTACATGTCGCGAGCAAAAATTAGTAGCACTAACATGAATGAAAATACTCCTTCCCATTTATATTTCTCCAAACAAAACACCATTGCTATCCGATAAAATTACTTTAAAAAGATTTAGATTTGTTCTGCAAAATTCATTTTAGAAAGCAAAATAACATCTAGATTATTGTCTCCAAATCTATTATATTTAACATCGGTTTCTTCCCTCGGTAAATGGCATGCAGGATGAATCTCATACTCTAGTATTTACGGATGAATACGACTCTCACTAACACATAAACTCATGCCAAGTCTGTAGTAGCAAAATATGGTTGTTAGATTTTAACCGCCGATGGCTGAAAGAAAAATATGGTTGGTGTCAGTAAATGCCAAGCACCAAATACACAATACTGTATTTCAAGGAGAAATGTTTTACACCTTATACATGAGAGAAAATGACTTCGTACAGGTAAGTGATCATCGATAAATGCCACCCCAGAAGGCCAATTCTGTCATCTGAGTGAACCTTCTATTCTGCAAAAAAGAGGACACAGTGCATGAATGATATATTCGCAACATACAGATTTCAACATGAATTTGGTTCTGACCAGAAAAACGAATAGACATAAACTGCAGATGAGACGAATAGCAGTTGGGTGTAAATTCGATTGAAACACTTTAATTAGTTCAAATCAGTAACAAAATTGTATTGTAACTACGAATCCAAATGGCACATTGGATGAACTAACATATAGATCAAGACCGTCACCCTCGTCCAAATCAAATCAACCCTCTCGTTCAAATCAAATAGTATTGTAACTGCGAATCCAAATGGCACATTGATGAACTAACACATCATCCAAATCAGATCACCCCTCTCGTACTTGTTCTAGGAATCAAACTAACACAAGGTCCTTGGTAGAAGATCTACCCTCGATCTGTGCACCGGGTCACACAGTAAAATAGAACCTTAGGACAGTAGGAAGCAAATCCGATGGACGGTTTACCTTATGCATAAAATACTGGCGCTAGCCGGGTTGTGTGCGCCGAGGGACGGTGCCGGCGACGAAGACGATGACCTCATGGGTGATGCCGCCAGAAAGAACCCCAAGTGGCACAGATCAACGTCATGCAGGATGAGGGAGGTGACTTTGTGGAGGTGAAGGCGTCGGACCCGTAGAGGGCGATGCTAGACGGCGATGTGCGCAATGAGGGAGGCGTCGTGCGAGATGAGGAGGAGGCAGTTGGTTTACGATCGTGTGTTATCTTTTTTTTTAGAGAAACAAAGGAGAGGGGGAAGTGGTTGATGGTAGAGCGAGCGGGGATGGCCATGGTTTACCACTAAACATGGAGTGAACATAGGTCGTTGGATCTGATGCTTTAACGTTTAAGATTTGTTGGATCCACCCCCTCTCTCTTTTTATAGTAGTAGTGATGGAAAATAGGAATACAAATCTTTTTCCCTAACTTTTCCATAACCATGCTCCTCAATAATGATGTGCACTAAAACCGATGACCATATCTCCATGTCATACAAATCATACCAGATAGCCATGCCATCCACATAAACCATATTGTTTTCTATTAAAAGAGCTCTCCATGCTTGCACCGAAGGTTAAAGTAATAGTTGCACGAGCCACCCATTTACAGTCGCCGATCCTTGTATATGATGACGTGGTATAGGTAGCGTTGACCATTCACGTAGGTCTCCTTCGTGACATATATGGGAACATTTTTCAAAATCTTGATGTACATGGCCCTCTCCCAACACACACATTCACACACACCCATCAAATTTCCGATTCCAATACCTCGACCTAAAATCCCTATTTCCCTTGACGTCCAATACGGTCTCCATGACAATGTCCATAGTTGATGGACTTGGGTTCGAGATTAGGGAGAGTAAGCTTCCTAGTGGTATCATCGGATCCCGAGCCTAATTCTCCGGTCTATCTTCCCAGTCTATTAGTACTATACCTGGCCAAGGGAAACCTAGCCCGGTCGACCCAACCCGACCCAAAATTTCCGGGCCTAGGCCCAACAGGCTTGCCCATGGGCCAGGCTTGGGCCTAGGTTTCAAGCCTAAATATTGGGCCGGGACAGGCTTGTGCTTTGTATTTTGGTGTTTTAAGAAAGAGGCCTGGCCCGAGGCCTAAAGCCCAATGGGCTTTTCCACTAAGGGCCTGGAAACTAGGCCCGAAGTGCGGCTCGGCCCGACGTATGGCCAGATATAATTGGTACCATCGCTAGACATTGCTTTTGTTGGCATATATGACTAGGTCTCCAGCACGTATGTGCATGTTCATTTTTCTCCCACTATTTTTCGTCCAGTCATCCCTATAAACCTATCGTGGTATTATTTGAGGCAATGTGACTCACACATTAATTATCATGAAAAAATCACAAACATAGTTCTTATAGAGTTTAAAATGTAAATCTCTCAAGACGGTTCTTCTTGTTGTACAAATAAACCCAAGGATCAACATAATTGTGTTGCATCAAAACTCCTTTCTCCCTTCTACAACATATTGATATTCAATACTCCCTATGATCCTACATCAATGATCATGGTGAGCGCCACCTTCCCGACCGATCCAACACAAATCATCCATTCTCCAGGTATTTCTTGGTCCAATCTCTTTCTTATCCATGCCCATGCTCCAAGTCCGCAAGAATGAACTACTTGTATGAGAGGGTTCTCTCATTTTGTTCATTGCAATTTGAAAACTTCAACGTACGGTCACTCAAGATGCTCTACGATACCTTGTATGGTAACTACATTTTATACCGATGTATACATACCATGTTTGGCCACTTGGACCATCCATGTAGGTTCTTCATGTGATGGAGTCACACCAACTTGAGGCCTTTTGCACTAATTAATTAAGATCCCCCATCGCCCACACCCACAATATTTATTACCCCTTTCATTCCTATTTCCTCTCATCCAATGTCTCTTTGTATCATTTAAGGGTCCCACAGATACACCAAAATAAGAAGAAATGGAAGCAATCATAGATGGGTGGTAACCGGTGATGACCACGTGCAAGTGGAGAAGGGCTACAAAATTTCTTATCTTCCTATATAGGAGCAAGAAGGGTTGGTCAAACAATGATGCATGTTCACTGTTAAGAGGTTGAACCATGTATATGGTAAGAGAAAATAAATCACACAATTTCATAGAGTTTTTTGATGAAATATGATATTTTTCCCAGTCCAATCATTCTACAGTCGTAATTGTGATAGATCTAGCATTGATAGTTTAAATTTTTGCGCAAGGATTCCAGGAAGGTTTTTGTTCATAAAATGTTACCAAACTTTAGTAGGTTTTTGTGTTTCACTTGGTATTTTCATATTTTGTGAAATAGTATTTTGGATTCTCGCAACTATTACTCCAGTGCCGAGTTTAGGCGTGGAGGTTTTTTTTTTGTTCGATTCTAAAACCAATAGGGCTTGTGTTGATGGGAGGGTTATTTAGTATGAGTTGGGCTATAAGGAAACATGGTCACCGATCTTAGTGGACAACACTGCTAAGGATCATGGTTATAAAAAAATTGGCAAGATAAATATTTATTGGTGTGTGCATGGGATGGTAATCAACATGTTCTTAGAAAAATTAGAAAACGGGGATGACACGAAGAACATGTTGTCAATGCAACAAAACTTGGGGACCACTTCCACGGATTAATATTGCACATCACAATGGAGAATAGCATCCTCCTAGATATTTAGCTATAACCACCACATATGCATTTCACTCTATTAGTTTTATTCCATTCTATGACATGTTGATATTATTAGACTAGTTGTTTGGGGTCCATGTTCATTATCAACCTAACCTGAGTTCCTAAAACTCTTGTAAATAAAAACAGATGGATATAAACATTTGCAGGTTCAAAATAAGCTTATTAATATGGCTACGAGCTTCATAAAGAAGGGTGATTTATAACGAACCTGCTAGCGGTGTCCACTTGTTACATGGAAAATGTTATCATACACTCCAAAGAAGATAGGTGGTCTAGGGGTCGCAGATATGGACTTGTTTGGACTAGGCCTTTGGTTATGTTGGTCTTGGCTGCAATGGACAGATCTAGCGCTGTCATGTGCCAAATTGGAGCTACCTTTGTAATGATATTAAAATGGTCCTTTTCTGCACTTTTAGGAAAATAACCACTGAATATGACCGTTGAACTAGTTTCTAGAGAGGCAAGTGGATTGGAAACTTTTCCCTCTTTGACCGTGCGCTAGAGGTATTCAAGATGGGTTCCAGAAAGAACAAATATATTCAGCATAATCTCAGGGTGATAGATGGACCGCAACCACAACTAGTCTCACAACCTGAGTTCGTGGATCTTTGAATCTTACTTAAAAACCCTGTCATTAACCATGCTTGAGAGGGCTTATTTGATTGGATTGGACATCCTCTGGCGACTATTTGGCTAGCTCAACATGCATGTTCCGTTTCTAGGCCATCAATAGCCATTCTGATCATCCCAAGTGCTGGAAGTTAGAGGCCCTCCCAAACACAAGCTCTTTGCACGGGGCATATGCTCCATGCCAAAATCCCCACGATAGAAAATAGTAGGATGTGTAGATGGTCCTTGCACTTTCATGTGCATTTCTTAAGAATTCAAACTGTTTGGCTAGCCATCAGACCACATTGGTCTCCTTAGTGTGTTGAGACTGATTGCAAGCTATTGCTACTAATGCTACTACCTATCCTTCTAGTTAGTCAGTAATAATAATTATATCCCATCCTTTCTCATCAAAGACAGTAAAATAAAAATATAGCAGTGGTGGATCAAGACGAAAGGAAAACAACTTAGGCATTTCTTGCCCATGAAAATAGGAAATATGAATTTTTCCATCCATTGAAACCGAGTTAGGGACTGACAATTATAGAACCTGCAACTTTTGCCTTGATAGGGCGACACTCGGACCGATTCAGCAAAATGATTGCTCTTTCTCCCAGAAGGTGGGAAAAACTAAGGCGCTGCTGATACTCCCACACCGCCATGAGCGATGTTGGACGACACAAATCAATGATGAAGAATTTACATACTAGCGGCCCTTTCATGCACAAGGACCCGTCTGTGTAGTGGCCATTTCATATACACCATTATTTAGAACATCTAAAAGGAGACGAACTGTTTGGGGTTTAGCGATGCGAAGCAAACATACCTGTATTGGGCTTTGGTGGACATCGGTTTCCACAACTCTAGAAGTTTCTCTTATGCGATAAGTCGGCATGCCGCAATGTGGGGTCTGGTCTTGGCCGGTTTTATATAAAAAAAAGAACTTCTAAGTGGAAGATAGTGCTCCTATTGGCTATTATCACTTTGAGTAGCCGTGCATACCTTTTATTGCTCCAGTTGAGATGATCTTCTAAATGGTTTTAATTTCTAGAATAGATGATCTTCTAAATGTGATATGCGACGAAATCATTAATTGCTGTTCAAAATATAATGAACTTGCAAACTATTTTAAAAATAACACAATCCCTGAATTAAGATACTGGCGCACATCACAAAGCATTGTTAAATGGAGGATCGATCTCGTGCCAGGTGAGAGAAGATGGTCAAATGCCATGCGCCTAATAACATGTGTCAGATCAATGTCATCTGATCATAATACCTGCACACTACAGCTGTAAAGATGCACACCCAGCAATGCATTAAGTGCACATCAATATATTTAACAATCTCTTCAAGATGTACTTGCAAATGCCCTTTCGAAAAAAAGGAAAGGTGTATCTGCAACAAGCTAGCATGCTATAGATATAGATATACATTGCATTTTAGCTTGCATAATACTCTTCCCCGTATCAAAATATAAGATGTTTTAACGTTTTCACAAAAGGTGTCTCTCATTTAGTACAAGATTTGTTTTAATTCAGTATAAAATGAGTGACACTTTTTATGCATCGGAGGGAGAAACACAAACGCGTATCATACGATGCCATAGGCAAATTCCAATTCCAATTAACTAAAGAGGATCCGATCAAAATGGTAGCGGCAGAAAATGGCTGCAAGCTTGCTCTCCATCTTAACTGGAACCAGTGGACAAATCCGCAGGGTAAACGCTTTGACGGGCCATGATGATAAAACTAAGCACCCGGCCACGTACGTCCCCGCCGCGCGCGCGGTCTATACGCGGCGTCACCTCGAGAAACGGGAGACACATTTAAGCGCGCGGGCACGACCACGTGAGAGAAGCTAGCAGCCACACACATAGCAGCGCTGGACTTCCGGAGCGCTAGCTGCTCTTCTCTCTTTGTTTTGTGCCTCCAAGAAACACCGCTCATGAGTTTGCAGCTCAGTATAAATAGGAGCTAGCTACCCAGCCATAAGTCCGTATTGTGTTGTGTACTTGTACTGTGCCATCTACAAGTGATCGAGCTCCCTGCCGTGTTCCGTGCATGAGAATTGATTTGCTTGGGCTGACAGAGGACCGTATATAGCTTATGGAGCTTGAAGCAGGGTATGTAGATTGGAGAGGGAATGCCGTGGATGGAAGCAAGCATGGAGGCATCAAGGCGACGCTCTTCCTCTACGGTGAGCAATTAGCTAGCTACCTAGCCCCATTCTGTCATGTATCTATGCATCTACAAATGCTTCCTTGTGGTGCACTGAAATGCTAGCTTCTCCTTTGATCTCTCTATTTTGTTTTGATTGTCTCTCATGTTTCATATACGCCGCACTGCATCATTTTCCAATTTATGTGTGTCTGCTTTAATATTTAGCGAGTGTGAATCTTGCCTTGTAATCGTACCACAACATAGTGCATGTGCCTGAAAACGTGCTTAGCCACCTCAGTTAAGAAATGCCTATTTTCTCTCTCAAAAAAAAAGCAACGTAATCGATTTTTCATAAAAGGCATTCACTAACAATTAATTCTTAGAGAGTAAAACTTCTTCCAACATAACACTATAAGGGGCAAAGTTTGTACAGTAACGTTTTTTTTTTCTCGAACAGCCACCTAAATCATTTGTCTAAGAAGAAAGTGCCAAGATGGCGCAGGTTCAGTTTGCAGGCCAAACGAACTGAAAACTGAAACGAAAAGAAAGAAAACAGAGTAAACAGAGGGAAAGCTACGTGCACTTGTACAGAGTGTACATGCACCAGTTTTGTAACTTAATTTAGTGTTTTGTTACATGCACCAGTGCTTCACAGGTGCTTATGCATATAGCTCTCTTATAAATTGCTAAAATAATCTAACAGTACAAACACTTGCAAAGGTGCGTGGCCATCCAAAATCTTCAGTTCTTGACTCCTTCGGTACAGGTAACTGAATTGAGCTAGTAAGAAACTGGGGAATACAAATAATTCTAAAGATTTCATGGCTTACCCAAACCTGATAAATATGATCTGCTCCTCTCTAGTTGATCCTGGAATAACAGTCGCATGTTTCGTGAACCAAAATCGAACAAACTATTGGAACTGAATTCTATGCTCATTTGCAGTTCTGGTCGTTCTGAGAAGTTGCCCTAGCAGTGCAAACTTCAGTCTTGTGGCCTATTTCCATGGGACACTGCATCTGGATATTGTAACCTCGTCAGCTATGATTACCTATCTGGTCGGTGCCATGTCATTCTTTGCTGCCCTGATGAACTTTATCTCCAGTGCATATATCCAGCGAACCACTGCTATATTTGTATTCGGCCCCTTTGTGGTCCTGGTAAGTCTTCTTCCCCTTTGGACTACTGTTGAGATAAATGTCAATTAGGCCTAATGATGAAGTTGCACCCTTTAAAGCTCTTCACAATCATGGTGCTATCAAATAGACTGCAAACTTTTATGTTTCTGCCAAGTTTCTACTTTGGTTACCAGGTTGAAATAGAATTTTTGTAGTGAAGCATATTATCATGAAATAAGTTCGCTTCTTTTTTGTGCCTGAGTACACCAGTTAAAATTGTATAATATACCGACTTATCATCAAAATTTGTAGTCTGCTCCAACAACAGGGTTTGGTAGTCTTTTGTTTCAATAACTGATAAATATTCAAGAGAGTGATAGCCCTGTGATTGAGCAATCTGCCAACAAGTTAAACAATTTGGGGTCATGTGTATCAGTAGTAACTGCTATCAGAATTATTTATGCTTTTGAGATTCAGGAAGTTGATGCCAAAATTTAGAATTCTAAAATTTTATGTTCGAGTAAATTCCAGTTTTTAACCCCTAGTTTAACAATTTTGACGCTAATTACCCTATTTAAAAAGTTCTCATCGTAATTACCCCATTTAATAAAAGTTATGCCAATTTTTACCCCATCTAAGTTTTTACAGACTTACAATCTATGAGAACTTTTACGGTACCCCGAAATAATTGTGAGCCATCCATTTGCCTCAATCTAGCGGTTCATTTTAATTGGTACTCCAACGAAACCTCAGACGAGTACCACGCCCAAAACGGCTGGAGTACGATCTGTTTAGGGGTAAAATCGTAATCAGTACGTGAGAGGATAATTATCGCGTCACTTCGAGTAATAATTAAAGTCCAAAAGAAAAATATCTGACGGCGAGCCTGGTGGCATGCATAGCCCAACGACGATCGAGTCGAGTGTTCGCGTGGCCGGCCAGACAACTCCAAGAACAAACGGGAGCTACCGATATGCTTCATGGCGTGGCGGCCGCAACGGCCTAAATCTCCGGCGCCGACGTGATGAAGAATTATAATCTGGGCTACTTCCGTCGTGCGTTATATTCCCTAATTTACGCGATATATGATCTATAAGTAGTAATCACGATGAGATGATCTCTTCTTCAATTGCACCGCGATGCTCAAAGCTCCTGGGGAGGCGGACGCCCCGCATCTTGCAGCAGCGTCAGTTATGACTGTACCCAGTAATTTGCTCAACTGCTCGTGTCCTCGTCGTTCCCTGATGCATCAACATCAAAGAGTACAACCAATTTGGATCCTAGACCTGCACTGCCACCGTCAGATCTGGCCACGACCGGAAGAGGCAGCCGGATTTGTTGATCCGGGCGAACAGGAGCCATGCATGTTTAATTTGTAGAAGAAAAGTCTAATATACCCTTTAAAATGGATGGTCAGATTTGATCGGTACTCCCATTCTCCCTAATGGAGTACCGGGGTACTGTAAAAATGCCTCTATAAATTATGCACACTAAAACAATTTTTGAGGCCATCCGTTTATTATGCACCTGTAAATTCTGCACACTAAAACAACTTTTGGGGTAATCTAAGTTCTTACAAACAGTCTATAAATTATGCACTTGTGCTGAACATGTCGTACAACAATTGGTTCAGAGCATGTACAAATAAAAATTAGACGTTAGAACACAGCTCGGACTAGAGAGTCGATTGATCAATTGCCTGCGTTCGGTGTTCCAGCTCCCGTGTT
The DNA here is from genome assembly GCA_028641055.1 of Alopecurus myosuroides. Lineage (NCBI taxonomy): Eukaryota > Viridiplantae > Streptophyta > Magnoliopsida > Poales > Poaceae > Alopecurus > Alopecurus myosuroides. The sequence continues at coordinate 190,954,941 of CM054059.1, read as the reverse complement.
CTCCTTGATGTTTATCAGCTGACGAAACTTAACCCCCATAGCAGCCACAACCAGGTCGCTACGATACATGATCAACATGTGGAGCGACACATCTTTGAGCAGCAGCAGATTCTTCCGGCCGTCCACCGAGTAGTACGAGGTACATGAAAATAGTCTACATGGAACGCCTATCTACCTATGGTCGGAATCAGCTAGTGAATGACACAAAACAAACTAAAGGGGGTAAAATTTGGCACAACTTCTACTAAATGGGGTAATTGGGATGAAAACTTTTTAAATGGGGTAATTATCGTCAAAATTGTCAAACTTGGGGGTAAAAACTGGAATTTACTCTTTATGTTCAAACAATGCAGGGTTATATGTTGCTAGCATTGCAGGCACACTTGCCTTCACTACATCCTATGGATTGTGAGATAAACAAAGAACCAAACAACTGTGAACCAGCTGAAGGCTGGAACTTAACACTGCTATACCTGAGCTTATTTGTGTTTGCCGTTGGAGAAGGCTGCATGCGCTCCTGCCTACCATTCCTTGGTGGAGATCAGTTCAGCAATGATGATCCGAAAGAAACCCAGCTTAAGGGTAGGTTCTTCAGCTGGCTTAAATTTGCAAACTCCCTTGGAGCGCTCATCGGATTGGTATTCTTAGTCTGGATCGAAAACAATTTGGGCTGGGCCATTGGCTTTATGGTGTCTGCACTTACTGTATTTGTAGGGCTGTTTGTAGCAGCCAGTGGACTGCCTTTCTACAGAACACACAAACCCAATGGAAGTCAGCTGACCAGAATATTGCAGGTAAAAGTTCACATGCCATGTAGATTTGTCAATATAATTCAGTACACATGTTAATTATAAAGGCTCCAGCATGTTAGTTACAAACTGAAATTATTATTCATCATGCAAGGAAGGAATTGAAACATTTTGTTTCCACATATGAAACTAAATAACAATTTAATATGTAAACAAGCTCATGTGATATTTCTACCAAGATAAAATAAGCAAACCTGAAAACAAAAATGTTCTCAAGTTATGTACCTCTCCAGGGTATTGTGACTTCATCAAAGAAGAGGCAGGCTGCCATTGTAGATGATATTGAGCTGCAAGAAACCAGTACATCAGATTGTGTTGATGGGCAAGATAAATTCGACAGCAAGATCATTGGGTAAGTTCCCTATGCTTTTTCTTCAGAAAATTTATTCTGAAAAGACCATGGGAAAGATGCATTTCAGGAAATGGAAATGTAACAAAATGATTCTTTTGTGTCAGACATATCAAAATCATGATGCATGTTAGTATATCAACTATGCATTTCTTACACATTCTTCAGTACATGCGATAGAGATAACAAATTATCTATGTTCATTCTGCAGCACCAATCAACTTGAAGAGGAAACACATGTCATAATCCAAATGCTTCCAATCTTCATCAGCTGCTTGCTCATCTACCTGCCCTTCACGCTGTTAATGACACTGACCATACAAGTCGGCAGCACGATGGACAGAAGGATAGGCACGATCAAGATATCCTCCGCCTCTCTCATCGCAATCCCAACAGCATTTCACATGCTTATGCGACCATTCTACGGGCGGATATTGATACCACTGCTAAAAAGATTCACAGGTCACACGCAAGGAATTACACCGCTGCAGTGTATTGGTGCTGGCTCCGCATGCGGGATAGCAGCAGCATGTGTTGCCACACTAGTGGAAAGAAGAAGACTGACAGTCGCAGAACAACATGGGATAACATCGACAGGACCAGCTGTCCCGATGTCCGTGTTTTGGCTGGTGATGCAATTCTTCCTGCTAAGCATCATGGATGTAGCATCCTTCAGTGGGCTGATCGAATTCATAAAGAGCAAGTCGTCTCCACAAGCGGAGCTGATAGCACCGGCAGCACAATCCATTCCTGCTGGAATAGCAGCCTGGTTGGCATGTGCCTTCATACAGTTAGTAAACAGAGCGACGAGGCATGGAGACGACACAAGAGGATGGCTAGACGGAGCAGACTTCAACAGGACGCACCTCGACCGTTTCTTCTTGGCACTGGCGGCCTTCGAGCTGGTGGCACTGATCAACTATGCTTTCTGGGCGAGGAGATATGCCAACAAGCAACAGAGCAATACATAGGTGTTATATAGGGTAGTTCGTAGGGACCAAATAATTTTGATGAATTTGCTTTAGTTAGTCTACCTATGCTATGCAGATTGTAACAGTGAAATCCTATAATACCCATAGATCAATAACAGCTAGAGAGCGAACAGAGCAACAAGGCATGGGGGACAGTGAAAGAGGTTGGGTTGACGGGAGTCGGAACAAACTTCAGGGGGCCTTTGAGCTGCTAGCATGGATCAAATATGCTTTCTGAGCTGATTTCCGCACTAGATCAAGTCATGTTCATGAGATTAGGCAGGACCCTATTAGTCATCGAATTACCTCAGTAAATCAGTTACACAGATTCACAGAACAGTGCTGACATCTCAGGAAACTAAATAGCCACACAGTGGGAGATACATAGGTCGTATAGACCAAAGATTTTTTTATTGAAATTTTGTTTTGGTTACTTTGCCTATGCTATATATATACAGAAATTTTAACAGCGAAATCCTACAATATTCATCGTGCACAAGTGGTCGTATCACAGTCAACACAGATGTCTCCTATAGTCTAGATGCAGGCATGCAGCTATGCGCCCTTTCAGTGAAAACAAAATGTGGCATCTCGCCATGTAATCGAGTGATTGGTGAAGCATAAAGTCGTAGCCTCCCGCTGGAGACCTCAGCGCCGCGGCACCACCAAACAATCACGCGACCCGGTGGTCGGAAGTAAAAGGGATAAAGCTGTTCAGAAATGGAGCTGGAAAACCTACCGCGGCGAGTCCACGGTGAAGACAATGCTGGGAGGATCCTCCGCGGCCACTGCCTGCACCTGGAACGGCCAAATAGGTGGCCAGCCGGTGCGCTTGAGAGGGTTGGGAGGAGATTCGTTCGCGAGGTTTGGCGGGGAGGTCCGGGAGGGACGGCGGCGGAGCCGGTGGGCAGAGCAGTCTGGTCCAGTTTATTATGCCAGGTGGGACCAATTTATCAGCACACTTACAACTCGATCCCTCTTGTCAGAATGTTCTTCTCCTTCCTGTTGTTCGTTCCCCCCAAATCTGTCCCTTTCCTCGCAATCACCATGGTTGGCACGCGCGGCCAGTTCCAGTTTGTCAACCATCGCCTTCCTCCCCCTCTATCTCCCCTTGATCAATCGCGATTCTCCAGCGCCGTATCGTGGACCGCCGGCGCTGCAGTTTTCAGGGTTGGCAGGACACGGGCAGAAGCTGCGTCTGAGGGCCTCGAGACGAAGATGGGCGAACGCTGAACGCGGCCACCGCCGCCATTGGCTCCGGAAGTGGCCATGAACGGACTCGGTGGAACAAACTCAGCGCCAGCCTCGGGCCCTCGGCGCCCGCCTTCGGAGTCTCCTACTTTCTCCCCTAGGAGCCCAGATTGAGGTGGAGATACCTGCAAGCCGCGGAGAGAATATTGCCAGAATGCAGGAGGTATATGTAAACGCTTTAATTCATGTACTAGCCTATAGTAATTTTCACACTAGACATGCATCGCTGACAGATTTAGCAAGGACTTTCAGCCGTAGGCAACCCTTTGGAGGTTTCGGACTTTCGGTGATTAAACTTTGTCCATGCGCAGTTCATATCGATACATATAATCTACTAGGAGTATTTCTCAACCGCCATTCCCTTCAGACTTTATTTGCCAGATGTACTTTCTGAGCAAACACCCGAAACCTTCCACATGTTTGGTATGATTGTGCCTAATGATTTTTGAAATTATCCACTCTGAACATCATGTACTCGAGAAAATGTGGTAGATAATATAGATTCTTCAACCGTTGGTGGGAAACCTGGAGCTTCTTATCTCATATGTGGTCTCACTGTGCAAATCGTTATGAGGTTATGTCGATTGTCGAGGGCTTGGGAGCAAAGGAAACCACTTCTGTCTGTTCTACTGGATACTTTCTGCACATGGAACCTTTGTAGTTCAATTACTTCCATTGGGAAGTACAATATGAAGTTGGAAGAGCACCTACATGTCTGGTCCCTGAAAACAGATGATTGGCAAGGCTCGTGAAAATGGCCGAGTTGTTGCTTGTCATGACCTGATATATGATGGTATGATGGGATCAGATGTGACCAAGATCTAGGGTGAGTAAGATCCAGGCGAGACTTGAGGAGGAAGAAGCAAATGCAGAAGAGAGCAGAGATTAGTTTAGATTTGATTTATTCAGTGGTAGTCTTTCTCCCCTTACAACCCAGCATATATTATGTCGCAAGCGCCAGCTCACAGCCAACTGCTCCGCACCTAACACACGACCCACACGAAGCGGTACACTGCCTTTTTCACTTTCCATCTTCAGTCATCGTTTACGTCTTGCCGGGCATGATATTGCGGTATGTACAATTATATGAAAATGGATAAGAACGCAAATATTGTAAGCCTTTGTTCTTAGCCTTCAGCTCTCACATGTCACAAGCAAACACATTCTTGTAGTAGGCATGAAACACTGTGATCTGCAAGTATTGATCCACTGGAATCCGGACATCAGCAATATACCATGACCTCACAATGTAACTGGATACTTAGATAGGAATGAAAATGATATAGGATGGTAAATATACCACAACGCTCGTTTCTCCCCTGTGTGTGTGCTGGAAAGAGACGTAACTTTTTCGTTAGCAGTTTGGAAGAGGATATGGGCTGCAGTAGTTTGACTTCTCTACTTCGGTACACCAAATGGTTATGTTTTAATTTGAACTTTATTTTCATGTTACCTTAATGTGGGTTTCTGGTTTCTAGTAAAGCAGTAAATCTATTAAATATGTTATCTCATAAAAGAAAGACTCCACATTTGGAAATGTACAGCTTAGTTTGACTGTCCAGTTTCAAGCTTTGACCAGCAATCAGTATGATAATATGAACACAAACTTTTTTCGCGAAAACGCAAAAACCTTGCGTTTCGATGCGTTGATAGAAAGAGAGTTTATATGTACAAGCCTGGAGCCATTCAAATTGCTGGTCATTGATAGAAAGAGAGTATGATAATATGAACACAAACTGGATACCATTGGATTCGAATTCAAAGCACTTTCGTACAACTGATTTTGCAACAACTAACAAAATAGTGTACGAAAAACTTGCACCCAAAGTTTAGGCTCGGACATTCAAATTATGCCCTGCATTTCTAAACGGAGGGAGTATAGTTTTTTGTCTTATGACTCAATGTATTGAGCATTGATCAGTAATTTATGTACCTCTACTTCTGAGATATTTATATACATAGTTCTCATGTCGCTTTCAGACTCACCCTTCCACTTCATAAGATAAGGTGCAATACTTTGAAGGTAGTTAGCTCATCAGGATGACTTAATCTAGTAAAAATCATTGAATTAGGAGCTAACTTACAAAATGTCGGTATCAGGATGATGGCACACTGATAGCAGTATCTGATAGTTGTTGGTACTTGTTGACTTCAATAATCTCATTGTAGACGCACCTAATCATTTTTTTGCTTCTACAAATTTTATTCAGTCGGAATAGTAACAATGGAAGTCAGATTAGTGTTGATAGTTGGTGTAATGGGAGTCAAATTATTGCTGATAGTTGGTAACGATGGAATTAAGTATGGAAGAATCTTTGATTAATCCCGTCGATGTTTTCACTCCTTTGAATATGACTATCACCTGCTGATATATACCCATCTTATGGTCAGGGATGCTACGGGCAGGCTGCCAGGCAGTGATCAGGAGGAATAAGAAGCACCATGGCACCTGGAGGCTTTGTGGATTGGAGGGGAAACACCATCAATAAAGAGGTTCATGGCGGAGTCAGAGCAGCATGGTTTTTGTATGGTAAGTCATCATACGCTGAGTCCTATGTGCAGACATATTTACGCATGAAATATCTAACTGATCCCAATTTTTCAAGCTCCGGTTCCGAGTTCAAAATGTTGAGCCATTTTTATATTCATCCCCTTGCAGTTCTGACTGTGTTAACCAACGTGGTTATTATCCCAAACCTGCTGAATCTGGTTACTTATCTCCATGGAACAATGCATATGCGGGTCTCGGGCTCTGCGACTACAGCCACTAATTTTTTTGGGGCCACATCTGGGTTTGCACTGATAGGAGCTTTCCTCTCCGACTCCTACATTACTCGCTCTAGAACTATGCTCATTTTTGGTCCATTTATGTTTCTGGTAATATGAATCTTCCTCTCTTCAGTTATCTACATAATTTCTGATTTTCTATTACCAGCAACTATTATTTTGTTACTTACATCTTCTCTTGCTTTTGCTAATGAGAATTTGTACCAAGAATAGAGATTGGCAATAATACCTTTTGATACTTTATCAATTGTTTAAACATAAGCAGCTATGTCAGTTAAAGAAGTGAATATACTATCTCACTACCCTCAGACCCGTGCTAAACATGGTTACATATTTACTGCAAATTTATCATAAATTTGAGTTTCTTTAAATGTAATTCTCCAAATTTGATGTAGTCTCACTAACATTGAGGAAAACTGTTTGATGAAGCTTTGACAGCTTTTCCAATCGGTGGAACCCATCTGCCAGCACTGACTTGGCAGCCCATGTGGACACATGCTGAGCTGGACGTGGGGTCCCACCTATCAGCTCTACCTTCTTTTCCCCTTTCATTTCAGCATTCCCAATCAGCTATAACTGCCTCAAATGTGGTGGTTTCATATCATTTACTCTTGCTTAGCTGAAATACTTTTTCGTGAATAAAATGTATGGATGCACAAAATTATAACGGGTGAGGTGAAAATGGATTTTTTTAAATATATTTAACTAAAACCTTAAAACTGCCTTATACAGCTAAAATGTATGGAGTTACAAAATTATAATATGCCGCTAACATATGGAGCAAATACTAAACCTTAAAACTGCCTTATATATAATAAAAAAAGATCGACCAACCGCACTAGCGCCTGTGGCATTTTTTGTGAGAAGAACAACCGTGAGGCACCACGGGGAGGCGAGGCCTCAAACCCAGGTGGGCTGAGAGAGCACACAAGCCACTAGCTAACTGAGTGACTCAGTTCTCGAGAATTGCCTTATAACTTGTATGACAAAGCATACTTACTCCTTCATATCCTTGACCATAAGATCAACTTAATGTGGATATATATGGATACCTTTTGGCGTAGCTTGCCAGTATTGACATCTTCTTTGTTCTTTCCTAATAAAGCCTACGTAACACCCCTTACAATGTTTACTTGTAAAAAGTTATACATTATGCTATTTTTTTTCTTAGGTTCTAAAATTCTTATTTTAGGATATCCACAATTTCAAACAGGTTTAGATTGTAACACTAAGTTCTTAATCAAATGTACATTGGCTGACAGCTGTTTTATGCACTGTCTATAGGAAATTCTATTTGTGCTGCTATTGTAGTATAACCAAACATGCATTTGTGCAGGGATACGGATTACTTGCACTGCAAGCCTACCTTCCCTCACTCCATCCATCACCTTGTAACATTGAAACAGAGCTAAATAACTGCAAAGAGGTCCATGGATGGAATGCTACCTTATTGTATACGTCCTTGTATATGTGTGCATTTGGTGATGGTTTTATCCGTGTTTGCTTGCCATCCCTCGGAGCAGACCAATTTGACCATGAAGATCCCACGGAGTCCCGCCAACAGTCTAGCTTCTTTAACTGGTATACCTTCGGAATCTCCTGTGGAGGTTTTGTAGGGCTGATTTTCATAGTGTGGCTCGAGAACTACAAAGGGTGGGATATTGGACTCGGGGTGTGTGCCATCCTAATTCTGCTTGGATTGCTCGTAGTTGCTGCTGGTCTCCCTTTCTACCGCAATCAAGTACCAGAAGGAAGTCCTCTAACTCGAATACTGCAGGTTGTGCTACATTGTTCGTGGCTTAACATAAGAGACCATCTGCATTCTGTGAAATCCATAACTTAACTACAATCTTGCCTCTCCCAGGTTCTTGTTGTTGCATTCAGGAACAGAAAGCTTGAACTTCCTGAGAAACTAGAGGAAGCACATGAAAGCTGTACTGGGGCAAGGACACATTCTATTGACGCACTCTCTCAAACAAATACTCTGAAGTAAGATTCAGTGACATACTGCCATTTTATGACTTCTGTGTGGACTGTGGACTACTTATCAAGTTGGCATAGAGAGTAGTTTCTACACAGTTTTAATAATGTTCACTGTTATAAACTTTCATGCATCTTGCCAGATTCCTAGATAAAGCTTGCATCGACCGTGGCGAAAATGGAGCCTGGTCAGTTTGCAGTGTGACGAAGGTGGAGGAGACAAAGATTGTGCTCCGTATGCTTCCTCTCTTCATCAGCTCCATGATTAGCTATATATCGAATGTTATCCTCTTCACATTCACTGTGCAGCAAGGAGGCATGACGAATACGAGGCTGGGCAAGATCCATGTTTCCCCTGCGACACTCTTTATCATACCCACCACATTCCAATTGATAATGCTAGCTATCTATGACCAGTTCCTTGTGCCATTCTTGCGTAGACGTACAGGCTATGTTGGTGGAGTCACTCATTTGCAGCGCATCGGCATTGGTTTCGCCTCCATGTTGCTTGCGTCAGTCATCGCAGCGATTGTTGAGAAGAAGAGAAAGGAAGCTGTGGTGCAGATGTCCCTGTTCTGGCTTGCACCTCAGTTCTTCCTGCTTGGCGTGGCAGATGTGACGTCATTCACCGGGCTCCTCGAGTTCTTCAACAGTGAGGCGCCACGCGGCATGAAGTCTATTGCCACTGCATTGTTCTGGTGTGAGCTGGGGCTCGCGTCATTAATGGCCACATTGTTGGTGGAAACTGTGAACAGCGCCACAAGGCATGAACACCACGGAGGCTGGCTCGAGGGCACAAGCTTGAACAACAGCCATCTTGATCTGTTCTACTGGGTTGTGGCTGTTCTCGGATTGCTTGGCTTCTTCAACTACCTGTACTGGGCCAAGAAGTATGTGTACCAGCACAATCCACGCATCGTTGAGGCATCTGCCGATCAGGATTCGCTTTGAGATATTGCACATGTACTATTTTTTTTTTAGAAAAAGGAGAAAGATGCCTGATTCACCAGGAGATGGAATATTACAGTTTGCAAAGGAATGTATAAGCCTGTACCAGTGTTCTGCTTTCATGTGCTTATTGGTTGGGTCGATCATTGATACTCCACTTGTGAAATCGCCAAAATAAATGGCTCATGGTAACTCAGACTTGTTCATTGCCAACAAACTTATTGTGTTTTAGGGGTTTGCATGATTTGTTTGTGGTGTAACCCTACATGGAATTTGGTTTTGGGCTTTATCTAAGGCTGGTGCTAGTGCATCACGGCTTATCACGGGCTATAGCCCCGCCACGTCAGCTTTTCCTCTCACTCTCACCCCACTCTCACGCCACTCTCACGGCACGGTGCCAGTGTACGGGCTATAGTCCCCACTATCACTCCTCTCTCCTCCACATCAGCATTTCTCTCTCCTCCACGTCAACATTTATTTTTAAGATTTAAAACATTGGAAATAATGCAAGGAAATTATTTTATTCAACTAAAATTGTACCGATTACATAATAATTAATAAAAATTACATAAAAATTGAAAAAATTACATAATCTAGGAACGAGCCCACACATGCTCAATCAAACCATGCTGTAGCTGTGTATACATCGGCGAGGCCCTCATTTCGTTGTCCATCTGAATCCTGGCTGTTAGACTTGGTGGTGCATTGGTATGTATTGCAGGGCCGACATTTGAATCAACTGTCTCATAGATGTTCTCCAAATTGGTATCACGCTCATCGTCGATGATCATGTTGTGCAGAATGACACATGCACGCATGATCAACCCAAGAGTACGCTTGGAGTAGGAGCGTCCCGGAACTGCTATAATGTTGAACCTAGACTTCAGCACTCCAAATGTACACTCGACATCTTTGCGCCAAGCTGCTTGAGCAGTAGTGAACAGCCGATACTTTTCACTTTGTGAAAGAGTAACACCCTTCATGAACACCGGCCAGGAGGGGTAGATGCCGTCGGCAAGGTAGTAACCCCTGTTGTACTGGTGTCCATTCACCGTGAAGTTCACTATGGGTGCTTCTCCTCTAAGCACATCCGTGAACAATGGCGACTGATTGAGCACATTGATGTCGTTGTTGGACCCGGCGACTCCAAAAAAGGCATGCCAGATCCAACGATCATACGACGCAACGGCTTCTAAGATTATGGTAGGGTGTTTGATGTCTCCCCTTGTGAATTGACCGGCATGCGCAACTGCGCAGTTCCTCCACTGCCAATGCATGCAATCGATGCTCTCTAGCATGCCCGGAAAGCCGCGCTCCTCGGCTTTCGCTAACAGACGCTGAGTATCCGCGACAGTAGGTCGACGGCAAAACTCTTCCCCGTAACAGTTGATGATGCCCTCACAGAATTCCTCTAGACACTCTGACGAAGTTGCTCTAGCTAACTTAAGCCACTCATCTATCGTATCTGCAGCGGCTCCATAAGCTAACAGACGCAAAGCCGCAGTACACTTTTGTAGGGGAGAAAACCCAGGACGGTTGAGAGCATCAGCTCTTTGGGTGAAATACGGAGAGTATTCACCCAATCTATCCACAATGCGTAGAAAAAGGGATCGCTTCATCTGATACCTTCGCCGGAAGAAGCTCGGAGGATAAGCACAGTTGTCGGCGAAGTAGTCGTCGTAGAGCCGATCGTGGGCGCCCAGACGATCACGCCTGATGAACTCTCGGCGGCGTCGCGGCGGTCTTGGCACCGCTTGGAGGTTGAGCATCGCCGCCTCGTACTCCGCCTGCATTGCAGCGATCATCTCACACTCCACTCCGTCGCTCGAATCGCTGCTGCTGGACGAAGACATGGCGTCGAGAGGAGTGGAAATAGAGAGTGGAGGAGCTGAAATGAGTTGTGGAGTGAGTGAAGGCATATGGGGGGGGGGGGTATTTATAGGGGGAGGAGATGAAAATTTCGATTTTTTTGCATTTTTTTCGTATTTTTTCGGGCAGCAACGGTAACCTCCAGCGGCTAGCTGACGTGGACCAATCAGCAGGCGCCACGTCAGCTAGCCATTGGGCTCGGCCCCACTCCCCCTATCGCCTCCCCCTACCGCCCACGGCGCCAGCGCACCACCCCCGCTCCCGTCCCTCTCCCGCCCCCCCTCCCGCCCCTCTCGCCCGGCCAGCGCGGGCGGTAGCCGGGTGGTAGCGCCCGCTACCGCCGCGCGACGCGGCTGCCGCCCGCCGCTGGCCTCCCGCCTCGCTCCCGCCCCCTCTCGCCCGCTCCCGCCCCTCTCCCCCCCCCCCCCCCCCCCCCCAATCACCCCCACTAGCACCAGCCTAATGATGTAATGATAGAATGTACTTGCTCTGTTAGGCTTTGCTAAAATGTCTTATAAAAGGGGATGGTGGAGTAATATTTTGGCAAGCTGTTTTGCATATAAGCTGGGCTTCCCACTCCGCTGCCGCCGTTATTATTGTCGTTAGAGTGACCAATAATTTCCATAAATCATAACGACATTAATAAATCAGTAAATCAATAATAATGGTGGCGGCGCAGTAGGAAGCCCAGCTTATATGCCAGATGGGGCCCATTTATCAGTCACACTTCCTCTCTTTCATCAGCCAATCTCTCTCTTTCCTCGCAATGACAATGGTTGGCGCTGCTGGAGTCGGGAGACGTCCTGCTTCAGGTAATTACCCCCTGTTCCAGTTAGTCAGCCATCACTTTCTCCCCTTTGCTCTTCGCCTTGACCAATCTCAGTTCTCCAGCGCCATATGGTGGACGGCCGGCGCCGCAGTATTTCAGGGCACGCACGGGCAGAAGCTGCGTCTGAGACTAAGGAGTTGGGACGCGGACCGCGGCGGCGGCAGGGCGATGATGGGATTCGGTGGAAGCGCCTCCGAGGCTCTGACATTTGCCCCTTCGAGCCCAGATTGAGGCGGAGATACACGCAAGCCGCGACTGCCCCAGAAGAATTCAGGAGGTTATCTTGGCACGATGCATCCCTGACAGATCAACTGTCGATTGTTTGACAATTAGTATTAGGTAATTCGCGTACATTTGTTCTTTGTGAGTATTGTAGGAAGTAGGTGCCATACCGTGACATTTTTTTATGCACACTTATATCCTGGTTTCTGAAGTACCGGAAGAAAGTACGGGGGTGGATTGATGGAATAGCTACATAACCCAGGCCAACGAGGCAGACTATTCTTCAGGTAATCCTATGCTATGTGATTGTGGATGACTTCCTTCTGTTTTTGGCATCTCGTTGTTCAGCAAAGTGTTACAACAGATGTACCACTTGGAGAAAAATACACATATTATGTGCATGGCTCTCTCCAATAATAGATGCTCATTTTTGCACATATTATGGAAGATGGCACTACAGAATTTATCTATTTTGGTGAGAATTCAGTTGCATTTGCAAGTACAATGGATTAGAAGTGCATCTACATCACTACATGGCTGGCCCCTCCAATCCGATGATTCACAAGGCTCGTGAAAATGGCCGAGGTGGTTGTGGTATGTACAACAGGAGCAAAAGTGGATAGGAACACGAAAAATGTAAGCCTTTCTTCTTAGCCTTCAACAGTCAACTCTCAGGGGTCACAAGCAAACACATTTTTGTAGCAGGCATATTACAACGTGGTCTGCAGGTACTCACTCACTTGGAATCAGGACATCAGCACTATACCATAGCCTCACAAGGGAGCTGGATACTTGGATAGGAATGAAAACTGTATGACGATGGTACTAGTCTTGAAAAGGATTTAATCAATAGCTAGCCAGGATGATACTTAATCAATATTGATTGCCATTCTTTTTTACTTCTCTACTCTGGTATGGCCAAATGATGATATTTGATCTCAACTTTTTCTTATTACCTTAATATGCCTTCTAGCTAGTAAATCACTTATCTGTTAATTATGTTATATCATAAAAAACAATTGAAAAATATCTCCTAAACATGGCGTAGTTTTGACCAAGTTCAAGTACTGACCAGCAATTAGTACAATAATATATGAACACAAGCTTCAAACTGATTTGTATTCAAATCACCTTCTTATTATTTTGATTTTGCAACTAATAACAAAATAGTATACAGAAAATTTGCACTCGGAAGTCAAACTTGCACAGTCAAATTACACCCTACATTCCTAAACAGAGGGATAATGGTTTCCGGCTTATGCCACAATGTATTTGAACACTGATCAATACATTATGGTGTTCTACTTCTGCGTTTCTATATAATTAGTTGTCATATCTCTTTTACATGCGAGCCTTCAAGTTCATAAGGTGCAATACTTTGAAGGAAGTTAGCTTACAAAAAGGACATGTTCTCAATATTTTTAATAAATTAGAAGCTAACTTACAAAATCTCGCTCCCATCATGATGACACACTGATACTAATATCTGCTAGTGGTTGGTGCCTGTGGGCTTAAAATAGTCTCATTGTACATGTACCTAATCTACTTCAACGTTACTGTATGTCTTTTGTAATGCCCAAACTTGGGTCAGTAGGATGTAGTAACGATGGAAATCAAGTTGGCAGTTGGTACAATGGAATCAAATTAATGTTGATAGTAGGTAATAATGGCATTAAGTAGGAAATAATCCTGTCGATGTTGTCACTCCTTTGAATATGAGTATCACCTGCTGATTTATACCCCTCTTGTTGTCAGGGATTTTCGGGTGGACAACCAGGCTGTGATCAGGAGGAATAGGAAGCACCATGGCACCTGGAAGCTTTGTGGATTGGAGGGGAAACGCCATCAATAAAAACAGGCATGGTGGAGTCAGAGCAGCATCGTTTTTGCATGGTAAGTCACTGTACACGGAATCCTAGTCTGCATACATATTTACGTATGATTGGGCATGCAATATCTTACTGTTCCCATCTTCGAGCTTCTGTTCCGAGTTCAAAATACTGAACTATTTCTGCACGTATCCCCTTTGCAGTTCTGACTATCGTAATCAACGTGGTTAAAGTCCCAAACCTGCTGAATCTTGTCACTTACCTCCGTGGAACGATGCATATGGGGGTCTCGGGCTCTGCAACTACGGCCACTAATTTTTTTGGTGCCACATCTGGATTTGGACTGATAGGAGCTTTCCTCTCCGACTCCTACATTACTCGTTCTAGAACTATGCTCCTCTTTGGTCCATTTATGTTTCTGGTAATATGCATCTTCTTCTGTTCAGTTATGTACATGATTTATGATTTTCTGTTATGATCCAAGTGAACTATTAATTTGTTCCTTACATCTTCTCTTGCTTTTAGTAATGATAAGCTCTGCCAACATTAGAGAGTGGCAATAATACATGTTGTGGCTTCATCAGTTTTTTTGGTAAGAACCTGTCAGTTAAAGAATAGAATACAAAATGATGCGCACTTTGGTGCATGTTTGAGAAATAAGACTTTTCATGTTTTAATACAAATCAATTCCTAACAAAGAATACTTACTCTGGCATATCCTTGACCATAAAATCCACTATGTAGGGATACCTTTTGGTGTAAACTGCTCGTATTGGCACCTCCTTCCTTGTCTTATCCTATAGAGCCTTTCGTTAACACCCTTGGCGGTGTTTAGATGTAAAAATTTAGCGATTATGCCACACAATAGTTTTCTCAGCTTCTACGATTCTCTTCTAAGGATGTCCGTGATTTCAAACGGTTTAGACTGTAACGTTTTGATCTTACTCATATATACTCTGGCTGACAGCTGTTTTGTGGACCTTCTATAGGGCTATGGATTGCTCGCACTGCAAGCCTACCTTCCCTCACTCCATCCACCACCTTGCAATATTGAAGCAGAGCTAAACAACTGCAAAGAGGTCCATGGATGGAATGCTGCCTTATTATACACAGCCTTGTATATGATTGCATTTGGTGATGGTTTTATTGATGTTTGCTTGCCCTCCCTCGGAGCAGACCAATTTGACCATGAAGATCCCTCTGAGTCCCGCCAACAGTCCAGCTTCTTTAATTGGTATAGCTTTGGATACTCCTTTGGAGGTTCTGCAGGGATAATTCTCATAGTGTGGCTAGAGAAATACAAAGGGTGGGATATCGGACTTGGGGTGTGTTCCATCCTACTTCTGTTTGGATTGCTCACCGTTGCTGCTGGTCTCCCTTTCTACCGCAACCATGTACCAGAAGGAAGTCCTCTAACTCGAATATTGCAGGTCTTAATTTGCATAAGATACCATTCAAATTCTCAGAAAATGCGTTAGAAACATTAGTTAACTACAATCTTGCCTCCCCCAGGTTCTTGTGGTTGCATTTAGGAACAGGAAGCTTGAATTTCCCGAGAAACTGGAAGAAGCAGAGCAAAGCTGTACCGGGACAAGGACAGGTTCTGTTGACGCACTCTCTCAAACAAATAGTCTGAAGTAAGATTCAGTAAAATACTACGATTTTCTAATTTTTCTGTGGACTACTTATCAAGTTGGCATAGAAAGTAGACACTATTTTTTTTAGTAATATTCGCTATTATAGACTCTTTCATGCATCTTGCCAGATTCCTCAACAAAGCTTGCATCAACTGTGGCAATAATGGAGCCTGGTCAGTTTGCAGTGTGACCAAGGTGGAGGAGACGAAGATTGTGCTCTGTGTGCTCCCTCTATTCATCAGCTCCATGATTGGTTATATATCAAACGTTATCCTCTTCACATTCACTGTGCAGCAAGGTGCCATGACCAACACCAGGCTGGGCAAGATCCATGTCCCCCCCGCGACACTTTTTGTTATCCCTGGCATATTCCAGATGATAATGCTTGCTGTCTATGACCAGTTCATTGTGCCGTTCTTGCGTAAACGCACAGGCTATGTCAGTGGCATCACTCATTTGCAACGCGTTGGTATAGGCTTCACCTCCTTGTTACTTGCGTCGGTCATCGCAGCGATTGTTGAGAGGAAGAGAAAGGAAGCTGTGGTGCAGCTGTCCCTGTTCTGGCTTGTACCTCAGGTTGTCCTGCTTGGTGTGTCAGATGTGACATCATTCACTGGGCTTCTGGAGTTCTTCAACAGTGAGGCTCCACGCGGCATGAAGTCTATTGCCACTGCATTGTTCTGGTGTGAGCTGGGGGTCGCGTCATTGATGGCCACATTGCTGGTGGAAATTGTGAACTGGGCCACAAGGCATGGTCACCAGGGAGGCTGGCTCGAGGGAACAAGTTTGGACAACAGCCATCTTGACCTGTTCTATTGGGTTGTGGCTCTTGTCGCATTGCTTGGCTTCTTCAACTACCTGTACTGGGCCAAGAAGTATGTGTACCAGCACAATCCACGCATCGGCGAGACATTTGCTGATCAGGATTCGCTTTGAGATATTGCATATCCATTGTTTTTATATTCAGAAAAAGGAGAAGGATGTCTGATTCACCAGGACATGGATTTGTCAGTCCAGTTTGCAGAGCAATGTGTAACAGTGTTCTGCTCTCACATGATTATTGGTTGGGTTAATATTTAATACTATATTTGTGAAATCGCCAAAATAAATGGTTTTTGCCATAACACTTTCTAACCTGGATAGTTCTTGGCGAAGTACATACAGTGGCAAATTTGTTACATGTCTGAATAGTCGAGTTGTCATCCTGGTCATATTTCAGCATTGTTACTCCTGTAAGAAGTTTATATCGTCCACCTACAGTACTTGTTAGTCATATACCTTGAACGGTAGCTTTCCTTTACTCCCGCAATTCATTTGCTTAGCTTATTCTATTAGTTAAACTCGGGTCTCTTTTGTTTTGGAAACTGGATCATCACTTCATGCTTGGGAGTTGAGGCAGGCACACACAGCATGTGTCACCTTGGGGTGCGGTTGCTCCCCACGGCCTTATTTCTGGACGCATCCCCAGGGACAGCACCACTACTCATCGAACTCAGATTCAACTCTTAACCAGCGCTGCAGTAGTGCCACAGTAGCACAGGTCTGGCGGGCAGTTGTAGTTCATCATGACATTTGACTCCCCAGTTCAAGCTCTGACAAACAAAAAAATCTAATAAGGCGTATGTTGTGTGACACAATATTGATACTATTGATTGGTATTCGGAACAATTTTCTTATGATTGTTTGCCTGTAAAATACAGTACGGAAAATTTACAAGCAAAGTTCGATCTTGTACAGTCAAATTATGCCCCAACAGAGGGAGTATGTATTTTGTCTTATGGACCAATCTGTTCAGGACTGGTTGCTGTACTTCTGAGATTTTTGTATACTTAGTTATATCATGTTGTTTTCAGACGTGAGCTTTGCAGTTGACTAGTTAGGGTGCACAACTCTGAAGGCGGCTTGGCATAGTCAACGAATAGGACCTAAGTTGCAAAATGTCACTCTCAGTATGATGGCACACTGATAGCAATATCTTCTTGTTGGTACTCGTGGACTTCTATAACTTCATTGTGCACGTCTCTAATATTTTTTCTACTTTGACATTAGTGAACATCTTTTGACCTGCTAATTTATTTTCAGGGACTCGTGCCACAGTAACTCCACTGGCTGCAGCACAAGTCCGACGGGCAGTTGCACTGCATGACCGCGGGTTCAGTGGTGCAGAGAAGGAGCAGTGCCAGCACACATTCCAGAAACGTCATCACAAGCGGCATTGCTAACTTTGCCATCTGTGTTTAATCAGTGGCCAGGTAATAAGGTCCTGTTCTATATTTGAGAGTTGAAATGGGGGAAGTTCAGCATAGCGAGGAGGGTTTATATCCTTCGAGCATATTCGGATTGATTGTGGCGTTTGATATTATCTTTTGAACATCATGTACTCAAGAAAACCTTATAGATCGTATGGATTCTTCAAATTTTGTTGGGAATCTGGGAGCTCATTTTTCAGTGTGTGGTCTCACCTGAGTTGTGCATTAGTCAGTCCATGACTGTCTGAGGGGTTTATTAAGGAAGCAAATGGAACCTACTTTTGTCTCTTCTGCTGGATACTCTCTGCACATGGATTCTAACTACTTGAACTTCTTATATTGGGCAAGTAGGCTAGGAACATGGGGTGAGCATCTGCATGCCTAGTCCCTCCAAACTGATGACTGACATGGGATGAGCTACCTACATGCACTTCCTCTGAGAAAGTTACCTTATCAAAAGACTGTTGATCAAAGCATTAATGTTCTCTCAGAGTGATGCACGCTGATGGGAATGCTTGCTATTTGTTGGTACTTGCAGACTTCTATACTCATTCATTGTACTTACCGCTGTTTCCATTTCTTTAATATTAGAGCACCTGTTGTAGTGTCCAGAATTCAGTCCGTCGGAAGTAGCAGCAACTGCGGTTGGTACTACTGGTGCTTGGAACAATATAATGGCATTAAATAGGCAACAGTATGTGATCTTGTTGTTGTGGGGGATGTCTTTGATTGATCAAGTTGCTGTCATCACTCTGTTGAATGTGAACTATCCACCTGCTTATTTATACCTCTCATTATTTGAGATGCACCGGGCAGACAATCTCAAGGGGAAGAAGAAGCACGATGACAGGTGGGAGCTTTGTGGCCTGGAGGGGAAACCCTATCAACAGAGAGGTGCATGGAGGAGTCCGAGCAGCATGGTTTATTTATGGTAAGTCCCTACACGTGGAGTCCCTGCTTTGCAGATACATATGCCAGTATCCTGAGTTTCCTTGTTTTTCAAGCTTCTGTTCTAAGCTTGAAATTTAGAGCATTTTTATGCCTTGTTTCGCCTTGCAGTTGTGACTGTGGTAATGAACACGGTTATTGTCCCAAACCTGCTGAATCTGGTTACCTATATCCATGGGACGATGCATATGGGGGTCGCGGACTCTGCAACTACTGTCACTAATCTTGTTGGTGCCACATGCGGGTTTGCATTAATCGGAGCTTTCATATCGGACTCTTACATCATGCGCTCGACAACCATACTCCTCTTTGGTCCATTGATGTTTCTGGTAATAAGCCTGCTTGTCTGTCAATTATCTAAAAGAACTCATATCAATGAAAATATTCTTTTAATATCTGCATATTCTCATGCTGTTTACTAAGATGAGAATCTGCCAAGAGTAGAAGAAGGATGTAGGCGGTGACACCTTTGTAGCTTTATTAATTATGTTTGAAACATACACAGCTCAATCAAATAAGAAGTGAATAAGAAAAAAAGAAATACTATCCTCAGGCCACTGCTAAAAAACCGTGAATATGGAAAATCTCCGCTGATTTCGTAAGTTCGATTTTCTTTTCTTGTGTTTTTCTAATTGTGATGTGATTTCACCTAAAAACATCGGCCAAAAGTTTGTGTCTCGGAAGTACATCTCCAAAGCTGAAATTCAGTTGTGATACATATAAAAAAATTGTGGGTTTACATGATTTTAAGGAGCGCGATTAGTTAAGGGTGGACGTCAAACACACCTATCTAGGAAAGCAATATTAATCTATTGCAAATGGAGAAAGAAAATCTTCAACAATGGTGTGCTTCTAACTTTGACTTGTAGCTTCTCATGTCTTAATATATATCAGTACCTGACAGGATAGGATACCTACTCTTGCATATCCTTTGACAATAAAATCCATTTAATTTTAAATATGAAAGAACATGACTGGTGTAGAAAGGCCAGTATTGCCATCTCCTTCCTTGTCTTGTCCCGTTAAGACTTAAATTAACATCCTTCACAATGTTTTCTTGTAGGAAATAATGGTACACAATTTCCTTGTCATCAGCCTTTACAATCCCTTTAAAATATTATCCCTGATTTCAGAAAAAGTTTAAGTTGTAAAGAAAATGCAGTGTTCAGTTAAATATTCACTAGCTGACTTTCTAGGCAAATATTTATGATAGTATGATCAAACATTCATCTGTGCAGGGCTATGGCTTGCTCGCACTACAAGCACACTTACCCTCACTTCATCCTGCACCTTGCAATGTTGAAGCAGACCTAAGCAATTGCAAAGAGGTCCACGGATGGAACTCCACCTTTCTGTACGCAGCCTTGTATATCAATGCAATTGGTGATGGTTTTGTGCGTTCATGCTTGTCATCCCTCGGAGCAGACCAATTTGACCATACAGATCCTTCCGAGGCCCGCCAGAAGTCCAGCTTCTTTAACTGGTATACCTTCGGGATCTCCCTTGGAGGTTTTATAGGGTTAATTTTCATAGTGTGGATCGAGAACTACAAGGGGTGGGACGTCGGACTTGGGGTGTGTGCCATCCTAATTCTGTTTGGATTGCTCGTTGTTGCTGCTGGTCTGCCTTTCTACCGCAACCAAGTGCCAGAAGGGAGCCCTCTGACTCGAATACTGCAGGTTTTGTGCTCTTTCTTGCCTTAAAACTTGAAAGTTGAAACATAAGATCCATATCAATTCTCAACAGATGTGTTCTGAATACTTACTTAACTACAATCTTCCCAGGTTCTTGTGGTTGCATGCAAGAACAGGAAACTTGAACTTCCTGAGAAGCTGGAAGAAGCACAGGAAAGCATTACTGGGACTGGGACAGGGTCTGTTGTAGTACTCTCTCAAACAAAAAGTCTGAAGTAAGTTTCGGTAAAAAATTATCATTTTCTGAGCGGGCTACTTGTCACAAAGAGTAGAGACTAGAGAGTGTTTTGGTTGTTTGCCTATTACAAACTCTTTCATGATTCTCGACAGATTCCTGAATAAAGTTTGCATCAACCGTGACAAGGATGGAGATTGGACAGTTTGCACTGCAGCGAAGGTGGAGGAGACAAAGATCGTGCTCCGTGTGCTTCCTATCTTCTTCAGCTCCATGATCGCATATGTATCGAACACTATCGTCTTCCTCTTCACGGTGCAGCAAGGTGGCATGACCAACACAAGGCTGGGCAAGGTCCATGTTTCCCCCGCGACTCTCTTCATCATCCCTACCACATTCCAGATGATAATGCTTCCTGTCTATGATCGGTTCATTGTGCCATTCTTGCGTACACGCACGGGCTACGTCGGTGGAATCACTCATCTGCAGCGCATAGCTATAGGATTTGCCTCCATGATACTTGCCTCGGTCATCGCTGCGGTTGTTGAGAAGAAAAGAAAGGAGGCTGTAGTGCAGATGTCCCTGTTCTGGCTTACACCTCAGTTCTTCCTGCTTGGTGTGTCTGACGTGACATCATTCACCGGACTCCTCGAGTTCTTTAACAGTGAGGCGCCCCGGGGCATGAAGTCAATTGCCACGGCATTGTTCTGGTGTGAGATAGGGTTAGCGTCAGGGACGGAGCTGCCTCAATGGCAATGGGGTCAGCTGACCCCTATGAAAAACTACAAAACCTTCACTAATTAGTACTAAGTCATCATTATTTGTAAAGACTGACACCAGTGTCACAGAGAAGATATAGGTATGACCCCATTGGCATTTGTTTTGAGCTTCGTCCCTGGTTAGCGTCATTGATGGCCACTCTCCTGGTGGATGTTGTGAACAGCGCCACGAGGCACGGGCACCAGGGAGGTTGGCTCGAGGGTAAAAGTTTGAACAATAGTCATCTTGACCGGTTCTACTGGGTTGTGGCTGTCGTCGGGTTGCTTGGCTTGTTGAACTACCTTTACTGGGCCAAGAAGTATGTATACCAGCACAACCCGCGCATTGTTGAGCAATCAGTTGAGCAGGATTTGCCTTGAAATATCACATTTGCATTTTTTTCATGGTTTGGTTCCTTCAGAGAAACGGAATTTCTGGTTTGCCATGCCATGTACTCCCTCCGTTCCTAAATATAAGATGTTGTAGCTATTGCTCATATTGTCTAGATACATACTAATATGAGTGAACATATACACTAAAATTTGTCTAGATACATGTAGACATGTGTGAATAAAGAAAAATGCTAAAACATCTTACATTTAGGAACGGAGGGAGTATTAGTTAAGTTTGCAAAGCAATGTAGAAGCAAGAACTCATATTCTGCTGCCGCGTGCTGATTCACCCTTCACACTCTCCATTTATATAATAGCCAACAGAAATAGCTGTTACACCGATACTTATTCATGGTAATGGTAAAGTGAAATCGAGGGACAAATGTGTAATACGTGTGAACTGTCTGATATTTCAACACTGTACTTGTGTAATTCTGGAGAAGCCATGATGGCTCCTCGGCTCCTATAATAGGCACTGGAACTATCACCCCGTGCACCTTCCCTATCTCTAAGGGCATCTCCAGTCACCCCCACCCCCCCGAGCCCCCCAGGCGGCCTTTTTAGCGCCGGAAGCGGCGAATAACGCCGTTTCCGCACCAGTCGCCCCCCCAGAAGCCCAAATAGCGCCGTTTCGGCGCTATTTCGCGCCGCGGCACCCAGGCTAGGTTTGGCTTGGGGGGGCGAAACTACGCTGCAGCCCGCGCGGGCCAGCTCTGTCAGTGACGCGCCGAAAAAACGCGGGAACAGAAACCCCCGTGATCATCTTCTCGGCTCCCGCGTCGGTCAAAAGGCTGTCAGCGTTTATGGCGTGGCGGCCGCCCAGTGCATGCGCCCGTTCAAAGGCTGCCGGTGTAATGGCGTGGCGGGCGGCAGCGAGGGCACGCGGCGCAGTAAATGCCCGGCAGGCTACAAAAGCCCCCCCTCCCCCCCCCGCCGCTCGCCGTCCCTCCCCATTCTTCCACCTCGCTGCTCTCTCCTTCCTCGGCGCTCTCCTCTGTCCCCCCGTGCTCTCTCCTTCCTCCACGCAGATGGCGAACTACGATAGCGCCGCCGCCGCCAACGGCTGGATTCGCCGCCACCTTCGCCGGACTGAGGC
The DNA here is from genome assembly GCA_028641055.1 of Alopecurus myosuroides. Classification (NCBI taxonomy): domain Eukaryota; kingdom Viridiplantae; phylum Streptophyta; class Magnoliopsida; order Poales; family Poaceae; genus Alopecurus; species Alopecurus myosuroides. The sequence goes on along the minus strand of CM054059.1, from coordinate 190,932,147 downwards.
GTGGGCGCTGTACCGCGGGCTACCCGTGCCCGCCGGACATGCGCCTCCCGAGCTCTGCCGGCGGGCAGCCTCGCTGGACTCTCAGCGCGGGCGGGGTGCCCGTGCCTCCGATCCCCTCAACGGACGCGGAGTTCCTGCAGGCCATCGCCGAGGTGCATCAAGGCCTGCCGGCGGACGAGGCCGCGCGGCTCCATTGGAGGCCGCACGGCCAGGACGCCTTTTGGTGGCAAGAACTCTAGCGGCGCCGCGACGCCAAGCTCTCCTCCGAGGGCAACAACGGCCCCGTCGAGGGCCGCGCCAATGGCCACGGGCGCAGGCGCTGGTGGGGAGGCCAGCACCGCACTCTCGAGTGGGTGCTGGACTACATCCACGCAAGCAACGCGCCCCGACTGGAGATGCCGCCTCACCAGAACTCCTCGTGGAATGCGCGGCGGATGGGCGGCGGCTCGTCGTCGGCCACGTCGTCCTCCTCCGGCGCGCATTCCATGTCCCTCACCCCTCCCCTTCTAAACTCCGGCGCGCCTGTACCCAGGCGCAGCGGCGGCGCTCTGTGCATCGGCGAGCCACGCCAGCGGCAGGACGCCGGCTTCGAGCGCACGGTCCGCCCGAAGACGGAGACGGGCGAGGACGAGGACGACGAGGAGTGGCCTGACCTGAAGATCGCCGAGGAGCTGTCGCGCAACACGCTCCAGCCCGTCGCCGACGACGTCGCCGCAGACTGGAGCCTGCGCGAAAGCACCGCCTGCTCGCTGAGGCCGAGCAGCGCAAGGCGGCTCGCGACCAGGAGGCTGCCGCCAACGCGGCCCGCCGCAGCATTCCTCCCCCGCCGCCGACGAGGGACGTCCCCTATGTCGTGCTCGACCCCGACTCCGACGAAGAAGCCGAGTACCTGCGAGCCCTCGCGGTGAGCAGGTGGGGCGACTCCGGCGCGTGGCCGAGCAACACTGGCTGCGGCGACCCCGGACAGGGACCGAGCAGGCGCGACGGCGACGGCCCGTACGACGACGACGACGACGGCGACAACGTCGACTACAGCCAGGCCATCGCTGCGCGCCTAGGACTTAAGTAGTTTAGGTTATTTTAGTTTAAATTTGCGTCGAAATTATATGAACTTTGCGTGAAATCAATAAAATGCGCCGAGTTTCAAATCGCGAGTTTTTTTGGGCCGAAACTTGGGCTCGGAGGGGGGGGGGGGGGACTGGTAAGCCTGCCCCCGAGGTTCCAGATTAGCGTTGTTTGGCGCCGCGACGGCCCCAAAACGGCGGTGTTTTGGGCCCTGGGGGGCGCAACGGCTGGAGATGCCCTAAACTCCGTTTTACTTTTGCCAAACTTCCCTGATAATCTGTTGAACCGTTATGGTCCTGGCCCATGTGGGGGGGGCTGACCTAGAAGAGGAGGAGCAGGACGTTTTCTCTGCCTCTCTGGTACACAAGTGGAACGACACACGACCAGACGGTGGGCCCTCTTTGTTTCAAGATGGTATTGTTGGGATGTTGATTGTTAAAGGGTCAACATTTTCACATTTAACATGTTCTGATCAGGAACATTTTTCTCACTAAGGTCAACATGGTGGGTCCCTGCACTGTGCTATAAAAGAAAAGGGAAAGAGAAGTGTGAGAGATAACGATGAGACTAGCTGCAGCTCTCGTAGCTTCCCTCTGACTTTCTCCTCCATGTATCTCAAGGCTACTGATCAAGCCAGTTCATGAGCACCAGGAAGGATTCTATACAGCCACCAGATCAAGATCAAGGAACTGATCAAGGCCAAGCATAAAGAATGGCTTCCTCATCTACAGATCAAGGTATGACCACTCTGATTCTTTTCTGTGGCTCATGCTTAAGCTAGCTGGTTCTGTGAGTATCTAAACATTGGGATCAGAGCGACTAGCTGTAAGCTTGAGCTCATCAAGCTCAAGATCTTGCTTGATCTATTAGGTTTTCTTGCTAAAGGTTAAGGTCTAGGCCCTGGTTATAAGTTGTGTCATGTTTCTTTTAAGATCAAGCCCTTAAGATGCTAACAGAGATTCTAGAGCTTTGATTTATGTTGATGATGTTAAGGGATTATTGCTTCAGTGCAAGTTCTAATGAAATCCCTTATTCTCAAGCTCTAGGATCGAATTTCCTAATGAAATCCCCTCTGAAAGCAAGAAATTAAAGGGGGGATTCAAGCCACTGTCAAAACCCCCAAATTTTCGGAACCCTAGTTCATCTGAAATGCCCAAAATTGAAGAACCCTAAGCCTAATGCTAATGATGCTAAGGGTGGTGGTTAATACCTTATGGGCCTCGTCGTTGTCGCTGGCCACGGCGGCGGAGGAGCCGCGTTCTGATGAAGGCAAAGGAGCTCGGGCTCGGCCCCGAGTGTCCATGCCGTCCACTGCGCCGGGCCGTGGTGATACTTCCTCGCGCGCTCGTCGTCGTGGAAGGTCACTACGGTGCCGAGCTGGGTGCTGGTAGTAGACATCGTGCAGGGACACCTGCGCGTCGTCGTTGCCGCCCAGAAGGGCGCCGCCCAGGGCTACTCGACGGAGCTGCGCGCTGGCCAAAGCTGCACGCAAATCCGACGAGAGGGCCGGGACGACGCTGCTGTTTCCTCCTCTGCGCGTGGTGCTTGGCGCCGCCGTGTTTCCCTCTCTGCGCACGGTCGTCGCGGGAGGAGAGGAAGAGGAGGGTTAGGGTTTCGGAGGGAGAGAAAGAATGGGGCGGCTGGCGGCGGTGGGGTGGTTTTGTTCCACCAACGCGCACGATCTCTTCCGTCGGATGAAAATCCGATGGCTCGCGTCATGCTGCTGCGTTTTATGGGCCGGCCCATGAAGGGATCAAGTTATGGGATGGACTGGGCTGGTTTTGGTTCAGTTCCAGCAGATCTGTTTACACAAAAAAAACTGACCACTCAGGGCCTAGTTCTGTGGGCTAGACTAGGCCGCTTTTGGCCCAGTTTCGGCCAAATTAATGTTATGGGCTTTTTTTTGTATTAGTTATGTTTTATTTCTGTTTTCAGTTATTATGTTTTATGTTAGCTGTTTTATATGCTTTAGCATGTTAAATTATTAGTCATTCTTTATTATGATGTTTATTATGATGATTATGTTACGATGTTTTCCGCTGCGAAATAAAGTTTAATGAATCCTCAAATAAAGTGTGGTTTTATGCTTTGTCATTCTGACCAAAGTTGATTGACGGGCATTTAGACCACAAAGTTCTTTTATTAGCCCGTTTCACTTCTGGCCAAAGCTGTTGTGAACCGGGTTAATGGAAGAAAATTAATGATGAGGATTATTAATGTGTGGCTTTTATTTGTCAATTTGGCCAAAGCTAATTGACGAATATCTGTTCACAAAATTTTGTTGTTCATATTCATTTCTGGCCAAAGCTGATTTGAATTTGATCAATAAAGTTTGATAATGATGCTGGTGCTTACTAAGGCAATTTTTTGAATTCTTTTTGCAGCACCTAATGTCTCTCATATTAGTGGGATGCTTAATGGCATAGAACAACTTAATGGTAGAAACTATGCCACATGGAAGGAGAAGCTTGAAATAACGATGACCTTACTGAATATTGACTATGCTCTCCTTAATGATCCTCCTGGGGCACCTAAAGAAAATGCTGAAAATTATGAGGGCCTCAAGAAGGAATATGATGTTATCAAGGCTAAGTGGGATGACTCAAATCGCAAGTGCCTTATGATGATAAAGAGATCCATTACACAGAGTATGAGGGGATCCCTTCCTGACTGTGAGACAGCTAAAGGGTACTTGAATTGAACATCAGTTCAAAGGGTCTTCTAAAGTTTATGCAACAAGTCTTATTAGAAGACTAATTGATGAAAAATATGATCCCACTGGAAGTCTTCGAGAGCATATTATGAAGAAATGCAACATGGCTGCCAAACTTAAGACTATGGAGATGGAAATTTCTAATGGTTTCCTTGTCCATTTTATTATGTCATGTTTACCTCCTGAATTCTCTCCATTTATGATCAACTATAATGCAATGGATGCAAAATGGGAGATTGATGAAATGATGGCGCGATGTGTGCAAGAATAAGAAAGGCTTAAGGATGAAAGAATTGACCACATTAATCAGGTCAAGCATTCACAAAAGAAGAGATATAAGAAGTTTGTGAATGAATATATGAAGCCTAAGCCTAATCAGTTTAAAGAAAAAGGCCAATCTTCAAAGGGCTTTCACCAAAAGAAGCCTGAAAAGGCGACTGATGGAGAAGCAAAAGATCCTAATGCTTGTCGCCATTGTGGAAAACTTGGGATATTCGAAAGAATTGTTTTGCCTTTAAGAAATGGCTTCAAGACAGAGGTGCTGATGCTATTACGTTTGTTGAGGAATCCCTTTATGTTAACTATGCCACCAATACATGGTGGATTGATTCAGGAGCAACAATTCATATTGCAAATTCGTTGCAGGGATTCAATATGAGGAGGACCCTAAAAAGAGGGGAAAGAACCATTAGAGTTGCTAATGGTGTTGAGACTGATGCTGAGGCGCTTGGAGATCTTACTCTTACGCTCCATACCGGCTTTAAGCTTAGGTTGAATAATGTTTTATATGTACCCTCGATGAAACGGAATTTAATTTCCGTCTCATGCCTAGATGATGATGCTTATGAATGTCACTTTGGGAATAAGCATTGTATAATTATGTATGACAATAATAATGTTGGTCTTGCCTTCCGGCAAGATAAGCTTTATGTTATTTCCCTTTGTGATGATATAAATAATGTGGGTTCTACCTCAAACATAAATGTCAGTACCAAACGCAAGCATAATGATAATGAGACTTCTTCGAAATTATGGCACTATCGTTTAGGCCATATTTCGAGGGGGAGAATTGAGCGTCTCATTAAAGATCAAGTTCTTCCTTCCCTTGATTTTACGGATGCGGATATCGATCATTGTATTGATTGCATCAAAGGAAAATATGCCAAGAAAATTAAGAAAGGTGCAAACCGAAGCACGGGAGTTTTGGAAATAATCCATACAGATATATGTGGTCTGTTTAATGTGAAGACGGTGGATGGTTTTAATTCATTCATTACATTCACCGATGACTTCTCCCGTTATGGATATATTTATCCCGTTAAGGAAAGATCAGAGGCATTGGACAAGTTTAAGATTTTCAAAGCTGAGGTTGAAAATCAATGTGATAAAAAGATTAAGGTTGTGAGATCTGATCGTGGTGGTGAATACTATGGCAGACACACTTCTTATGGCCAAATTCCTGGACCGTTTGCAAAATTCTTACAGGAAAATGGTATTATGGCCCAATACTCAGCACCGGGCGAACCCCAGCAAAATGGGGTGGCTGAAAGAAGAAACCGCACTCTCATGGATATGGTGCGGAGTATGTTGAGCCACTCCACTCTGCCGGTAAATTTATGGATGGAAGCCCTTAAGACAACATCACATATTCTCAACAGGGTTCCCATGTATGGGGCTGTCCTGCTGAAGCAAGGATTTTTAATCAAGTTATGGGAAAGTTAGACCCCAAGACAGTCGGTTGCCATTTTATTGGTTATCCTGACAAATCTAAAGCATATCGGTTCTATTGTTCAAATCAGGCAACAAAGTTTGTTGAAACAAGACACGCTGTGTTCTTGGAAAATGAAATGATGAGGGGAAGTATGACACCTCGGGAAATAATATTGGAAGAAAGCCGGGAATTTTTCCCAGTTCCAATAATTCAAGAACCAGTTTTCCCGGTGTCTACTGAAGTTGCACCTCCTGTTGAGAGGGATGTTAGAGCAACTCCTGTGATAGTCTTGTGGCTGTTTCAGATGTCACACCTGATGATGTTATTGTTGAAGACATTCAGCAGCCTCAAATTATTGATGAAGTGCCAAATAATGAACCTCTCAGAAGGTCACAACGGACTAGAAAGTATGCTATTTCTGATGATTATGTCACCTATATGAGTGAGGATATGAATGAATCAATGTTGAATAATGATCCTACCTCATTTAAAGAAGCCATGCAAAGCAAATTTTCGTCTGAATGGCTTAACGCTATGAAAGATGAAATGAAGTCCATGAGCACTAATGAAGTATGGGACTTAGTAGAAATCCCTAAAGGAGCTAAAGTTGTTGGATGTAAATGGGTCTATAAGACCAAACGTAACTCCAAGGGTGATATCGAAAGGTTCAAGGCAAGACTGGTGGCAAAAGGATTTACTCAAAGAGAAGAGATTGATTATAATGAGACCTTTTCACCTGTCTCTTCTAAAGATTCCTTCAGGATTATTATGGCACTTGTGGCTCATTATGATTTGCAGCTGTATCAGATGGATGTTAAAACATCATTCCTAAATGGAGACTTATATGAGGATGTTCTCATGGCACAACCGGAAGGTTTTGTTATGGAAGGAAAAGAACATTTGGGATGTCATCTTAAGAAATCCATCTATGGCTTGAAGCAAGCATCACGACAGTGGTATTTTAAGTTTGATCAAGTCATAAGGAAATTTGGTTTTGAAGAGAATAAAGTGGACAATTGTGTTTATGTTAAGTTCAGGGGGAGTAAGTTTATCTTCCTGATACTGTATGTTGATGATATACTTCTAGCCAGCAGTGATAAAAATATGTTGCTGGAAACTAAGAGGTTTCTATCCTCTAGTTTTGATATGAAGGATCTCGGTGAAGCAGCTTATGTCTTAGGAATTGAAATTCACCGAGATAGATCTAGAGGGATCTTGGGGCTATGTCAGAGAGCATATATTGAGAAGTACACCATGTATAAGTGCTCAGCCTCGCCTGCTCCTATTGTTAAGGGCGATAAAATTTGGGACTTTTCAGTGTCCTAGAAATGATTATGAATCTGCGCAGATGAAGTCAATTCCCTATGCATCCATTGTTGGAAGCATTATGTATGCACAAGTGTGCACTCGCCCTGATTTAGCATTCGTGACCGGGATGCTTGGCAGATATCAGTCTAATCCAGGTTTGGATCACTGGAAGGATGCTAAAAAGGTCTTGTGTTATTTGCAAGGAACTAAAGGCCTCATGCTCACTTATAAGAAATCTGATAACCTTGAAGTGGTGGGTTATTCAGATGATGATTTTGCGGGGTGTGTTGACACTAAGAAATCCACTTTAGGATATATTTTCACCCTCGCAAAAGGATCCATATCACGGAAAAGCTCCAAACAGACTGTCACTGCATCGTCAACAATGCAGGCAGAATTTGTGGCATGTTATGAGGCTATCGGGCAGGCAGTATGGCTGAAGAATTTTATCCCGGGACTCAGAGTGATTGATAGCATTTCCAAGCCACTCACTCTTTACTGTGATAATCAACCCGCAGTAATCTATTCGAGTAACAACAAACCAAGTGGTGCTGCCAACCACATTGATATAAAGTATCATGTTGTGAAAGATAGAATCCACGATTAGACAATCGACGTCAAGTACATAAGTACTAGGTTGATGTTAGCGGATCCGCTCACGAAAGGCTTACCACCCAGTGTTTTCAAAGAGCATGTTGCCGGAATGGGTTTGGTTGAAAGCTTATGATCCTGGTAATGTTGGGACCGTTAAAACACCATCTCCCCAAAAGGCTCATTCCGAGATTAGATGGGAACCATAGCCAATTGGTTCAGCAGTACTTAATTGACTGTTGTAATCTATTGTCTTGGTGTACTGTTACATCAAAGGATGAGTCTATGACGTTATGATGTTTATGTAAAGTATTATGTAAATTAATGTAATGTATGATGAGAATAAGGTTTATGGAGCTCATGAAGTTTAAAGAGTTTATTTCGATACGAGGTGGTGTATTATAGTCACTAGGTTCAGTGGCATCTCTCTTGGCCATCAAAATATTTTCGTCTTAATGCATTACCTTGTTGAAAAGTGAACTTATAAAGTTTAAAATTTTACGATCAAGGGGGAGAATGTTGGGATGTTGATCGTTAAAGGGTCAACATGTTCACATTTAACATGTTCTAATTAGGAACATTTTTCTCACTAAGGTCAACATGGTGGGTCCCCCTGGTGCACTGTGCTATAAAAGAAAAGGGAAAGGGAAGTATGAGAGATAACGATGAGACTAGCTGCAGCTCTCGTAGCTTCCCTCTGACTTTCTCCTCCCTGTATCTCAAGGCTACTGATCAAGCCAATTCAGGAGCACCAGGAAGGATTCTATACAGCCACCAGATCAAGATCAAGGAACTGATCAAGGCCAAGCATAAAGAATGGCTTCCTCATCTACAGATCAAGGTATGGTTACTCTGATTCTTTTCTGTGGCTCATGCTTAAGCTAGCTGGTTCTGTGAGTATCTAAACATGTATCAAAGCCGACAGCATGGACGACAGCTGCTGCGGGCTCCGACAGTGGAAGCTGCAGCTGTTGTGTAAAGGGAGACGATGTAGGAAGGTGAGCGGAGCTGTGTCTGCTACATGCGGCTGCTCGACACGATGAGAAGGGAGGCGAGGAAAAAGCTTTCGAGGCGAAGAGGAAGCTCAACTGGTGTGCGTGTGTTGTGTGTGCGCGTTTTTCCAGTGAGAAAAAATTTGTTAAAGATGGAGGACTTTTACTGTACCCCAAAATGAATTGGGTCCGTCCAATTTCACCTATCCAACCGGTGGTGTGCTTTGATACTCCTGAAAACAGCCCACGGAGTACCAGCTTCAAATCTCGGCCAAACTGATGGAGTACCTCGACCCGAGGGGCTGATAATTACAAAAAAATTTCCAGATTTTTAGGCGTTAATTACTGGATAATGAATGTTTGCGTTCGTCGAAGGAAACCTGGCGGCACGGATATCGAGGAACCGAGCGGAGAGGAGGTCTAGGTTGGAGATGGAGAGGCCGGAGTAAGGGTCGGCTCCTTTGGGCGAGGTTTCGTGGCGGCGCCAGATTTGGAGGAGCCGGGTGTACAAAGGGACAGACACCGACAACAAGGCTAGAGTAAGGTCGGCTCCCTGGGGAGGCGAGGACGGGGACGGGGTGCAGAGCAGCTGGGGCGGCCATCCCCACGGAGGAGCGGTGACGGACGGCAGCTGGCGTAGGGATGATAAGCGGCAGTCCTCGACGGGTGCGGTTTCCTGCACCTCCCCCGTCACATCCTCTGCCGTATTTGTTTGAGCCGGCGGGGCGATCGCGCCGATGATGTTGGGGGTGCCGGTGAGCGACAACGAGGCTAAGAATGTGAGCAATAGGTGAGATCTGGGAACCCCATGTTGCAGTTTGGCTTTGATTAGGTTTGTAATCGCCGTCAAATCTGGTCTTGACAGGTCTGAAAGCTACGTGAAACCTGCAGCAGTGTTGTTAATAAGGAATTTATCATCTCTCTTATTTGATGCTGCCCAATCTGGAGGCAGGGCTCTATTGAACGGAAATGCAGGTTGCAGGCGTGGAATGTGGTTGCTCCAAGCAACAAGAGGAAAGCACCGGCGGTAAGTATGCCATGGCTCTAAAACTTAATGTTGGAGGCGCTCATTAGACTACGCCCCACGGCTAAGCCAGCCCCCGTCCCTAACCTAAGCCGCGCCGCCAGCCAGCCGCCGCCCGCGCCGCCGCCGGAGGAAACCGCCGGGCAAAGCCCGTGCGGCGGACGGTGGCGGCATGCGTGCGTGGTCCTGCTACGGGTGGCGCCGCCGATGGGATCTGAGGTGGCTCGGTCAAGACCTCGATGGACGGTATCCCTCTCGCATCCCTCTCCCTCAAGCCTGCAGCGTCTCTCGAGCGGCTCCGTCGATGGCCTGGAGCGGGGCGGTCCCGCAGGATGGTGGGCGCGGGGCTGGTGGCGGTTGGTGGCAGGGTGTCCATGTGCTAGGTTCCGGTGGCCGCACGACCTGCTGCTAGGCGGCAGGGTTCGTCCCTTGAGCTCGGCGGCGGACTACGCCGGTGGCTCGGCGTCTTGGCGGCGACGCGGCCTCCTCTGTTCTTGGCGGCGGAAGGCGGTGGTGTTAGGGACCGTCGGTGGCAGGGCTCCCGGTGGCGACGGATGCGGAATCCAGGAGATCTTTCCCCTCCCGCAAACGTTCCTGCTGGGAGTCGTTTCGCAGCGTCGGGGCTGCGAGACATCAGAATAAAGGAGGTGGCCGTAGGGTTTCCTATCGCGCGAGGACGAAGATCTGCCTGATGTAGGTCCTCTTTGATCAAGCCGGGGTGTCGACCCGGAAGGCTCCGCCGGTGAACTCCATTGGGCGATGCCTGGAGATTGCTGGATCGGTGGAATTCGGTCGCAATGCATGGTCATCGAAGGTGAGATTGGAGGACTAGCAATGGTGTTCGGAGTCTTTGCATCGATGGGGAACTGGTTTGGAGTTACAAGATTCGTGACAGTGGTATGTAAGAGGGGGCGACAGCATGCGTGGAGTCTAAAGTCCTACATTTCAGAGTGAAAATCCAAGGTCTGGCCTTAATTGCTTGTGCATGACACTGCTCTTGTTGGAGACATTGTTTTGAGAGCGAGGATTATCTTCAGGGTGAAAACTCAAGGTCTGGCCTTAATTGGTTGTGTCTGGCACCGTTTATTCTTGAAGACGTTGCTTTTGAAGAGCTGGACATCATGTGTTGTTTAGGTGGAGGTTGTGCGGCTGCTACAAGGATTGTAACTGTAGCAGGACTTTTCTTTTTAGTTCTTCTTTTTATCGTCTTTCGGCTGTGTGCATCCGTAATAGCTATGGTTATTGCGTTGTTGCAGAGGCTGGATGTATTTTGTATGTCCATGATATTAATATACTTCCCTTTATCAAAAAAAGATACGTGAATGTTAGGATTGTATAAATTTGTATAATTGTGGTAATTGCAAAGATAGATTCCATCGAAGCTGCCAGTAGCACAATGTAGTTGAACGATGTCCATTGATCATGGGTAATGTGAGACCAGTAGACGGTTCATAAAATATGTGCAAAAAAAATTCTCATCTGAGACCAAATTGTTGAACTGAATGATAATGTCATCGAAAAATAAACAGAGATCTGCACGGCCATGTCAACCGGAGGATCCAACTGCCGTTTCAATCGTCATGTGTCACCCTATCTTGATCAGTGTCATCTGTCGGACCTGCAATCCGCATGTCAGGAGCCGGCGATTTGAAAAATCTATTACACGGAAGATTCCAGAGGTGTGTGTGCATACTGAGATGCAACATGCTAGAGGTGATCCGTGAAGACCATCCTTCTGTATTCCTACACAATATCATGGAGAAATTTGTAAAAATCCTTGGATAAAATCAAAAAATTTACGCAGGGTTGCAGCTTGCCGATCCGTGAAGACCTCCTCAACAAGTATGACGAGAAGATGGTCAATTACCGCACAAAGGGTTTAAACAATAGTCTAAAAGATACATTATCTTTCACGGTCCAACGTCTGAATGAGAAGGAACAAGAATTTGTACAGTTAGAGAACAAACTTGATTCTGTGTATTCAGAGCTGTTAGCTTACAGACGGAAGCTCATACGTCATGACATGTCACATGTTAGGAGCCAGAAATGCAAATATAGAAAATATTCGAAACTTTTCTGGTTGATGGTGATAATGTATGTTGGTAGAATATTAATCAGCACTGTCAAGGCATGAATGAAATAAATATATACTTGAGCTCTAGGATTCTCTTTGGAAATTACAGATTTCCTTTGAGAAGACATTATTTCAGAGTCCATTTGAAATTTTCGGGCAGGTTGATGCTGTAATTTCAATGCTCTTGGATCACTTGAAGCATGGCAATGAATAAAAAATGGGTTATTTATCAGGCTGCCCTAGTTGGTACCACGACCTCAGTTTTGCCCCTAACGCCGAATGGTGCTCAGTTTTGCCCCTAGTCTGTGCGCAAGGATTCATTCCGTGACTCTTGTAGGCTCCATTAGGTCTGTTGACTTGTGGGACCCTTAATACAACCGTTTGAGTGGTAACTTATGGGACCCAGAAGACAAACGTGGCTTGTGGGACCCATAATAGAACCGTTGGCGCGGCTTGTGGGACCCAGCTGTTGACCGTTGGCGCGGCTTGTGAGACCCAACTGTTGACTGGTCGCTTGCGACCGGTGCTTTAAAAGCGGCTGAAAGTGCACTATGGTCAACTAGGGGGGGGGGTTGAATAGGTTGACTACCAATTTTTCTTTTCTTTTCCTTTTAGTGGGGCTTAGCAAGATAAAGTAAGGTTCTCTAGATGTGCAACTAGGTGAGCAACCTATGTGAACAAAACGATATGCGCAACGGAAGTAAAGCGTAAGGTAGTAAAGCAAACAACAAGTGTAAACAAGGAGACAAGGATATGATTCACCGTAATTCCTTCTCAAAGAGAAGTACGTCTACGTTGGAGAGGTGGGGAGCCACCTAGGCGCTCCTCAATAGCACGGTTGTGCACACCTTGTTCTCCTTGAGCTTCTCCGGTGAGGGAGATGCTCGTTTCCACTATGAGGTCGACTTGAAGGCGTTGACCAAACCTTTACAAGGACTTGAGGTCACTCCACAAGATGGATGGAGGCTCTCAAGCAATCCGTAGCTTCTTGCAACAAGGTGGAAACTACAAGCACGAGATCTACTAAGGTTTCTAGGCCTCAAGTAGGATTCTAGATCTACTAGGTTGTGGTGGATGGATTTGAGATTCCTTTGGTGGAAGTGTGGATCTAGGTCTCCTCTAGCTCTCCACCAAGTTTGGGAGTGTTTGGGTGGACGGAGTGGGAGATCTAGGTGGTTGAAGCTTTCATTAATGGCTAGGAGAGAGAATGGGAAAAGCTTAGCATTTAAGAGGTAGGGGAAGGGGTATTTATACCCCCTGCATTTAAGTGACCGTTTGCAGTCCAGGGCACCGGAGGCTCCGGTGGTTTCACCGGAGGCTCCGGTGGTCTTCAGCCTGCTCCACAGTTGCGCAGCGCAACAGCTAGTTTGCGCTGGAATACTGAGCGGAGGCTCCGGTGGGACCTGCGGAGGTTCTGCCCACCGGAAGCTCACCGGAGGCTCCGGTGGAACATCCGCTCTGCCCAAACAGAAAGGCAGTTAAGCGGAGCATCCACCGGACCCCCCACCGGAGCCCAGTTACCCTAGGAAAGGGAAGGCACCGTAGGTTCCGGTGGAACATCCGCTCTGCTCAAACAGAAGGGCATTTACGCAGAGCTTCCAGCGGAACCCCACCGGATCCCTTTTTGCGTGCAGCTCGTGTGTTGGAGGATGGCGGAGCCTCCGGTGGAACTGGCGGAGGTTCCGCCCACCGGAACTCCACCGGAGCTTCCGCTCCTGGTTCCGCTCATTTGCTCCAGAGCGGGGTTTTGGCGGAGCTCCCACCGGACCCCCACCGGATCCTGGGCGGAGCCTCCGGTGGAAACACCGGAGCCTCTGCTCCTGCATATTTCACTTTCCTGGATTCGTTTCTCCTTGCACTTTTCATATAAACTGATCATTTGCCCCATAGAATAAGTGAACCTGTTTAAACCTGGGCATTTCCATCTATTGAACAAACATTAGATCAAATAGTTGTGTTATCATATAATTACCAAAACGGACGATGATCTTTCATTCTCCCCCTTTTTGGTAATTGATGACAACATAACTATTTGTTTGATTATAGCACAATATGAACGGAGCTCCCCCTAAAGGTATGCTCCTTTCATATTGAGAGCATTTAGGCATGATATATAAGAATGACATGACAACAATATCACAGTACACACATATAACACATAAATAACATCAAACGAGGTTCACACGAACATAATATGACATACGAGGTTCACATAACATAATATGACGAAATTCACGATAGATAAGCCGAAGTTCCAAATGATCCGATAAGAAACCAAACTCCCTCAAGCCAAATGAAAGATGCAAAATGAAGAAGCTTGAGGGAGACCCATTCAAATGCCCGTTCCTAATATAAATCTCTCCCCCTTTGGCATCAAGATACCAAAAAGAGAGAGACCAAGAAGCAAACGTCCCAAATCACTCGGAGGAGGAGGAAGAGGCTTCCGGAGCCGGGGAGGGATCACGGCGGTGAGAGCTAGTGGCTTCATCTCCTTCTTCCTCGGACCACTCAATAAGCTTGCCCTTGGAGTGCTTTTCTTGCCAATCATCCCAATTGGTGATACTATCAAGAACCGGGGATTCAATGGAGAGGCCTTCCTCACGGAGACGTTGACGAGAAGCTTGAGCTTTGTGGCGGTTCTTGAGTTCCTTATCATAGTGTTCTTCCCATTGATGTTGCTCTATTTTCTTGTTCAACCGAAACACTTTCTTGAGAGCTCTTGCCATCCATTTGAAGGCATTGCTAGAGGGAGGAGGTTGAGATGGACCCTCGTCTTCTTCCTCATCAACAATGATGCGAGGCCTAGCCTTGTGCTTGCGGATGGCGGGAGTGGGATGCACAACGGGTTCGGTGTGATCTTTCATGAGAAGCCTCTTTTCCGTGTGAGAGATCCAATGTGCATCATCAAGAGGTTCATTCGGAAACTTCTTATTCCATACGTCAAGGATGATCTTCATGATGAATGGCCCAAAACAAGCATTCTTCCGGTTGACAATGGCATACCACAACTCATTCCAAATATAATCCAACACATCAAGCTTGCGTGGAGTGTCATCCATCCGGTGTTGGTGAGTAAGGAGCATAAGGTTCTTCAAGAAGCCTTGAATCTCATCCACATTGCCCGCCTTTGGGTTGATGGTCTCCCGATAGATGCGCAACATGATGTCATATGTGGGATAGAGTCCCTTCACAAACCCAACGGCGTATTTCTTCCAATGATAGAGAGGAGTAAGTCCATCCTTGGGAAGTGAGGAGGTGTTAATGATATGAAATCGGAACCATCCGTTGGCAAACTCTTCTCCCTCAGCAAATGGACCAAAATCTGGGTAGCCACCAAGAATGATGCCAACATCTTTCCATGTGATGTCAAGCTGTCTATCCTTAGTCATCCAAATCATATTACGCTCGGTTTCATTGGAGAGATGAACCGTGGCAAGAAACTGACAAACAAGCTCTTCGTCGAAATCTTGTTGAAGAGTAATAATGGGACCAAGACCAAACTTGTGAATGAGCTCAAGAGCCTCTCCAAAGTACTTGTGATTCCTTTCCATGTGCCCAATACTAATGGCGTGTTGAGGGACGACATTTTCCTTCGGCTTCCTCATCAAAATCTCACTATAAATCTGCCCTTGGAAGACGGTGTGAAAGCGTGGATCCTTACCCCGGAATTGGGGCATCAAACGATCACGGGCAACCACATATGGATTCGCATGCCTTTCCTTCAAGAACATAGCCTCGGACATCTTGGAGGCGGTTGGTGTGGTGTTCTGTAACACCCGGGGTTTTCCCCAAATTAGAAATTGTTTGTTTTCCTTTTGCATCATGGCATCATGCATTGCAATGCATTTGTTTGATAAATAAATAAATAAAAGCAAATCCTATGTTTACTTGCAAATAATTCAAAGGATTTAAATATTCCATGTCTCTCTTTTTCTTGTTTCAAAGTAAAACCCCAAAATAATGTTTTCGATTATTGGACAAGCTATTTTAAGTCTAGCCCTAAAGGTTTGAAAAATCAATTTGCAAGTTTTGTCTTTCTTTATTATTTTTCTGTCTTATCTATTTGTTTTCTCATGTTCACATCTTTCCTCCTCTTTTTCTATTCCTTCTTTTCTTGGGAAATTGCTAAAATCCAGCAATGACAAAGAGCCCACGAGCACACCAGGAAGCCCACCCAACAAACCAGCCCAAACCGCAGCCCACACCCCCTTTCTCCTTCCTCCGTCCGTACAGACGAGAAGGAGGACGTGGATCCCTCCCCTGTCGCTGTCCCTGTCCAACCCTCCATGGCCCCCACCTCCCACCTGCTCCCTCCTCCCTTATAGCTCCCCTTCCCCCTCTTTCCCAAACCCTAATCCTCCTCCTCCCTCTTCCTCCTTGCGCCGCCCCCTTC
Organism: Alopecurus myosuroides; assembly: GCA_028641055.1. Taxonomy (NCBI): domain Eukaryota; kingdom Viridiplantae; phylum Streptophyta; class Magnoliopsida; order Poales; family Poaceae; genus Alopecurus; species Alopecurus myosuroides. Next base: position 190,916,276 of record CM054059.1, on the reverse strand, counting down.
CTCCTCTTCTCTGCTTCCTTTATTTTTTCTCTCCCACCATGGCCGTGAGCTTGAGGCCATGGCGCCGTCGCTACGGCCCCCTTCCGACCAAGGTGACCGCGGGAATGGAGAGCCCTCGGCGTCCTCTCCCTCTTCACATCCTCGACGGGGCCCGGGAGGCCGCTCTTTGTCGCCGGCGAGCGCCCCTCCGCCACCGCCCCTTTCTCTGTCGCTGCGCCCGTGTACTGCGCCTCGACAGGCCGTGGTGAGCCTCTCCCATCTCCCCTCTCTCCCCTCTCTCCTCTCCCCTCTCCCCCTTCTCCTTTTCCCTCAGCGCCCCATCGCCTCGCCCAGCGCGCCCGTCGCCCTCGCCGGCGAGTGCTCCGTGGTCGTCGACGATCTGTTCTCGACCTCGTACAGTTAGCTGCATCGTGTTCAATTTTCGTCAGGCCCCGCACAAGTCACCTCAAAACCCCCACGCCCTACACCTATCAACAACACCGCAGCAGCCCAACTGGTTATCTCCCTTGCGCGCGCCCAACAGGTGCTGGGTTCGATCCCCCCCCCCCCCCAGGCAGAAAAGCCACACCTTTTTCTGCCCCTTTTCTTTTTGCCCGAATTCCAGAAACACAGATCTGTTTCATTACTTGTAAAATCCATAACAATTTGAATATTGCTCCAATTTTGATTATTCAAGTTTCTGTGGATTCAAAATCTTGTGCCCTTTCTGTTAATGTCAAGTTTGCAACATGTTTCTGTAATAATTTTTGCACTAAATAATTAATTACTGAAAATGCAATTAAAAGTTGAAACTTTGGAATTTCATAAATTGAGTTCTGTTCATCCAATTTGAGAAAACTTGGGCTCTAAAAATTTGTCTTAACAAACTCTACACATTGGTATTTTATTTGGCCACAATTGAGTTAAATTTGAACATGTTTCCCTCTGTTTACAAAAAAGGGCAGAATAAGAATGGTTATGAAAAATTGCATAATAAATTCAATAATAACCCAAAAATTATGTTTAATAGCTCAAAATGTTCAGTAAAACATTTGCTACATGTTTTCAACCTTTTCAATACAATTTGTTTACTGTTTTCCCTAGTTAAAAGTGGTGCAATAATTCAATGCTTTAATTAAACCTTTTAAATTGCAAAATTCATAACTTGGGCAATTCAAATCCAATTCCAACATGTAAAACATGTTTTCCATGCAAAATTGAACAAGCTTTCCAAATATCAACTTTGTTTTCTGTTTTGAACAATTTAAATTGCTGAAAACAACTGTTTCTTAATTAATGCATTTAAAATTGTCAATTTAATAACTTGTTCATTTTAATTCCAAATTCAACAAATGAAATATGTATTCCATCTAAAATTTTGTGTTCTTTCCAAATATAATTTTTGTTATCTGTTTTGAACATTTAAAATTGGCGAAAACAACAAATGCTTGTGTAACTCATTTAAGAAGCCAAATTTCATAACTTAATAAACAAAATTCTAAACTTGGTAAACACCTTTTCAAATTGAAGCTATTGTTGTTTTCTTATTGTTTTCATCATCCATGCATCATTCTAATCAACTCTCACATGATGGTTATTTGTAGATCATTTAACTCAACATTAATTCATGGGCTTTTCCATATGCAATCCAAATTGCATATGGGCCCATTTAAATATGTTTACCATGTCAACTAGTTTATCTTTGATGCATCCTTAAACTTGTCATGCATCCATATCTTGATCATGCTGGATCTTTTGCCGTAGAAGTAATTGTTGCATCCGGTGTTTGTTCTAGTTCGTTGCTTCTTCCCGGATAGGACGTTGAGATGATGTGAGCAACGACAAGTTCTTCGGATGTACCTCTACTTGCTGGATTCCAGGCAAGTATACTCACTTGCTGCCTATGGCTGCCTTTCATCACTTGTTACCGATTCTTTCCGTTGTTCTTATGCTAGCCTTATGATTCGATGCTTGTGTCTCGATCCTATCATATGTTTACCTTGCAGCCATGATATAGCCTTCCTTCCACTTCCTATTACATGTTGCTTGTTTACCTTGTTGGCCCTCGTGTCGTAGTTGCATGCTTAGTGTTGTTTGTGCTCAAGTCCTGTTGTCCTTTGTTCTATCACCTGTTAGTTGATAGTTGGGCTTATCTTAATCAACAACATGTTAATGTTTTGGGTAATAATAATTTGATGATAAGGCACCGGCAGGAGGCCCGGCGTGGTTTTGAGGCCTGCTAGTGTCGAACTTAATTAGGAAAAGGGTCTTGTCCTCCGATCCATGATGAGCGCACTAACCGCATGTGGGAAGCGAGTATGGTCGCCCCCCGCAATTCTGATTCGATTCGCATCTCGTCCAAATCGCCTCATTTAGTTCGGGTTTTCCATTTGCCGCATGCATATGCAGGTGCGAACCCTTGGCGCCAGGGTGGAACTTTTGTAGTCGGCATTTAGGGAGACACGTTCTTAGAGTGCTATGAGGGTCCCCTTTTCTTCGTGGGGCTTGATTAGCCGTGCGCTCAATTGCACGGGGTTCTTTGGGCTTGATGCGAAGAAGAGTTGGGTTGTGTTGAGTACCTCGCTTGGTGGGTTGATCCCCCGTCTGGCGGGTTATTCTTACGTGTACGGCCAAATTGGTGCATCCCTGCAGGGTTAAATCTTCTCGAGAAGCCGTGTTGTCCGCGGTTATGGATGACTTGGTGAAAGTGCTGGCTAACAAGTACTCAGACAACTTACACCTAACGATGATAACGTGACTAGTAATATAGAGTACCTCCACCATAAGAATGAATGTCACTTTAATCAACCGTGTGAGTTTCCTTGGGTTGCTTCCTTAGTAGGGGGTAACTTTGGATGGGTATCGTTTGGTGAGTAGTTGTAGTTGGTTCTGATACGCTATCTTATCCCTTTCTTTTAGCTGGATGTTGTAGCGAGTCTATGTAGTTAGTTAGTGCAGCCCGCTGCCGCTTCGTTGCAATAATCCCCTTCCTTTCCGTTGTACCCAAAGTATTTGTATCTTGTGATGATTGGTTACGCTGGTATCTTGTGAGTATGGTTTATCCACTTGCCAGTACTTAAACGTACTGACCCACGAATCCTTTTTCATGGCTGCATATTCCACATTGCAGTCAACAGGTTTGAAGTCTGACGACGTTAGCTTGGGAATCCCTCCGGCTTGGCCTGGGCAGGGATTGGACGCCATCGGTTATCTTCAGGACTCTTAGTCCAATTTGTATCTTGTCCGTAGTCGGACACTATGTTGTTTTCTTCCGCTGTCATTTGGATCTTTGTATTGTATCAGTTGTATCTTTGACTCGTTTGAGTCATCTTGTATATATCTTTTCTGTTGTTGTTGTGGATTATTCGTGAACTGTTGTAATGTTATCACAAGTGGCAACCTGGAATCGGTTATTATGTGGATTTTGGCGGAAATGCTGAAATCTGCATAGTGCCCGATCTCGGGGCGTCACATGTTCCTCCTTGGCAAAGTCTTCTCGGGAGCCGGGAAGCGCTTGCGCTTGCCTTGAGAGCTGTCAAGTTCGGCTTGAATCTCATCCACGGGTTGAGGCTTGCGGCGGCCGGTGGTCTTGTACCGTTGCCCTTTTCCCTTGGAACCGGAAGCATCTAAGAGAGAAAGCAAGAAGATCATGAACAAAGAGTAATGCTCGAGTTGGTAAGGCACGCACAAAACCAAGAAACCTAGATACACGAGGTGTTAGGGTTGAATAATCTAGGGTTAGGGCAAAAACTCCCAACAACCGCAACGATTCAAGCCTAACAAGCCTTACCTAGGTTACTAGGGTTTGTACTTGAGAAATCCCACTCCTAAAACTCCAAATCCACGAATGTAGAGGCAAAGCACATGAACTCCTATGCATCCCATCCATCAACTAGATGAGAGAGAGAGAGCACGTACCCGCGGCATCCATGGTGAAAAAGGAGGGAGGGAAGGTTCCCGGAGCGTCCCAAGGCGAGGAGATGGCCTTCCCACGGTGGAGCGCTCGAATCCGGCGGCGAAAATCTTGGGGCCGCGGCGGTTCTTGAGGAGGAAGATGGGGGCGGGTGGGGAAAAGTGAAAGTGAATCTCACTTACCCCCGCACGCCCAGCTCTTATCCTCAGAAATTTTCCGCCGGCGGAGCCTCCGGTGGTTTCACCGTAGCCTCCTCTCCCACCAGCGGAACCTCCGGTGGTTCGCACCGGAGCCTCCGCTCCCTGTCCCAAAACAGTTAAGTTTTGGCCCGCTGAGCCACTGTGGGTCAGCGGAGCATCCGGTGGTGTTCCGGTGGACAGGACCAGCGGAGCCTCCGGTGGATTCACCGGAGCCTCCTCCCTTGGTAGCGGAGCCTCCGGTGGATTCACCGGAGCCTCCGCTCAACCAAATTTTCGCGCGCCAAGATTAAAAAAACACGAGCATTTCGATGGAAGCAATGGTTCGGGCAAAGGAGGCTTGGGTTGGAAAAACGTCACTGATATACGAGAGACATTACTCGAAGGGGTCCGCAAGAAGCAACAAAAAGATAGAAGACCGAACCCGCACGAGTTGTCAAGACAGAGATATGATAGGCGTGAAAGATCCAAAGCACACACAATGGTCGGTGGCCGAGGCCACCATGTTTGAGTGTGTAACTTGGCACCGCGAAGATATATCTTGGGTCCAAAATTACTACTCACAATTAAGCACAATAAGTCACAAATGATTAAATATGCAATGATGATTTATTTTTCGCATAATAGGAGGAGTGCATATTCATGAATTGAGTAGTGCTCCCCCTATGTCCATGCCTACATCTAAGCCTAATAGCATGCATAATGAGGGTAGATATGCAAGGTTTCAAGTGAAGTTGTAGGAATCTATGACATTTAGTTCATTCCTCAAAGCTCGAAATCTTGGTTCATCAAGGGCCTTCGTGAAGATATCGGCAAGTTGATCCGTTGTGGAGACATATGAGAGATCAATATCACCTTTCTCAACATGATCCCGAATGAAATGATGACGGATCTCAATGTGCTTCGTCTTGGAATGAAGAACCGGGTTGTAGGCGATCTTGATAGCACTCTCATTGTCACAAAGAAGAGGCACCTTGTCAAAATGAATACCATAATCCTTCAAGGTTTGCCTCATCCATAGAAATTGGGCACAACAACTTGCCGCGGAGATATACTCGGCCTCAGTGGTGGAGAGAGCAATGCAATTTTGCTTCTTAGAAGACCAACATACCAAGGAGCGGCCAAGCAATTGACAACCCCCGGATGTGGACTTCCTATCCGTCTTCTCTCCCGCATAATCCGCATCCGAGTATCCAATGAGCTGAAAGCTTGAACCCTTGGGGTACCAAAGACCGAAGTTTGGGGTATGAACTAGATATCGAAAGATCCGTTTCACAGCTTCCAAATGACTTTGCCTTGGGGAGGCTTGAAACCTTGCACATTTACCTACGCTATACATGATATCGGGTCTAGATGCACAAAGGTAGAGCAAAGAGCCAATCATGGAGCGGTATACCTTTTGATCTACCTCTTTACCGTTGGGGTCGGGTTTCAAGTCGGTGGTAGTGGACATAGGAGTCTTCATAGGTTTGGCATCATTCATATTAAACCTCTTGAGCATGTCTTGAGTGTATTTGGCTTGTTTGATGAAAGTCCCTTCATAATATTGATTTACTTCAAAGCCAAGGAAGAATTCCAACTCTCCCATCATAGACATCTCAAACCTATCGGTCATAAGCTTGCAAAACTCCTCATTGAACAAGGTGTTAGTAGACCCAAAAATGATGTCATCCACATAGAGTTGGCATATGAACAAGTCACCTCCAACCGTCTTGGTAAAGAGGGTGGGATCGATTAAACCAACATTAAACCCGCGATCTACTAGAACTTTAAGGTGCTCATACCACGCACGTGGAGCTTGTTTAAGTCCATAGAGCGCCTTATCAAGTTTATAGACATGATCGGGGTGGTTGGGATCCTCGAAACCCAGAGGTTGCTTGACATATACTAACTCATTAATGGGACCATTAAGGAAAGCACTTTTGACATCCATTTGTTGTAACTTGAAGTTATGATGAGATGCATAAGCAAGTAAGATACGAATGGATTCAAGGCGAGCTACGGGGGCAAAAGTTTCACCGAAATCGATACCTTCGACTTGAGAAAACCCTTGGGCCACCAATCTTGCCTTGTTGCGAATGAAAATGCCATCTTTGTCTTGCTTGTTCTTGAACACCCATTTGGTGCCAATGACATTTTTGCAATCCTTGGGTCTTGGAACTAATTTCCACACTTTGTTGCGCTCGAAGTTATTGAGTTCATCATGCATGGCTTCAAGCCAATCTTGGTCTTCGAGAGCTTCATATACCTTCTTGGGTTCAATGAAGGAGACAAAAGCATGAGCCTTCTAGTGACCACTCTTCCACGAACTTGTCCAAGAATCATGTCCTCCGTATGACCCGCTCGTTCGAGATTCTCTAGCCTTCTCTTTGCTCTACGAGCTAGTATCTCCTCCAAAGATTCCTTGGATATTGATTGAGAATCACCTTCTTCATCGGAGACATGTCCATCTTCATTTCGTCCTTGATCAAAGATGGGTGATGAATCACCACTAGGTTGAGCATTCTCAACAATAATAGAATCTTGATCATGATTTAGATGTGTTGCTTGGCCTTGTTCATTAGCTTGGCCTTGATAGTTAGCTTGAGGGCTTGGTGCATCTTGTTGGATAGCTTTATCATCAATGGGTGTAGTCAATGGCTCCACTTGAGTGGGGCATAGTCCTTCTCCCTCCGTCATCCGGTAACCCTCAATGGTAATTATTTCACCAATCCCCATTCTTCTTATGACGATGGGAGGAATTGCATCTCCTACAACACCATTATATATACGCCCCCCTTGGGAGCCGTTGTCCTCGTCAAACACTACGTCTATAGCTTCTTCAACTTGCCCGGTGGACTTGTTGTAGACTCTATAGGCGTGAGCATTCGTGGCATAGCCAACAAAGATACCCTCATAAGATCTAGTCTCAAATTTTGACAACCGTTTTCCTTTCTTGCGAATGAAGCACTTGCAACCGAAGACCTTGAAATAAGATACATCCGGTTTCTTGCCCGTGAGAATCTCATAGGGAGTCTTGTTCAAGATCTTGCGAAGATAGAGCCGATTGGTAGCATGAAAAGCGGTGGAGACGGCTTCGGCCCAAAAGTTATAAGGAGAAGAGAACTCCGCAATCATAGTCCTAGCCGCATCCATCAAAGTCCGGTTCTTTCTCTCCGCAACACCATTTTGTTGAGGGGTATAGGGAGTGGAATATTGATGAGCAATGCCTTCTTCACTAAGAAAACCCTCAACGGTGTAGTTCTTGAACTCCGAGCCATTATCACTCCGAATGGCCAAGATGGTAGCATTGTGTTGGCGCTCCACTAGAGTGATGAACTCGATGACTCTATTTTGAGTCTCACTTTTCCTCTTGAAGAAATACACCCAACAATATCTTGAGTAATCATCCACAATCACCAAGCAATACTTCTTTCCTCCGAGGCTATCATAAGATAGTGGGCCAAAGAGATCTAAGTGAATGAGCTCGAGAATTCTTGTGGTGGAGATGGTTGTCTTGGTTGGGTGTTGTTCTCCATGTTGCTTCCCAAAGGTACAAGAGCTACACACACGATCTTTAGCAAACTTAGCTTTGGTTAGTCCTAGAACATGATTGCCACTTTGGAGGTCATGTAACATTCTCATATTGGTGTGGGCTAGTCGGCGATGCCAAAGCCATCCCACATCAACTTTAGCCATTAGGCATGTCGCGGCACACGTGTCTTCTTTAGAGAAGTGCACTACATACATGCCATTCTCGACAAACCCAACAAAGGCTACTTTAAGAGAAGTCTCCCAAGTGACAATCACACTCTCTTTATTAAAGAACGAGGTAAAACCACAATTTGCAAGTTGAAGAACGGACATCAAGTTATAGCCAAGGGACTCAACAAGGAGAACATTCTCAATTGATAAATCATTTGAGATAGCTACCTTGCCTCGTCCCAATACCTTAAGCTCGGACTTGTCACCAATTGTAACGCAATTGAGATGTGGTAGAGGAGGTTCAATATTACTTATTGCGTCATGCCTTCCGGTCATGTGTTGGGATGCACCACTATCCACTGTCCATCTATGTGCTCCGGAAGCGTTTCCCTACAAGAGATCAATTTCTTGATTTAGGTACCCATCCTTCAATGGGTCCTCTTTTGTTAGTCACAAGGGTCTTAGGAACCCAAATAGTCCAATGATAATCATCACCATAAGAAGTACCAACGTATTTAGCATAAACATGTCCATCTCTAGATTTCATAAGAACATAAGATGGGTTATATTTTCCGGCAAAATCATTATGAGTGATGCTCCCCCTAGAGGTATCACCACCCATAATGGCGTTGGTCTCCTTTTCTTTGGGCACCTCACCCTCTTTCACAAAGATAACATTTTTGGAGGGAGAGGTGACACTCTTGGATTTCTTCTTTGACTTGGAAACAAAGCCAAGTCCCTCTTTTTCTTTCTTGGCACCTTGAGAGCTTATTGCATCATTTAGAATTCTTTCCTTCCCTACAATGTTAGTTGTAGTAGAAGAGGTAGGCATAATAACAATGCTATTTGATGAAGATGCAACATGCTTATTAGAATGTTGAGCTAGAAGCTTGATTCGAGACTTAGCAAGTTTGTCATGAATTTCTTTGAGAGATGCAAACTCCCCTTTTAGTTTGTCATGTTCCTCGACAAGTTTTTCATGGGCTATTCCTAGCTTTAACTCTTCCTCTTCAAATTCTTTAAGTAAAACAAGAGATTTGGCATGTTCTTTCTTAAGCTTGGCAAGAGATTTTTCGTTATCTTTTCTAAGCTTAGAAACACTAATAGCATAAGTCTCTTGTAGACTTGATAGTTTCTCTTCAAGAGAAGCTCTCATGGATCTCTCCTTTTCGAGAGCCTTGACGAGTTCGTCATCATGATTCTCATGGCTACCGCCATGGTTCTCCAAGGTCGTGATGATCTCCTCCTTCTCATCAATGAGAGAGTTGGCATCATCAAGTTGCCTTAGGAGAGATTTTACTTTTTCTTTAGTTTCACCTTCAAGACTACACAACCAAGATCCTAGGTTCTTGGCCTCCTCATCATCAACAATGTTTTAAACACAATCCAATAATGAGGGAGAGCTAGTGATAGTAGACTTGGAGGTGGAAGATATTACCGCGGTGGCTTTTGCCATGATACATGTAGGTCGGATCGATGCCTTCTCATTGGGAGATTCGAATAGAGAGACCGATGAAGAGGAAGTCGTAGCTATGGCGACGTGGGCGACACCTACGACTTCAACTTCTCCTTCATCTCCGGAGTAGTATGTTTCCAATGTTGGGCCCTCTTGAACATATAGAGCCCTTGGGACTCTTCTAGCGAGGTTCTTGTTTTGTGGAGATTTGTTCTTGTCCTTGCGAACAAGCTTCCCTTCATTCTCTTCTCGTGGCTCAAAAGGACACTCTTTGACGAAGTGGTTCGCACTTCCACAATTGTAACAAGTCCTTGGCCGCTCCCCTTTCTTCCTAAAGGTCTTGTTCCTTGAGGGCCTAGGGGCACTGGCCTTGTGGGCCTCCCATCTCTTCCAATACCCTTGCATGGCAAGAGCAATACATTTGTGGGCACCCATGTATGTATCCTCATAGTCCTCATCATCATCATCATCCACTTCTTCTATCTTGGCCATGGCCTTAGATTTTAAGGCAATGTTACGAGACTTCCCATGGCCTCTTGAGCGAGCAAGAGCATCATCCGCGCTCTTGTGAGACAAAGATATGGCTATAAACTCACTAAGGACACCAATGGAGTTGAGTGAGTTGTAGTCGGATCTTGTTCGAATGCTAGTGGAGAGATTCTTCTCAAAAGGAGTTATGGCCTTGACAAATTTCCTCTTGATCCACTCATCGGAGATTTCCTCCTTTCCAAAGTCCCTTAATTGATTGCCAAGGGTGACCACTCTTCTATATAGCTCCTCGGGACTCTCATCTTCATGCATGACAAAGTTCTCGGACTTGTCAAGAGCAACATCGTATTTTGATGATTGGATGCTTGCATTGCCTTGGAACAAGGAGTCAAGCTTATCCCAAGCTTCCTTGGCGGTCTTGATACCGCGAATGTGTTCAAGATTTTCTCTTGGGAGGGCCTTTTGGGTAGTCACAAGAGCGGTCTTGTTGAGTTGAAATTCCACATCCTCTCTTGGAGTCAAGTTGTTCGGATCGTGAGGGTGAAATCCATATAGAATGCTTCTCCACAATGCGGTGCAAGATCCTGAAATGTGAGACTCCATATCGAACTTCCAAGAAGAAAACTCGTTAGTGTTAAGCATGGGAGGAACTCCAACATTAACCATGTGTGGCATAGTGGCAATAGGGTGAATAGAGTCGTAATTGGGAGGTGGTGGAACTTTAGATTGAGACCCCGAACCGTTAGCCGATTGAGACTTGGAGCCCTCGGAGCTCACACCACCCTTAGCCTTTTTATCGGCTTTTGCTTTGGCTTTCGCCTTAGCTAAAGCGATGTTAGCTTCCATCTCGTCGATATCTGGAATGGAATCTTCGTCCGAGCTAACATCGTTGGTAGTGAGAGGTGGTTCCGTGGACTCCTTGGTTTTCCCCATCAGTGCCTCCATCATTTTCTTCATGCTAGACACATCCGAGCTAACACTAGAGCTAACCTTAGATAGTTCGGTTTGGAGAACTCCAACCGTATCTTGTAGGTTAGATATAGTGTCGGCCATTTTGGATATTTCCGCACTAGAACTTCCGGGGGCATTTTCATCGACCATTGTACTCTTGGGCGGTTAAGCCCTTAGTAAGAGCCGAGACTCTGATACCAATTGAAAGTGCACTATGGTCAACTAGAGGGGGGGTGAATAGGTTGACTACCAATTTTTCTTTTCTTTTCCTTTTAGTGGGGCTTAGCAAGATAAAGTAAGGTTCTCTAGATGTGCAACTAGGTGAGCAACCTATGTGAACAAAACGATATGCGCAACGGAAGTAAAGCGTAAGGTAGTAAAGCAAACAACAAGTGTAAACAAGGAGAGAAGGATATGATTCACCGTAGTTCCTTCTCAAAGAGAAGTATGTCTACGTTGGAGAGGTGGGGAGCCACCTAGGCGCTCCTCAATAGCACGGTTGTGCACACCTTGTTCTCCTTGAGCTTCTCCGGTGAGGGAGATGCTCGTTTCCACTATGAGGTCGACTTGAAGGCGTTGACCAAACCTTTACAAGGACTTGAGGTCACTCCACAAGATGGATGGAGGCTCTCAAGCAATCCGTAGCTTCTTGCAACAAGGTGGAAACTACAAGCGCGAGATCTACTAAGGTTTCTAGGCCTCAAGTAGGATTCTAGATCTACTAGGTTGTGGTGGATGGATTTGAGATTCCTTTGGTGGAAGTGTGGATCTAGGTCTCCTCTAGCTCTCCACCAAGTTTGGGAGTGTTTGGGTGGACGGAGTGGGAGATCTAGGTGGTTGAAGCTTTCATTAATGGCTAGGAGAGAGAATGGGAAAAGCTTAGCATTTAAGAGGTAGGGGAAGGGGTATTTATACCCCTTGCATTTAAGTGACCGTTTGCAGTCCAGGGCATCGGAGGCTCCGGTGGTTTCACCGGAGGCTCCGGTGGTCTTCAGCCTGCTCCACAGTTGCGCAGCGCAACAGCTAGTTTGCGCTGGAATACTGAGCGGAGGCTCCGGTGGGACCTGCAGAGGTTCCGCCCACCGGAAGCTCACCGGAGGCTCCGGTGGAACATCCGCTCTGCCCAAACAGAAAGGCAGTTAAGCGGAGCATCCACCGGACCCCCCACCGGAGCCCAGTTACCCTAGGAAAGGGAAGGCACCGGAGGTCCACCGGAGGTTCCGGTGGAACATCCGCTCTGCTCAAACAGAAGGGCATTTACGCGGAGCTTCCACCGGAACCCCACCGGATCCCTTTTTGCGTGCAGCTCGTGTGTTGGAGGATGGCGGAGCCTCAGGTGGAACTGGCGGAGGTTCCGCCCACCGGAACTCCACCGGAGCTTCCGCTCCTGGTTCCGCTCATTTGCTCCAGAGCGGGGTTTTGGCGGAGCTCCCACCGAACCCCCACCGGATCCTGGGCGGAGCCTCCGGTGGAAACACCGGAGCCTCCGCTCCTGCATATTTCACTTTCCTGGATTCGTTTCACCTTGCACTTTTCATATAAACTGATCATTTGCCCCTTAGAATAAGTGAACCTATTTAAACCTGGGCATTTCCATCTATTGAACAAACATTAGATCAAATAGTTGTGTTATCATATAATTACCAAAACGGACGATGATCTTTCAGCGGCGGAGCGCGTCCCCGGAGCTCGCGGCGGTGAGCAGAAAAATCAGCCGAGCAACGGAGAGGGCGGCCACACGCAGAGGCGGGCGGCGACCCTTGTTCATATGAAGGAGCCGGACGCGGGCGACGGAGAGCGCGGCGTCCACGGGTAGCGCCACCGTCTGGTACAGCTACAGGGGCGACATCCCCTTATTCTCCGGCGGCATGTCATCAAGCTCCGCTTCCGTATCCTACACTAAATGGCCGCGCTTCGGTCCAGTTCCGCTGGGAAGGTGCCCTGACTGCCCACAGACGGTGTCCCTGCAGCGGCGGGTCACCACGAGCGACAAGAACGGCAACCGCGGCGCGAGTATGTGAAATGCGAGAGCAAAGAACAACTGGGGGAGGTGAGATATGTGTTCTCCCCGTCAATTTCGTTTTATGTTTCCTCAATTTTCGGTTTTCAACCGATTTGGGTTTTCATCCGATTTGGGTATGCATCCGATTTGGGTTTTCGTATTTGCAAGATCTGCTTCCATGTGACCATTTCGAGTGGATTGAGGATTACATCAAGAGGATTCAAAAGGAGGACAAATCTCTGTTGCCCAATTTGCTACCGGCGGTGGAGCAATTGGGATCTGCTACTGGGGTTGTTGCTACGGTGCACAATGGGGTGCATAAGGACGAGTTGAAAAAGATGGCCAAACAACTGGAGAAGCTTGTCGATCTAAAGAAGCAGAGCAATCTGTTGGCTGCAATTTTTTATCTATGTGCAATTGTTTTTGGAGTTATGTATTTGCTGATCATTGGTCAAAAATAATGTAGTTCGTGTTGTAGTTAGCTTGACATGGTGAATTTGTGTATGGCTAAGACATGGAATAAATGCGTCAGAAATCCATCCATGATTTGGTTTGTTTCAGTTTGTATGTTCAGTTCAGGTTCAGTTCACTAGAAAAAAAATTGAAAACGGCTAAGAGAAAAGGTCAGGCCCATGTAAAACCTAGACATGCCCAATGTTAAAAGAGGTGCTCTCAGCAAAAAAAGAAGCCCAATGTATATTAGCACGGACGAACATGGGGCATATAGATTAGCACAAACATTGGACAAAAATAGTTTAAACATACCCTTATATATTAGCAAGCACAAACATTGGCCCCACTTTACATATAGATAGAGGGGCCCGACTCACGAGAGAGAAGTGGATACCGGTGAAGCGGGTCACACCCCGGGGTGAAATCTTTGCCATACAAAACACACAACATACCTATATCTACATGGTATGGCACCCCCTAGGTTCTGTTGGGATCCAGACGCTCCGGATCCCCCCTCCGGTGAAACCGGCCTAGACCCGCTGGAGAAATACCGGGCTTATACGGATACATGCACGCGGTAACGGCGTCGAAATGGGGTAGCAATATGGAACTAGTTGCTTGGTTGTGTTAGGATAGCCCATAGGAACACAAAACAAAAAAGGTAGAATTCACCTCTTCAGAAGATTCACGATGTTTCGTCTGATACGGGAGTTTCAGCCTATAAGCGCATGTAAACTCACCAAGACTATAAGCGCATGTAAACTCATCAAAATGAAAAAAATAACTTTGGATTTTTCTTAGTCACTCCAAAATGAAGCTTTTGTGAGGTTTTGACACTTTACATTTTCAAAATTATCGAACCCACCTCATCTTCTTTGAAATCTCTACTACTCTATTCGAGGAATCACATTTTAGTGAAAGCTTTCATTCTAATGTTATAAATCCTATTTATATTTTTACTAGACTTGTATTCGACCTATATAATATAATTCCGTAGCCTCACTATTTATTGAATGAATATTCATATTATTTATTTTCTTTTGAATAATAATGGTTTTAATCGAAAATCGTAAATAAAACAAGTTTAAAACATCAAAATGAAAAATAACTTTGGACCTTTCTTAGTCACTCCAAAATGAAGATTTGGTGAGTTTTTGACTTTTTTCATTTTCAAAGTTTTAAAACTCACCTCATCTCCCTTGAAATCTCTACTACTCTGTTTGAGGTATCACATATTAGTGAAGGCTTTTTCGTTCCATTGTTTATAAGACATGTTTATATATTTTTTCTCGTTACTATATGACATAACAATACTATGTGTGTCGGTTTCATATTTTTTGTTTTTTATGAATTATGTATGCTCATTTCAAACTTGGTCAACCCTCACAAAACCATGTTGACCCAGCCGAAAAGCTTCTAGAAGGACACCCAGAGATTTGACATAGGCTGTTGGATCGACGCCTTCTAGAAGGAATCTTGCATCAGATGGTTGCGCTCGGCTCAGCCACAGCGATCCGCGAGACGCTCGTTCTGCGCTCGGATTGGTTGGTCCGTTGGCCACAGCGATGGTTTTTATCTGTTTTACATATGATTTCTTTTCTATTAAGTATTAAACCATGTTATTTAAAAAAAAATAGAAGAATTATTTGCCACGGCCGGCGCGGTCTTGTGCGTCTGCTCCGGCCCGTCCTTCGCCTTCCTCGACGACATCCGCCGCGCTAATTCGACGACCACGGACGCACATTGACTGGCACATCGCCTGGCCGATGGCGAGCTGGCCGCCCCATGGCGCATGGACGAGGGGCTGCTCCTCCATGGTCGCCGCATCTTCGTGCCTGATCAAGGCGACCTACGCCACCAGGTCTTGACCTTGGCTCACTCTGAAGGACACGAGGGCGTGCAGAAGACCCTTCACCGTCTCCGCGCTGATTTTTACATTCCTGGGGATGGCGCCCTGGTGCGCGACTGGGTCCGGGCATGCGTGACGTGCCAGCGGGACAAGACGGAGACACTCAGCCCCGCGGGTCTTCTGCAGCCGCTGGATGTGCCCTCTCAGGTGTGGTCGGACATCTCCATGTACTTCATCGAGGGGCTACCGAAGGTGGGAGGCAATGTGACGCCCCGAGATCGGGCACTATGCAGATTTCAGCATTCCCGCCAAATCCGCATAATAACCGATTCCAGGTTGTCATTTATGATACATTACAACAGTTCACGAATAATCCACAATTACAACAGAAACAGATAGATACAAGATGACTCACACGAGCCGGGGTTACAACTGATACAATACAAAGATCCAAATAACAGCGGAAGAAAACAAACGTCCGTCTACGGACAAGATCCAAATTGGACTAAGAGTCCTGAAGATAACCGAAGGCGTCCAATCCCTGCCCAGGCCAAGCCGGAGGGATTCCCAAGCTAACGTCGTCAGACTTCAAACCTGTTGACTGCAATTTGGAATTTGCAGCCACGAAAGAGATTCGTGGGTCAGTACGGTTAAGTACTGGCAAGGGGGATAAAACCCATACTCACAAGTTACCGGCGTAGCCAGTCATCACACGATACAAATACTTTAGGATCAATGGAAAGGAAGGGGTTGTTGCAAATAAGCGACAGCAGGCTGCACTAACCAACTACGGAGAGATACTACAACTTCCGGCTATCAGAAAGGAGATAAGATCGAGTATTGTAACCAACTGAAAGATAACTGCAAACAAACCCATCCTGGATCTCGCCCCTTATCCGAAGAAGCAATCCGAGGATAACTCACACAGTTTGATTAATGATGGTTCAGATTATTGTGTCAATAAGCCTATTACTAGTCAAGTTGTTAATCAGGGGGTGAAAGATTGTTAATGATTAGGTTTAAGTTGTCCTGAGTACTTGTTAGCCAGTACTTTCACCAAGTAATCCATAACCGCGGAAAACACGGCTTCTCGAGAAGATTATCCCTGCAGGGTTGCACCAATTTAGCCGTACACTCATGAATATCCCGCCAGATGGAGCGGCCACTCCACCAAGCGGGGCACTCAACACAATCCAACCCTTCTTCGCATCAAGCCCAAAGCACCTTGGGCGCACGGCTAATCGAGCCCAGAAGAAAATGGACCCTCATAGCACTCTAAGAACGTGTCCCCCTATATGCCGACTACGAAAGTTCCACCCGGGTACCAAGGGCTCGCAAGATCATGCATGCAGCAAATGGAAAACCCGAACTAAATGAGGCGATTTGGACGAGATGCGAATCGGGTCAAACTGAGGGGGAGCCCATACTCCCCAAATGCGGGTAGTGCGCTCATCATGGATCAGTAGACAAGACCCTTTTCCTATTAGGGTCGACACTAGCAGGCCTCAAAACCACAAAGGGCCTCCTACCGGTGCCTTATCATCAAATTTATTATTAATAGCAACATTAGCATGATTGATTGATTAACATCGAGCCCCAGAACTTAAGGAAGTAATAACAGAAAGTAACGGGTAACAGACTCGAGCAAAACAACCCTAAGCATGATAGTAAGACACGGGCAACAAACAATGGTTATAGGTAGGGAGGTGAGGCAATATCAAGGTTGAGGGATTCATGTGATGGGTTCGTAACAGAAACAACTACTACTAAGGATAGCAGAAAAGAATCAACGGAAAGAATCGGTAACAAGTGATGAAAGGCAGCCATTTGGCAGCAAGCGAGTATACTTGCCTGAGATCCCGCAAGGTAGCAGAACTTGTCGTTGCTCACATCATCTCAACGTCCTATCCGGGAAGAAGCAACGAACCTCGAACAAACACCGGATGCAACAATTACTACTACGGCAAAAGATCCAGCATGATCAAGATATGGATGCATGACATGTTTAATAGATGCACCAAAGTAAACTAGTGGATAGGATACACAAGTTTAAATGGATTCCATATGCAAAGATTGCATATGGCAAACCCATGCCTTATAGTTGAATTAATTATTCTAACACTAAGCACCATGTGTAAGTGAGTTAGAATGATGCATGCATGATGAAGAACAAGAAGATAACAACATTAAGTGCATTTGGAATGATGGTTAACAATTTTAGAAAACAGTTATCAAGTTTGGAAATTATTGGTACTTAATGAGGTTGAACAAGTAGTGGTTGTTATCATCAAGTTAAGTTGTTCAAACCAAACAACAAAGTTGATATTTGAAAAGGTTATCAAATTTTAGTTGGATTACATGTTTCACATTTTGAAATTGGACTTAGGATTATTTAATTATGAATTAAACAATATTAAACAAGTTTTAATTGAATTAAACAAGATTTAAATAGTTTGGGCAATTTAAATTATTCAAACCAGAAAACAAAATTTATATTTGAATAGAGCATTCAAAAAGGTGTGAAAAACATATTTTATTTGAATTATTTGAAAACAGTATGCATTAGTTATGAATTATTTCAATTTGCATTTGAATTATTCAATTTTGAAATTTAAAAGTATTTTGAAAATTCAAAACAGAACACAAATGTAATATTTGGAAAGTTTATAAAATTTGGATCAGAATAGATATAAAGTTTGCATTTATTGGAATTACAGAACAAAAGATATTAAAGGTTGAAATTTATACTCAAATCTGTTATTTAAATGAATTTTTGATTTACAGAAATTCGCAGAAACTGTTGTTACTCAGATGCAATCTACTCTAGCCACTGTCCAGTGGACCACAGGGCCTCTGGTGCTTGCGTGGCCATGGCAGTCGCTGACAGCGGGCCTGCGAGCTTGGAAGGAAAAGCAAAAAAAGATTGGGCGCTCAGGCCTCGAACCCGCGCCCTGTGCCCAGCGCACAAGATGCAGTACCATCTGCGCTGCGATTCAGAGTTTGACAGGTACGGGAACGGACTCAGTTTGAGGTTCAGTTCTTGAGTTAACTGAACCTGACGAACAAAAGCATCGGCGACTGACAGAGACCGAACGGGGCCGGCGGTGATCGACGTGCTCGTGCTCGAACTAGAGATGACGGATGCGTGCAGCGGTGATGGGTGTGTGCGCGAAGCGGAGATGGCAGAGAGGAAGGGGAGGATGGAT
Source organism: Alopecurus myosuroides (assembly GCA_028641055.1). NCBI lineage: Eukaryota > Viridiplantae > Streptophyta > Magnoliopsida > Poales > Poaceae > Alopecurus > Alopecurus myosuroides. The sequence continues at coordinate 190,898,097 of CM054059.1, read as the reverse complement.
GCGGTGGCGTGCTCACCGGCGACTGAAGACGGGGCAGAGGGGCGGGGACGAGGTGGCCGGCGACAGCAACTTGGATGGCGGCGTGGCTACGGGCCCGCTCGCGCGCAATGCAGGTGTCCAGAAGGACTACGGGGAGGTGCTGGCTCGATCCCAGTGCGCGGCGTGGAAGACGGCGGTCGACAACGGCGGCGGAGTCCACGGTTTCAGAGGGAGGGGCGCTGCGGTGGCCGGAGAAGAACGAGGATCGCGGCGTCGATTGCGAGCGTCTCCGGGGGAAAAGGCGTGTCCAACAGAGAGAGGGAGGTGGGACGAGCTCGTTCCCGCGCTCAGTTGGGTAGATGGTACGGTGGATTGGCGGCGGCGTGCAGAGTTTCAGAGAGGGCGGCGTTCTCCGGTGAGGATGTCAGAGAGATGGCAGAGGGAGGCTAGGCGATGGAATCGACGGCGCTCTCGATGGGGAGGAGGGAGAGCAGGCTAGGTCTAGGGTTCTGCGGGGCTAGGAGTCCTTATAGGCGCCTGGTGGCCGCCGGAGTCGCCAGGGGGCCGCGGTGGCGCCATGGGATCGCTGCCGTACAAGATCAGGACGAAGGCACGAATTTTGGCGCAGCGAAGCGGTACGCTGCGGAGAGAGAGGCTGGGCTGCGCGTGCTAGGGCTTAGGTGGGCTTGGGCCAGATAGGTGCTGCTGCGCGCGGTAGTTAGTTGTCTTTTATTATTTCTCTGTTTTAAATTTTTTTTTTTTTGCTGAAACAGATTTGGGATAAAACTGTTAAGGTTTTATTTAATAAAAATTTCAGAAAAATTAGGTTAGGCTAGTTAGGAATTTAGAAACCATAATCCAAGATTTGTTTTAAAAAATTTGAGTTTTAGAATAAGGTTTGTATTTGAATCCAAAATAGAGGGATTTTAATATTTATAAACCATTAAGAAAAACATGCTTGGAATAGGGTTACCCCTAGGGTTTTTAGAATGATTTAGAGAGGGAAAAAGTTTGGTGAGTTTTATGGTTTCCAAAAAGGTTCTGATTTGAGAATTGGAAATGATTTGAATTTAATTGCTTGCATTAATGGTTGGAAATTTTTGAGCAAGGGTGAAAGTTTAAATTGTTTTGAAACTTTCAGTTGATGCAAACATGGTGCAATGCAATGAGGTGCATATGATGCAAACAAACAAACAGGTAACACCCCAGGTGTTACAGACGACACCACTAACAAGAAATTCTTGCTCGGAGTGACGACGATGTTCTTCCACCAGGAACCTTCCGATGATCGAACCTATTAGGTTAAGGGCTCAGAAAACGTCCACCCACGTAGGATCCTAACACTTTGAAAGATAGACAAGGGGGGAGACTCCAAAACAAATAAGATGGGATGGGAATAGAATAGAGGTAAGGAGAAAAACAAGAATCCTATTGAGATGTTTCCCAAAATAGTTTAGCAGCAAATAGTTTTTGACACTCTAGAAACAACGACCGTTAGCGAGGTTAACCTACAGGCTTTGCGGACCCGTTGCTTCGATAACCATTCGTATCGAAACAATATCGGGAATCGGAACCAAGGCTCTGATACCATTTGTGACGCCCCGAGATCGGGCACTATGCAGATTTCAGCATTCCCGCCAAATCCGCATAATAACCGATTCCAGGTTGTCATTTATGATACATTACAACAGTTCACGAATAATCCACAATTACAACAGAAACAGATAGATACAAGATGACTCACACGAGCCGGGGTTACAACTGATACAATACAAAGATCCAAATAATAGCGGAAGAAAACAAACGTCCGTCTACGGACAAGATCCAAATTGGACTAAGAGTCCTGAAGATAACCGAAGGCGTCCAATCCCTGCCCAGGCCAAGCCGGAGGGATTCCCAAGCTAACGTCGTCAGACTTCAAACCTGTTGACTGCAATTTGGAATTTGCAGCCACGAAAGAGATTCGTGGGTCAGTACGGTTAAGTACTGGCAAGGGGGATAAAACCCATACTCACAAGTTACCGGCGTAGCCAGTCATCACACGATACAAATACTTTAGGATCAATGGAAAGGAAGGGGTTGTTGCAAATAAGCGACAGCAGGCTGCACTAACCAACTACGGAGAGATACTACAACTTCCGGCTATCAGAAAGGAGATAAGATCGAGTATTGTAACCAACTGAAAGATAACTGCAAACAAACCCATCCTGGATCTCGCCCCTTATCCGAAGAAGCAATCCGAGGATAACTCACACAGTTTGATTAATGATGGTTCAGATTATTGTGTCAATAAGCCTATTACTAGTCAAGTTGTTAATCAGGGGGTGAAAGATTGTTAATGATTAGGTTTAAGTTGTCCTGAGTACTTGTTAGCCAGTACTTTCACCAAGTAATCCATAACCGCGGAAAACACGGCTTCTCGAGAAGATTATCCCTGCAGGGTTGCACCAATTTAGCCGTACACTCATGAATATCCCGCCAGATGGAGCGGCCACTCCACCAAGCGGGGCACTCAACACAATCCAACCCTTCTTCGCATCAAGCCCAAAGCACCTTGGGCGCACGGCTAATCGAGCCCAGAAGAAAATGGACCCTCATAGCACTCTAAGAACGTGTCCCCCTATATGCCGACTACGAAAGTTCCACCCGGGTACCAAGGGCTCGCAAGATCATGCATGCAGCAAATGGAAAACCCGAACTAAATGAGGCGATTTGGACGAGATGCGAATCGGGTCAAACTGAGGGGGAGCCCATACTCCCCAAATGCGGGTAGTGCGCTCATCATGGATCAGTAGACAAGACCCTTTTCCTATTAGGGTCGACACTAGCAGGCCTCAAAACCACAAAGGGCCTCCTACCGGTGCCTTATCATCAAATTTATTATTAATAGCAACATTAGCATGATTGATTGATTAACATCGAGCCCCAGAACTTAAGGAAGTAATAACAGAAAGTAACGGGTAACAGACTCGAGCAAAACAACCCTAAGCATGATAGTAAGACACGGGCAACAAACAATGGTTATAGGTAGGGAGGTGAGGCAATATCAAGGTTGAGGGATTCATGTGATGGGTTCGTAACAGAAACAACTACTACTAAGGATAGCAGAAAAGAATCAACGGAAAGAATCGGTAACAAGTGATGAAAGGCAGCCATTTGGCAGCAAGCGAGTATACTTGCCTGAGATCCCGCAAGGTAGCAGAACTTGTCGTTGCTCACATCATCTCAACGTCCTATCCGGGAAGAAGCAACGAACCTCGAACAAACACCGGATGCAACAATTACTACTACGGCAAAAGATCCAGCATGATCAAGATATGGATGCATGACATGTTTAATAGATGCACCAAAGTAAACTAGTGGATAGGATACACAAGTTTAAATGGATTCCATATGCAAAGATTGCATATGGCAAACCCATGCCTTATAGTTGAATTAATTGTTCTAACACTAAGCACCATGTGTAAGTGAGTTAGAATGATGCATGCATGATGAAGAACAAGAAGATAACAACATTAAGTGCATTTGGAATGATGGTTAACAATTTTAGAAAACAGTTATCAAGTTTGGAAATTATTGGTACTTAATGAGGTTGAACAAGTAGTGGTTGTTATCATCAAGTTAAGTTGTTCAAACCAAACAACAAAGTTGATATTTGAAAAGGTTATCAAATTTTAGTTGGATTACATGTTTCACATTTTGAAATTGGACTTAGGATTATTTAATTATGAATTAAACAATATTAAACAAGTTTTAATTGAATTAAACAAGATTTAAATAGTTTGGGCAATTTAAATTATTCAAACCAGAAAACAAAATTTATATTTGAATAGAGCATTCAAAAAGGTGTGAAAAACATATTTTATTTGAATTATTTGAAAACAGTATGCATTAGTTATGAATTATTTCAATTTGCATTTGAATTATTCAATTTTGAAATTTAAAAGTATTTTGAAAATTCAAAACAGAACACAAATGTAATATTTGGAAAGTTTATAAAATTTGGATCAGAATAGATATAAAGTTTGCATTTATTGGAATTACAGAACAAAAGATATTAAAGGTTGAAATTTATACTCAAATCTGTTATTTAAATGAATTTTTGATTTACAGAAATTCGCAGAAACTGTTGTTACTCAGATGCAATCTACTCTAGCCACTGTCCAGTGGACCACAGGGCCTCTGGTGCTTGCGTGGCCATGGCAGTCGCTGACAGCGGGCCTGCGAGCTTGGAAGGAAAAGCAAAAAAAGATTGGGCGCTCAGGCCTCGAACCCGCGCCCTGTGCCCAGCGCACAAGATGCAGTACCAGCTGCGCTGCGATTCAGAGTTTGACAGGTACGGGAACGGACTCAGTTTGAGGTTCAGTTCTTGAGTTAACTGAACCTGACGAACAAAAGCATCGGCGACTGACAGAGACCGAACGGGGCCGGCGGTGATCGACGTGCTCGTGCTCGAACTAGAGATGACGGATGCGTGCAGCGGTGATGGGTGTGTGCGCGAAGCGGAGATGGCAGAGAGGAAGGGGAGGATGGATGCGGTGGCGTGCTCACCGGCGACTGAAGACGGGGCAGAGGGGCGGGGACGAGGTGGCCGGCGACAGCAACTTGGATGGCGGCGTGGCTACGGGCCCGCTCGCGCGCGATGCAGGTGTCCAGAAGGACTACGGGGAGGTGCTGGCTCGATCCCAGTGCGCGGCGTGGAAGACGGCGGTCGACAACGGCGGCGGAGTCCACGGTTTCAGAGGGAGGGGCGCCGCGGTGGCCGGAGAAGAACGAGGATCGCGACGTCGATTGCGAGCGTCTCCGGGGGAAAAGGCGTGTCCAACAGAGAGAGGGAGGTGGGACGAGCTCGTTCCCGCGCTCAGTTGGGTAGATGGTACGGTGGATTGGCGGCGGCGTGCAGAGTTTCAGAGAGGGCGGCGTTCTCCGGTGAGGATGTCAGAGAGATGGCAGAGGGAGGCTAGGCGATGGAATCGACGGCGCTCTCGATGGGGAGGAGGGAGAGCAGGCTAGGTCTAGGGTTCTGCGGGGCTAGGAGTCCTTATAGGCGCCTGGTGGCCGCCGGAGTCGCCAGGGGGCCGCGGTGGCGCCATGGGATCGCTGCCGTACAAGATCAGGACGAAGGCACGAATTTTGGCGCAGCGAAGCGGTACGCTGCGGAGAGAGAGGCTGGGCTGCGCGTGCTAGGGCTTAGGTGGGCTTGGGCCAGATAGGTGCTGCTGCGCGCGGTAGTTAGTTGTCTTTTATTATTTCTCTGTTTTAAATTTTTTTTTTTTTGCTGAAACAGATTTGGGATAAAACTGTTAAGGTTTTATTTAATAAAAATTTCAGAAAAATTAGGTTAGGCTAGTTAGGAATTTAGAAACCATAATCCAAGATTTGTTTTCAAAAATTTGAGTTTTAGAATAAGGTTTGTATTTGAATCCAAAATAGAGGGATTTTAATATTTATAAACCATTAAGAAAAACATGCTTGGAATAGGGTTACCCCTAGGGTTTTTAGAATGATTTAGAGAGGGAAAAAGTTTGGTGAGTTTTATGGTTTCCAAAAAGGTTCTGATTTGAGAATTGGAAATGATTTGAATTTAATTGCTTGCATTAATGGTTGGAAATTTTTGAGCAAGGGTGAAAGTTTAAATTGTTTTGAAACTTTCAGTTGATGCAAACATGGTGCAATGCAATGAGGTGCATATGATGCAAACAAACAAACAGGTAACACCCCAGGTGTTACAGGCAAGTCCGTCATCCTCATGGTGGTTGACCGCTTCTCCAAGTACGCACACTTCATCGCCCTCGGTCATCCCTACATGGCTGCGTCGGTGGCGCGCGCCTTCATCGACGGCATCGTCCGCCTCCACGGCTTCCCTTCGTCCATCGTTAGCGACCGTGACCCTGTGTTCACGGGTCACGTCTGGTGGGATCTCTTTGGGTTGGCGGGCGTGAAACTTCGCATGAGCACGGCGTTTCATCCCCAGACGGACGGTCAGTCCGAGGTCGTCAAGAAGATCATCGCCATGTACGTGCGCTGCGTGACTGGGGATCGTCCACGAGCTTAGGTGGACTAGCTAGCATGGGCGTAGTACTGCTACAACACCTCCTATCACTCTGCCTTGCACACCACGCCTTTCGAGGTGGTCTACGGGCGCCCACCTCCGGTGATGCTCCCTTATGAGCCTGGTTCGGCTCGGACCGACACGGCGGACGACTTGCTCCGCACCCGCGATGAGATACTGGCTGAGGCACGCCAGCGTCTTCTCCAAGCATAGCAGCTGGCCCAGAAGTACTATGATGCGCATCATCGCGAGGCAGAGTTCGCGGTGGGCGACTTGGTGTGGCTGCGCCTCCTTCACAGGACCACCCAGTCTTTGGATCCGCGCTCCAGGCGCAAGTTGGGGCCTCGCTACGCCGGTCCCTTTCATGTGCTGGAGCGTGTCGGCACGCTCGCCTATCGCCTCGAGCTGCCAGCGGGCTCTCGACTCCATGACGTCTTCCATGTCGGCCTCCTGAAGGCCTACCGTGGAGACCCTCCTACTGCGACACCAGCTCCTCCTCCTACTTCAGATGGGCGCCTCGTGCCAGCTCCAGCGACAGTGGCGCGGGTGATGCAGACGCAGTAGCGCCGGGGCGTGTGGCATGTCTTGGTGCATTGGACAGGCATGCCGGAGGAAGAAGCTACTTGGGAGAAGCTTGATGATCTCCGCCAGCAGTTTCCAGAAGTCCAGCTCGAGGACGAGCTGTTTGAGAAGGCGGGGAGAGATGTTATGGTCGGTATTACATATGCGCGCAAGAGGCCCACTAGTGGCTAGTTATGGGCTTAGTCCAATAGTATTTAGGGTTTAGAGGAGCTGTCCTCCTATATAAACTATATAAACACATGTACCCCTTCGTGATAATTAAGCAATAAATATATATCTTATTGCCGACTCCCAGAGGAGTCGGCCCTTAACCCTAGCCGCCGCCCTCCTCCCTAGACACTGCGACGGCGCCCCGCCGCCGGCGACAGCTGTCTGAGCTCCTCCGCCCTCACTTCCACCCTTACAACCTACGTTCGAGGACTGGTAGAACCCTAGCGTCTACCAAATTCACTCTCAATAGGTTGAACAAACTAGTATATTAACCTGATATGTGATGTCAAAAACAAGCACGTCACCAAATGCTTCATAGTCAATCTGAGATTTCGAATCTGCCTGGAATAAATTTCAAATATGTCCTTCATCATCTGTAGTGTACTTGAACAAAAATTCAGCATCTTGTTCTACCTGTGCTCTCATGTGGTTGAGAACAAATTCAGCATCCCTGTCTAAGTTTTTTTTTTCTCAATGGGGGGAGGTTTGATTGGAACGCGCCGGCGAGGGCGGTTGACCCCGGCTGGCGGAGAGGTCAGTCTATCCCGGTCGAGGAAGAATGCCGGCGAGGAAGAAGCAGCGTCCAGGATGGATGGCGGTGGCGAGAAGATGGATCGTGGTCGTGAAAAACAACATCAATCCCTTTGACCGTACTGACAGCTCCTGCCGGATTCGTGTGGTCTCTCTAGATGTCAGTCAAAAAGGCAATTATGCCCTTCATCACTGACCGTCCAATCCACCAGTACTCCGCTGCCTAGTTTTGGAGTACCAGGGTACAGTAAAATTCGCCTAAAGATGAGGTAGGCACGACTGTCAAGTGCAATGGTGAAGATGGTTGATTCCAGGATCCTAGATGAGGCTCTCGAGAAGTTCATGATGTTCCTCAATGAATGGCTCGACCTTAGGGGCCATCGGTCATCAAAGGGAAGTGGTTGAGAAGCTTGTGTTGTTGCCAAGTGAGCTCAAACTTGAGGGTGCTGCCAACTAGTTGAGTTGGTCTTGGAGGTCTCCTCTGATTGTGGAGCAGAAGGACCTGAAGGGTATGTGCTGGGGCATGGTTTGTGCACAAGGAGACAAGACCGCCGCAACATGGAAACAGTGTAAGGTCGCCACTTACTTTTGGTTGGGCAGCTATTGAACTCGGTGGTGCCTCCCATTGCTCGTTCTGTGGAGGGGCTACTCATAATTGCTAAAATATGGAAGACTCTGTCCATCCAATTCTCCGAAAAGGGAAATGTCATGCTCATTGCTCAGCTGATGCGGAGATTCGTCGTCTACGACAAGGTGAAATGTCAGTGACGGCATATGTGGCAAAGCTGCAGGCTTTATGGGCAGACCAGGACATGACCATCTTGAACTCTATGATGAAGTCAACATCGAGCCAGGGCACAAGTGGATGGCACAAGCGTGCAATGCATCTTTTGGAGGGGCTCAACTGTTGCACTTTGATGGCAGGAAGGCCTCCATGTTGCACTAAACCTCCCTACCTACTATTGATGAGACTATTGCAGCGATGGCTCAAGACGAGGTGCGGCTATCTCTTGAGCAAGCAGGCGAGAAGGTTATGCCGACTTCGACGTTTATCGCTACGGACCGCATGGAGTGGAGAGATACCGAGGGTTGTTTTACTTGTGTCGAGACGGGGCATGTGATGCCCTCCTCTTCTCTCTATCTCCTCAATTGGACTCTCTATTTCTTGTTGGTTTTCTTGGAAACCAAGATCTCTTGGAAAATGCTAGAATCTATGGTTTTCGGCTAAAAATGTAGGAGGAATCATTCCTAGGCTATTGGTGTGGATGATGTGGAACCCTAGTGTAATTTGGGTGAAAAACCTGGATCTAGGACCTATGTAGTGAACTCGGGCCACCATGGCTGCATAAGGCCGGTACTAAATGTACCACCGACGTTCAAAGTCCGAAACTACCGCACATGTGCTTGGTGGTACTACCGGTCCATTTGGCGGTACTACCGGAGTTTACTCACACTTGTTACACTTTGTGTTATTCAATATTTTCTTCCATGGACTTGTGCACTTATATTTTTCCCCTCCATATGTAAGGGATGCTCATAGACTTGGTGGTTCAGGATCTCTATCTCGAAAAAAGCCTGGTCCTACCACTGTCGAGGAAGAAGAAATTATGCCTCAAGCAAAGACAACCTGCCAGCAAGCAGTGGAAAAGAAGGAATTATATGTAGAAATTTGTGAAGAAGTCACAACCTATGCAGCCCTTTGTGAATATCTGGTCTGCTGCGTATATTGATCTTAGAGGAATCAACACCTAAGTCCTAGATCGCAATCGCTGGGTTTCCAATCCCCATTTCTACACAGATACTCAAGATAATATATTCAATTATATTTACTTGTCTCAGAAGACCAATGTAGTCGCTCAAGATTCTCTCAACTTAGATCATATGAGGAAGCATCATGAATACTTTGGAGAGGTTCTGGCTATGTCTGAAAAGTTTGGGTTGTTTCCCATCATGACTCTATCTGCAAAATATGAGTTTAGTTATAATCAAGTTATAGGACAAGGATATGATGGTGCTAGCAATATGCAAGGTCAGTTCAATGGCCTCAAATCACTAATAGTGAGAGAAAATAACACAACTTAGTATGACCATTGATTTCCTCAGCTTCAGTTAGTTGTGGTGAGAAAACATAAGGAAGTCAGTAACTTCATTAGTATGATTTCTGCCTTTAAATGTGGTGGGTGGATCATCTAAGCGAAGGGACATGATTAGTGGTATCAATCTTGAAGAAACTAGTGGAAACAGTTTTTGCGCAATCGCCTCAATGATGCCAATTTGAGCGATTTTGTTATTTGTTATGTGGAGATAAAATAAGAGAAGAAAGTCACCAATGATCAAGTGGTTAAGTTTTCATGGATCTAAGGAATCGAATATACTAGAAGAGTAAAAGGTAATGTGAAAACTTTAGCTACTTGACTACTGTATTTTTTGTCATTATACTATGTTCCAATTAAAAATCAATTCTATTTTTTTTAATCTTGTAGGTTATGGATCTTGGTGTTTGATTATGTATTTTGGAAATTGGAAATGCACAATATTTTCTACAAGTAACTTTGTCCTTTGTTTTATCAATATAGTGGACTTTTTATTTTTTGTTACAAGTTCTTTGGCATTGATACGTTGTCTCTTATTATTTCACATTATCTATGTTATAAGTTACAAACAAATGTAAAGTAGTGAATCAGGGTGATCCGAGCTCCAGCTCCGCTAGTGTGTGAAGTGTTGTACCCTAATGCCAAAGTGAATTTCACGACTAAAAATGTAAAGTAGCCAGTATTTTTTAGAGTGCTGGAACGGGAGCAGAGAGATAAGAGAGGAAGCTCCCAGAATATACATGTACATATCTTTCTTGCCCTAGTTTATGGAGACTATGAGAGAGGATATTCAGGATCTCATGAATCTTCAAATACTAAACAAAATGATTGTTGCTGAAAATATATATTATCATGACAGCAGTGAGCAAACAGAATCAACTAGCCAATATATAATGATCCAATTAACAATACATTTGTTGAATTAGAATATCACCGGCCGGACACTGCACAAATTCATTGTACTAAAATTAAGGAGCATCATATGCCAGGGAGTACTCTAGGTAAAGAATAAACAGAAGTTAGTCCAGTATCCCACGTGCGGCATCCTTTGTGCGCTAAAAGAACCCTGTGAACTGCCGTAGGTTCTGTACAAAAATGAACCATGTGCCTACAAACAACTGCAAGAAGATACTACAACCCATCCAGGTAGTCCAAATTAATCTTTAACAATTTCTTCAGCACGTACCAGCAAAAGACCCTGAAAAAAACGACTTTCAAGCTAGCTAGCATGCTATATTCGTATGGTTAATTCTCAATATGTAAATTATTTGCGCTTTAATTTTTGCAGTATATCTCGATGCAGACGCATAGACTTGCCGTAGGACAGACTGTGGGGAGAGATACACGGATGGATGTGGGTGATCAGAATGTCTAATTAAGTACAGGATCTCTCATCAAAATGACAGCAGGCTGGCTCTCCAGCTAGAAGACGCTCCACCAGGTAATCGCTAACGGGATCCAAGTCCCAGCTGCGGGTGACCGATTGATAAATCTAATCGCCTCGCCGCGCGCGCGGTCTATAGGCGGCGTCACCTAGATAAAACGTGCATACACGACCACGTGATTATAGTGATGGAGGCTTCTCCTCTGCTCGTGTGCGCTCCAACAAATACTACTCGATCATGAGTTCGTAACTTCACATTTATAGGAGCTAGCCAGAGGTTTGTATTGTGTTGTGCCATCCATTTCATGACTAGTCTCTACTAGAGGAGTATATGCTGATTAATTAGCCTAGTCTATTTGAGGAGCATATACATTACTTATGGAAATTGAAGCTGGGTTTGTAGACTGGAGAGGGAATGATGTGGATGCAAGGAAGCATGGAGGCTTCAAGGCAACACTGTTTCTCTATGGTGAGCACCTGACTATAACTTGGGCTAATTAAGGAGCATGTATAATACTCATGGAGCTTGAAGGGGTCCGTTTACTTATCTTACCTATCTGTTTAGCTCGGTTGTTCATGTTCCATATAGATGAAGCATCATTGTGTTTGTTATCTCTCTGTTCATGATTCTGTTTGTTAAATTTGCAAACCATTTCTCAGTTCTTCTCATCCTGGAATAAGCATCAAATTAAACTGTTTCTAGATCTTCTTTTATGCTTCTCGTTGTGTCTGTCTCTTTCTTTTTCTTGATCAGCTCCACGTGGTTATACGTTGGAGTTAAAACGTATAGTGTTCACCGCCAGGTATAGTAAGTTATGGGGTGATTATGGAGGACTGACTTATATGTCAAGGCTACCACGAAAATGGTTGACACAAAACATAAAAGCTAAAGCGGTAGCTTGAATATGTGCTTATTAAAGTGCCAGTTATATTCCTTCATTGCAAATTTTGTAGATTTGGTGTTACAGTGATATGCACCTATATTTCTGAGAACAAACGTATGCATTGCAATATTTGTCTGCCAAATTGTACAGGGTTTATGACCACATTTTTTTATTGTGACCATTTACATGCTGGCGGGAAGCACACAGTTTTGTTTTTACTTACAAGTGCTAAATTTAAATATAAATAAACATTGTCATGGCATGTAGCCGTTCAATTGAGAAACTTTTAAAGATGCAAAACGACAGCAGTCTAGATCACGATATTAAATTCAATGCCAACTGTGTGATCATTCATATCTTCTCTTGATCTTGATGCCTACGGTACAGAATATCTTACTTGATTCTCTTCTACTTAGTCACAAAGAAAACTGGTACACATCATGAGAAGCAAGCTTTGAATAAAAAATAATTCTAACTAAACAGAAGATTCCCAGCAATTGCAAGCCTCCAATAAATAAACAGTTGCAGCCTATACTACTAAAAGACAATCTGCCCTCATTGCTCAATTGAAAATGAGAAATTATTATGTTGAAATTCTACGGAAACCTGAGAAACACAAGTACATGTCCTTTCATATTTCTAGTACTAGAAGCCTAGAAGTGTTACCTTGTAGACTATTTTTTGGTATGGCGGACACCCAAATAAATTGAGTGACCCATGATCCAAGCTCTAAACAAGAAATATGGTGAGAAAGTTTTAGAGCCATCTAAACCCTAGTTCATCATGACCAAGAGAAAATCTGGGCCCAATTAGATAAATGGATAGGATAAGCTAGACTGATTTTGAAGCCCGGTATATATCTTGGTAAACTGGGTGAATCGCATAGACGGTTTGGCTGAATCCTTAAAATATCATTCTGTTCCTCTCTTTCTGATCCTGGAATACTAGTGTTTGCATGCATTTTGAACCAGAATCGAACAAACTGTTGGAGCTGAATTTTATGTTCATTTGTAGTTCTGGTAATGCTGCGAAGCTGCCCTAGCAGCGCAAACTTAAGTCTTGTGGCCTATTTCCATGGAACACTTCATCTGGATATTGTGACATCGTCGACTTTGATAACCTATCTGGTCGGGGCCGTGTCATTCTTCGCTGTCCTGACGAACTACATCTCTTGTGCATATATCCAGCGAACCACTGCTCTATTTGTATTCAGTCCCCTCACGGTCCTGGTAAGTCTTCTTTCCCATCAAATTCCTGAAGCCAATGAACCTAAAAGTGACGTCAGAATTTTTAAAATGCATTCACTATGTTGGTGCTACCAAATACGTCATGAAATTTTATTTTATGACTGTCTCAAGCTTGTCAAGTTTCTGTTTTGGCTGCTAGGTTAAGGTAGAGCTGCTGTAGTGAAGCATATAGTATCTAGAATTAAGTTCCCTTTTTTGGCAACTGATTACTGCAGTTATTGTATAAGATAGAATATTATTTAGTGATCAATTCAAATAATAGAAGAGCAAGCACCAACAGATTAATAGTCTTTTTACTTCAGTGACTGATCAAAATTTCCCTTGATTAACTGATGGACAACTAGGAAAATCTTGGCCATGCGTATTAGTGTATGATCAGTCCCCATATACATCATAGTAACTGCTTTCACATTATTATACTTCTGAGGTTTGAAAATAAGATTACTGTTTCTAATTATACACACTTTTTTAACAACACAGGGCTATATGTTGCTAGCATTGCAGGCATACTTGCCTTCACTACATCCGTTAGATTGTGAGATAAACAAGGAACCAAACAACTGTGAGGCAGCTCAAGGTTGGAACTTAACACTACTCTTCTTGAGCCTATTACTGTTTGCCGTTGGAGAAGGCTTCATGCTTGCTTGCATACCATTTCTCGGTGGAGATCAGTTCAACGATGATGCACCGAATGAAACACGGCTCAAGGGTACGTTCTTGAGCTGGCTCAAGTTTGCAAACTCCCTTGGAGCGCTCATGGGATTGATATTCTTAGTCTGGATCGAGAACAATTTGGGATGGACCATTGGCTTTATGATATCTGCAGTTATTGTACTTGTAGGGCTGTTTGTGGCAGCCAGTGGACTGCCTTTCTATATAACAAAGAAGCCTAACAGAAGTCTTTTAACGAGAATATTGCAGGTAAAAATTCATATAGGACTTATCACATAGGACATGAATTTGTCAGTATAATTCAGTATGCATGTTAATTGTGAAGGCTCTAGTATGCAGTTAGTCCCGTTCACCTTTCATACTCCAAGTGAACTTGGTGGAACACAATTCTAGACTAGTAGGCAAAGATTAACAGGGTTGAATAGAGTATTCGTTGATCAAAATGCACTGTGTTACTCACTTCCTTTTTTATCCTGAAAGGCCACCATGTCCTATCCCCAACTAGCATAATTAATAATTATCAAACAATAAGGGAATCAAGATAAACTAAATTTGAATGTATATCTATCAACATAGAACAAGTGAAACTGAACATGCAAATGGTTCTCAACTTTCAAGTTATCCTCTCCAGGTTCTTGTCCCTTTGTCCAAAAAGAGGCAGGCTGCCACCGTAGATGTTATTGAGCTGCAAGAAACTGGCAGAGCAGAGTGTGTTGATGCGGAAGGAAAATCTGACACCGGGATCATTGGGTAAGTCCACTGATTCTGTGTCTTTTTTCCCTGTAATGACCTCCTAGGAGGATAATAACACCAACTCTACCTTTTCAATGAAATGAAACGCAAAAGTCTTTTGCGTTTTCTCACAAAAAAATCCTGAAACCTTACTTTTAATTTTAACAGATTGTTACTAGATGTATATTTCTGAAAATAACGTATGAGAGTTGCATCTCTAGGAATGGAAAATATAAAGAATGAAAACTCTGTGGTCAGACGTAGCAATATCTTGATACTATCTTAAGTAATAATCTTTCTAGCATATTCTTGGATACATCTTTAATACATCTGATAGAGAAAATGATCCATGTTAATGCTGCAGCACCACTCGAGACGAGGAGTTAACAAAGGCCATCATCCGAATGCTTCCAATCTTCATCAGCTGCTTGCTGATCTACCTCCCATTCACGCTGCTAAGGACACTAACCATACAAGTCGGCAGCACAATGGACAGAGGGATAGGCACAGTCCAGATATCCTCTGCCTCTCTCATCGCAATCCCAACAGCATTTCACATGCTTATGCAACCATGCTACAGGAGGATATTGGCACCATGCCTCAGAAGATTCACAGGACACACGAAAGGAATCACGCCACTGCAGCGTATCGGCGCTGGCTCCGCCTGCGGGGTAGCAGCAGCATGCCTTGCCACATTAGTGGAGACAAGAAGACTGACAGTCGCAGAACAGCATGGACTAACATCGGCAGGAGTAGGTGTCCCCATGTCTGTGTTCTGGCTGGTGATGCAATTCTTCCTGGTAAGCATCGCAGATGCAGCATCCTTCAGTGGACTGATTGAGTTCATAAAGAGCGAATCATCTCCTGAAATGAAGCTGATAGCACCAGCAATGCAATCCATTATTTCCGTAATAGCATCCTTGTTGGCATGTGCCTTCCTACATCTAGTGAACAGAGCAACAAAGAATGGAGACAGCGGAAGAGGTTGGTTGGACGGAACAAACTTCAACAGGACACGACTTGATCATTTCTTCTTGTTACTGGCAGCCTTCGAGCTGGTGGCACTGACCAACTATGCTTTCTGGGCAAGGAGATACGCCAACAGAAAACGGAGCAGTGCTGTAGGATTAGCCGGCAACAGCCCAGGAAACTAAATAGCCACACATAGTGAGATACATAGGTGATAGGTTAGTTCACAGAGACCAACGATTTTTTATGAGTTTGATTTGGTTAGTCTATCTATGATATGCAGATTGTAACAGAGAAATACTACAATATCCATCGATCAATAGTAGCTAGAAACCACAAGTTATATGTGCAATGTGTCGTACTGATGTAGTGGTGTTCTGTCTAGATGCAGGCATGTCGGTGGGAAAGCCACATTATTCACGAAATGCGGTGGTCGGAAGCAAAGGATATAGCAGTTTAGGTGTGGATCAGGAAATAAAACCTTACCGCGGTGAGTCACTGGCGAAGCACGCGGACGCGGGGACAAGATGAGCCGGACAGTGTGGGGAGGATCGCCGCACGCGCCTCTGCCGCTGCCGCTGCCATCTGCCACGGCCATAGGTAGAGAGCGCCGACCCGCGGGGTATGTTCACCTTCCCGATGCGCGTGAGAGGGTAGAGAGCCGGCCGCCGGGGAATCTGTGCGGATTGGGAGAAGATTCCTTGGCGAGGCTCGGCGGGCGTGGTTTGGGGTTGGGGCGAGGACGAGGCGACAACTGCGCTGAGAGAGAAAATAGCATTTAACCACCACATTTCTGCCAAAATTCCGAAAAATCACCGCTTTACATTTATTTGATAAAAAACCACTACTTTTGAACCAAATTTTTTTCGATTCGCCCTAAACGCCGATTCGCGAATTGACACTGAAACTGACATGCATGTCCCACGCAGGGCGTTGATGTGGCGCGCGTCGGCAAGCGGCCGTTTCCCTCTGTTAACCGTCGTATGTGGGGCCATTAGCCAGCCCCCCCCCCACACATAACCTTTGCGTCGTTGCTCCTCTTTGTCGTGTCCCGGTGAAGTAGTTGCCGAAACCGCCGTGGAGACATCACCGCTGTCGGTCGTTCTTCGTCACGCTCCGTCGTTCTTCGTCGCTATGCCGAGTTGAGACGGCGAGTATTCAACCCAGAAGTGCTAGGGGTAAGTTTCCCCGGTCTTTTAGGTCAAGGGTTAGGGTTGTTGTCGATTTGGGGATTTTAGATTTGCCGTCGATTTCGTTTCTGATCTGCAAAATGGGTTAGGACATCGTGGACATGGACTATGCCCCAGATACGATTGAGTACCCCGATTTCCACGGCCTAGCGGTGGGTTGCACCGAGTTGTGCCGCGTGCACAAACTTCTGCCGCAGAGGTGTGTGGAATTTGGTGGTAGTAACACAGGGCGGCGATTTCATAGCTCGATTTGTATCCAATTTTCATTTCTTTACCTTAGCTCCTATGGTGGTAGTGACACGGGGAAATTTCTTTGTAGATCTAGTGTCAGTGCAATTCTTTGTAGAGCAAGTGTCAGTGCAATGCTAACATTAGAAAACGTAGTAAAATTGTACAGAAAGCCTCAGTACAAATCTTTGTACAACAATTGTAGAGAAAGTGTAGAACTCTAGAAAGATCTCAGAATATTACTAGTGTTGTCAAACCAGTTAAGAAAATTATTAGTGTAACAAAGAATATTCTTGTACTGTTAAGCATTTGTTCGGCTGTACTAGTGTTGGCAGTGCATAATTAAATCAGTGCCATATTGTGTGATAAACTAATTAATTGCATCATATAACCAGTGCCCCATTAGTGTTGGAACAGAAAATATTTGTACTGCATCATTTTTTGTAGCAAGCAAACAACTGTAGGTTTGTGTCATGAATTGATGGAGAGTGGCCAGCAACTATGAAGAATGCTATTTCTAGGCTTTGGGCAATGTATGAAGAGAGCAGTACTGTAGGATTGATGACAAAATCCAAACTGGTAAGATGTTGGAGGAGCTCAATGCGGAGAAGGATTACAGTGGTCTTATGGCTGATGTGAACAAATTCATTGAAGACACTAAGAAGAGGATGCACCAGGAAAACTATAAAAAGATTATGGAAAATAGTCATGAGGAATTGGAAGAGCTGAAGGAGGAAGTATTAGTGCTTAGGACTGAACTGCTAATGCGCAAGAATGTGCTATAATATCAGGCAGAGGTAACGAAGGCCAAGCAGAAGCCATGGGATGAAGAGAAAGAGGCTTTCAAGGAAGAGAAGGAAAAACTTGAGTACATGCTGTTTGATCTGCTCAAAGTTGGTGATTCAAACAAGGAGAAGCTGAAGAGTATCAAGTCCATTTGTGATGAGCGATCTGTGATGTTTGTGTTGGTTATTTGGCATGTCCTAGTTGGTTATTTGGCATGTACTACTGTTGTGAACTCTGTGTTCTTTGAACAATTTATGTCGTTGTTGTATTGAAGAATTTGTACTTCTGTTGGAAGCAATGTAGTAGTTATATTTGGAACTTGAATGTTGATGTGATTGTATAAGCTTTTTCTGTATTGTCTTGTCAGTGCTTCATTTCTAGCAATTTTAAAAATGTTTGTGGAAGAGTAGATGAATATTATTGAATTTACACCAATTTTAAAAGTTTTTAAAAAATATTTGTGGAAGTTTAGATGAATATTACCGAATTTTATCCAATTTTAAATGATTTTGAAAATTGTTTGTGGAAGAGTAGATGAATATTAGTGAATTTATAACAATTTTAAATGATTTTTAAAATTGTTTGTGGAAGAATAGATGAATATTATTGAATTTATACCAATTTTAAATGATTTTTTAAAATATTTGTGGAAGAGTAGATGAATATTAGTGAATTTATATCAATTTTAAATGGTTTTTAAAATTGTTTGTGGAAGAGTACATGAATATTATTGAATGTATACCAATTTTAAATTCTAGGGTTTGATCGAAAGAGGGTTGATCTAGGGTTGTCGAGGATTCTCGGGGATCCTCAACAACTCTTGTTTGATCGAAAGACGGTTGATCTGGGGTTGTCGAGGATCCTCGGGGGTCCTCGGCAACTCTTGTTTGATCAAAAGAGGGCTGATCTAGGGTTGTTAAGGATCCTCGGGGTCCTCGACAACTGTTGTTTGATCAAAAGAGGGTTGTCGAGGATCCTCGGGGGTCCTCGACAACTCTTGTTCGATCAAAAGAGAGTTGTCTAGGGTTGTCAAGTATCCTCGGGGGTCCTCGACAGCTCTTATTTGATAAAAAAGAGGGTTGTCTAGGGTTGTCGAGGATCCTCGGGGGTCCTCCACAACTCTTGTTTGATAGATGGTTGGTCTAGGGTTGTCGAGGATCCCCGGGGGTCATCGACAACTCTTGTTTGATAAAAAACAGAAAGCAACTAGTTTTTTCAACCCTAATTTTTCAACACAACAACATAGTCTGAGACAGAAAGCAACTAATCTTTCACACATAGTTTTACACAAATAGCATCTAGTCTTTTACAGAAACAGGAACATAGTCTAGTGTTGAACAAAGAACAACATAGTCTTAAACATGAAAATAAGCAAACCACAAGTCTTTTACATCCCACAACCTGAACCTTTTTTCTTATATGAGGAAGCCTTCCCTACATTGAGATAACCCTCCATCCTCCATGTCTTTTTATTTGGTCTAGTGCTGACCCTTCTAGTTGGTGGTTCACTTGTGACAGGAACAGATGCATGAACACTTCTTGGGGAAGAAAATGGTGCCCTAGTTCCAGAGAAAGCTCTAGAGCTGCCAACAGTACCTGCTAATGCACCAGGAGAAGGATTTGCTGCACCGGTAGATGCTGCTAGAGCTGGTGCACTAGCAGATGGTGCTGGAGCTAGTGCACTGGCAGATGCTGCTGCAGCTGGTGCAACTGGTGGAGCAGCAGAAGTACTCCGTGAAGTAGATGTATCCCTATTTGACCGGTAGAAAATCACTGTTAGTTCCTGCTCAAGCATGATAGTTAAATTGTAACATAATTGATTAACTTACCTGGTGTCCCTCTTTTCTAAGTTGTAGCTCTGGCCTCAACTGCTTAGTACAGTTCAAGTACCTATGACCCACTTGATTAAAGTTGGTGCAAGTTATACTAGCCATCCTTGAAGTATCCCTAGGAGGTGGAACCTCAAACTGGCTTTTCCTCCTAACTGTTTGTTTTCTGCTAGGGCCTTCTTCGAAGAGAGGTGGCTCAATATCTCTTGTGTTTGTTTTAGGTCAGTCATCAGGACCAGTAACATGGTAAATAAAATATTTGAATGCTTCCTTGTAGATAGGTTTTTTGAAGAAATCATGCATATGGTCTTATGGATGCTGCTTGATCTTCACTATTACAAAGATTGCATGATTGCAAGGGATTCCAGTTACATCCATTTTCTACAACCACATGTTTTTCTTTGAGGTCAACTGCATGTAATCCTGTCCCATGGTGCTAACTTTCCTTAGACCAATCTCTGCATTAATTCTTAGCCCTCCATTCTCTATTTTTTTTGGCAATCTCTAACTACTCAGAGTAGAATGGTGTGATCACCCATCTTGTATTCTCTGATTTTTCTCTTGTCCCACTGTACTTAACCATAAGCTTGTCCTTTATGCCATCAAGCATTGTTTGAATTGGTTTGTTTCTAACATCTAATATCATCATATTAAATAGTTCACTAAGGTTGTTCACCACAGGATCTGTCTTGCAGTTTATGTCAAAGGCATGCCTAGCCCATGCTTCAATAGGTATCTTCATTAGCCAATAAGCTGGCTCGCAATCACTCTTCATAGCTTCCATAGCCTTGTCAAATCCACTCTTGGTATATGAATAGCTTGCCCCAAACATATGTTTCTTCAGTTCTGGCCCTCTAAAGCATACCCTCTGGAAATTGGCAAAGATATGCCTCAGACAATATCTGCTTGAAGAATTTGGGAAAACATGAGCTATTGCTTTCAGCAAACCCTGGAAAAATGGGGAAAATAGTTAACAAACAAGCAAGTTACAAGCAAACAAAAAACACAAGCCAACAAGCTATGACACAACTACCGAGCTTTTTCCTGTCAGACATAATGGTGTAAGAGCCAATTTTCCATGCTTCTCCAATGCAGTATTTAAGCTGGGTTTAAAAGCACAACCAGCTAGCAGTGTCTTCCTTATCTACCACACCAAATGCAATGGGATAAATACTGTTATTCCCATCTCTCCATGTTGCAGCTTGTATTTGTTGGACAATGCTCAATTTGATGAAACATCCATCTAGGCCTGTAACAATAAACATAAATATGAAGTGAAATATTTGTGGTGCTAGCCTACAAAGCAAATGCAAAAAATTAAGTCACATCTTACCTAGAAAAGTCTTGAATCCATTAAGAAAACCTTGCTTGGAAGAATTTAGGCAAATGAAAAGCCCATGGAATCTAGGATTCATAGTAGGATCTCCTAGCACCTCCCTGGTTGTAACAATGCACCTGCTTCCTGGATTTGTGTCCAAGATATCTTGCAAATAGTCTCTAAGTATTTTGTACTGCTTCTTTTGATCACATATGATTGTATTAAATGCCTTCCTCCTTTCTCTGTAAACTTTTCTCTTTGACACTTCCACTCCAAATTTCTGCTTTGCATTGTCAATAAATGTGTCAACACATGTGTTTGGATTTGTTATTATTGCTTGCTCAGATTGAGATTCCAACCAATTAATGGATACCTTTATGTTCTCTGGGAATGCAAGTGTGTAGGGATTTGAATTTTCTTATGCAGAAAGTTTTCTCATGTGCTATTGAAGAAGCAGTAAGCATAAATGGACAACCTTTTTTTCACTACATTCAACAATGATCCTATCACTATTGTTTCTGTGATACCTAAAATCCCTTAGCTGAGCAATGTGATAGTTCCTCAAAGCTACTCTAAACTGGTACACATCCTTGAAGCATAACTTGATGGAAAACTGCTCATGGGCATCAGGCTTGTCTGGATCATAGTAACATCTCTTCTTCATCTTCTTGAGCCTCCTTTACCTACCACTAGCCAGGGTAAACTTTTGTTCACACCCATCATTATCACTCACAGCTAATCCATCAGAGCTGCACTCCTCACTAGTTGCAGGCACAAAGAAAATATTTTCTTCCCCTTCAGGCTCATGATGAGATCTGCTTGATGGCCCTAGATGAATAATTTGCTTCCTGCATGCAAGAAACTCCTCTTCAGCCACTTCCTTAGCCTTTGACTCTTCCTCTCCTGAAAAAACTCTTCCACGTGTGTATCCCCTTCAAAGTGTACTGCATGAATTATTTTTTGCCTCTTCAATAGTTGTTCTTCAGGTTATGCTCCCTTTCCCTATGATGACCCACAAGTATAGGGGGTGTATCGTAGTACTTTCGATAAATAAGAGTGTTGAACCCAACGAGGAGCAGAAGGTGTTGAGAAGCAGGTTGGATAGAGGATTCACCGTAAACACTAGCAAATGGGTTTTTGGAGGTTTTTGATATAGCAGATAAATAAAGTGCGAGTAAATAAAGTGCAGTAAATAATATTGCAGTGAGTGGCCCAATCCTTTTGAGAGCAAAGGACAAGCCGGTTGTTCTATTTATGATTACCAAACGTTCTCGAGGACACATGGGAATTTCGTAAAGTGCTTGCGCTTCATTACGGTTGATTAATATCCATTGGTTCGTGAAGTGTTGTGTGGGTGAACCTATGCTAATGCACCGCCAAACTAGTACTAATACATACTTGTGATTATACCCCTCGTAAGCATCCGCAAATACAAGAAATTAATTAAGATAAATCTAACCACAACCTTAAAACTCCGAGATTCTACGCTCCCTCGTGCATTGGTTTCCTAACGGGGGTTTAGGTTTGTGTCACTCCGGCAACCCCACAATTAGTAGCCAAATACACAATGCATCCTCCTAGGCCCATAAAGGTGAAGTATCATGTAGTCGGCGTTGACATGATACCACTAGAAAAATAGCACCACAACTTAAATACTGAACCACGAGATATTACTTCAACATAACTTCACTACTAACATCATGACTTCTCCCATGTCCTCGAGAACTAAACGAACTACTCACAAGACATCATATGGATCATAATGAGAGGTGATATAATGGATGATAACAATCTGGTCATAATGTGCTAACACCGATAAATCTCACAAGGATTAACTACTAACAAGTAATCCACACCGGGAGAGAGATCTAATGTAAAACAATGATAGAGACCCCTAATTGTTACAACGGGATGAAGGTGAATGATAAGGTTGACGGTGGTGGTGATGATGATGACGATGACAATCTTGATGATGCATGAGGATGACTTCGGCGATGATTTCCTCTCTCCGGAGAGGAATTTCCCCGGCAGATTTCTCCCTGCCGGAGAGCTTTTATCTCTCTGGTGTTTTCCGCCCCGAGGTGGCGGTAGAATAATTCTTCGATGATGTTCTGGGGCTTAGGGTTTTCTGGGGGTCAAGTACGCGAAAGGGGGCGCCCGGGAGTGGGCCGAGGGGGCCACACCACACCCAGGCGCGGCCACGGGGGGGGGGGGGGGGGGCGCCGCCTGGTGGTGTGGGCCCCAGGTGGCCCCCCTCCGGGTGCCCTTATGGCTCACTTCCTCCTCGGACCTTCTAAGGCTCCTCCGGTATTCCCCCTCTTCTTCTGAACTTCTCAAATAGGATATCTTAACGGTGCCTTTTCCATCAGATTTCTGGTTCCGGTGTTTATTCTCCAAAAATTATGAAACATGCAAAATAAGATAAAAATAACATAAGTGATGAATCATATCATGAAATATATCGATGAATAACAGAAAATAACAATAGAAAGAAGTGATGCAATATGGACGTATCAACTCCCCCCAATCTTAGACCTCGCTTGTCCCCAGCGGAACTGAACTCAATAAACATGACCACAGGTTTATGGAGTGAGGTGTCGATAAATAAAATATGGACAAGAGGCATCACATCTAACAAAGAACAAGTCAATTTTAGACAGCAACTTCCTCTCATATAATCAAACTTGAAACAAGTAGAGGAAATCACAATAAAGGTGCAAAATGAAATCAAAATTGGTAAAGGCAAACTTCGTTCTTGGTCAGAGAACAATTAACAGTGTACTTATCTTTCAATCAGAGTCTTTATACTAGAGCTTATATTGCATAGTTTGTCATGCTCAATTATAACGGTCTCTTTGCAGACATTGGTAACTTTCAAAGTGGTATTCAAATAGATAAAAGCATTTGTACAAACAAGGAAGAATAAAAAACATGATTGAGTAAATCAACATATAGATGGATAAATCACAACAACTCAAATGATTGCTGAGGACAAAAAGAAGTAAGTTTGTTGACTCAACATAAAGGTAAAAGATAGGCCCTTCGCAGAGGGAAGCATGGATCACTCATGTGCTAGAGATTTTATTTTGTAAAACTGAGGTATAAAATGGTTGACACTCCTCCCAACCTTTCTTACACAAACCATGGCTAACCGAATCCTCGGGTGCCTGCCAACAATCACAAACCATGGAGGAGTGTCTAATTTTGAGAGGTGTATGTTTATGTCAACGAATGGCAAACAGAACATACAGTACATCACAAGCCAACTAGACTTCACAAGAGCGGCTCCCATAGAAGGACGCAACTGGTATAGAAGGTCATCCCTCTTTCTCTTTTGTTTACACAATTATGCTTTGACTGATAAATCAGGGGCAAAAATAGTGAAGAGAATTTTATTATTATTTGGGGCTGGGAACCCCGTTGCCAGCTCTTTTAGCATTTGGATAAGCGGATGAAGCCAATAGTCCAGGGTGTGAAATCCAATCAACAGGTGAGATAAAGATTCTCTATTTGCGTCCTCATGAGCTATAACATGGGCACAAAACAGGTGTAATTTTGAAAGTTTAAAGGTAGCACACAAGGAATTTACTTGGAGTGGCGGTGAAATACCACATGTAGTTAGGTATGGTGGACACAAATGGCAAGGTTTTGGGGCTCAAGGTTTGGATGCACGAGAAGCATTCCCTCTCAGTACAGGTTTTCGGCTAGCAAGGTTTGGTAGCAAGCATAAGAATTGAAGTAAAAAAACAAAAACATATATGATAAAGCTAATCATGCAATCCCCCTTGAAAGTAAAAACAAACTTATTTGAGAATACTAAGCTTATGAGCTAACAAGAAAGAAAGATCATGGGATAATATATCTACATGCAACTCCCTCTTTTCTACTTAAGTCTCAACGTATTGTTGCTACTGACCAATTCTAAGTTTACCAAAACCAACTAGATTAACTTGAAGCTCCATAATTGATACCAATACTAATAACAAGATCAACCATATAACAAAAATTGCAAACTAAAATAAAGTAGAGCAAGTAGATGATGAAACTTCTCATTAATATTTCATTACGGCAACTCAAACCAAGGGATACAACGATAACCAACTACAGAGTGACACTTCCATACTGCAAACCATCCTATATGATATTTCCTCTATTCACGATATGACTCTACTAAAAGGTAAAAAGGTGAAAGATAAAGGTGTGATACCGCGGCACTCTCCCAAGCTTAAAACAAGCCAAGGGGATGCCAATACCAATGACGAATCATTTCTTCGGTGGTGGTGGTGAATCCTTCTCATCTTCAGACTTCCAAGGTAAAGGCTCTCCATCCACAAATGATGTCTTGGTCTCCAATATCCTGAAACTAGCAGCAGAGCTTATACGTTTAAACTTGTTCTCGTACTCATAGTTCTGATTCTACACATACTAGAGTTGTGCTTGCAATTTGTTGGTGGTCTCGGTGAGCGAGAAAATATCCTCCCAAAGCTTTAAAGTCTCCTTCTTGTACTCAGCGACCTGTTATGTCTTTATCCTGTGGATGATGCCAACTTCACGCTACACCATCTTCTTGTACCTAAAGACTTCTTGCTCCAGCTCTTCCATCCTAGCTTCCAGACTTCCTTCTCCTTTAGGGCCCCAAACATCTTCAATCTGCACCTCCCCATCCTTGAGCAGCAACTCTTTGGGATGCATCTTCAACTCGCTCATGTACGGGTTGACGATGTTCTCAAAGAAACTATTTTTGGGAGGTCCGGCGGAGGACATTGTGGCTCTAGATCTGAAGATGTAACCTGGCAGAAACAGCTCGAAACAGAAACACGGCGAGAAAATGATATACGGACCTCGAGGGGTCCGGGGGGTTATGTAGCAAAAATATGTGTAACGAAAGGAAAGTCCATGTCGAAACGAGTCGGAGAGGGGCTCCGGGGCGCCCACACCATAGGGTGGCGGGCCAGGGGTGGGCCCGCGCACCCAGGTGGTGTGGTGCCTTTGGGCACCTTCTCCAACTCCTCTTCGTCTCGGTATTTTTCATATTTTCCAAAAACCAATCATTTATAACTTGGAAGGTAATCCGCGAATTTTTTCTTAACAGAATTGTCACCTATTCCAAAACAGACTCTGTAGATTCTTGAATCTTCCCTCTAATGAACTTCTCCGGAGTCATTACTTGAATGACAGCAGCATCTTCATCATAGGAATCCCTAGAAATATAATGTTTGAGTCTTTGCCCATTTACCACTTGTGTAGTGTTATCTTTGAGGGAAGAAATTTTAATTGCACCCGAACGATACACTTCTTCAATAATATAAGGTCCTTCCCATCTAGAGAGTAATTTTCCTGCAAAAAATCTGAGACGAGACCGATACAATAGAACTTTCTCACCAACATGAAACTCTCTTTTAAGGATTCTTTTATCATGCCATTCGTTAACTTTCTCTTTAAACAGCTTGGCATTTTCATAAGCTTCACATCTCCATTCATCTAGATGATTCAAATCAAGCATTATTTTCTTACCAGCAAGTTTACAATCTTTATTTAATTCTTTCACTGCCCAATAAGCTTTGTGTTCTAATTCTAAAGGCAAGTGACAAGCTTTTCCATAAACCATTTTATAAGGAGACATACCCATAGGTTTTTTATAAGCAGTTCTATAAGCCCATAAAGCATCATTCAACTTATCTGACCAATTCTTCCTAGATTTATTAACAGTCTTTTGCAAGATAGATTTAATTTCTCTATTTGATAATTCTACTTGCCCACTGGTTTGAGGATGATAAGGTGAGGCAATTCTATGATTAACATGATATTTAGCAAGGGTTTTTCTAAAACCACCATGAATAAAAATGAGAACCTCCATCAGTCAGAAGATATCTAGGCACACCAAACCTAGGGAAAATAACATCTTAAGCATTTTTAAAGAGGTCTCACCATCAGCACCTTTTGTATATATAGCTTCTACCTACTTAGTAACATAATCAACAGCAACAAGAATGTGAGTATAACCATTCGAAGGAGGAAAAGGACCCATAAAGTCAAATCCCCAACAATCAAAAGGTTCAATAACAAGAGAATAACACATAGGCATTTCATTACATCTAGAAATGTTTCCTACTCTTTGACATTCATCACAAGATAAAATAAATTTACGTGCATCTTTAAAGAGAGTAGGCCAATAGAAACCTGATTCTAGAACCTTCTGTGCGGTTCTATCTCCAACGTTATGTCCTCCATAAGCACTACCATGACACTTTTTCAATATTTCACGTTGTTCATGATCTGGAACACATCTTCTCATAATACCATCTACTCCTTATTTATGTAAATGTCGGTCATCCCAAAAATAATGCCTCAAATCATAGAAGAATTTTCTTCTTTATTGAGCTATAAATGTTGGAGGCAAATACTTGGAAACAATAAAGTTAGCATAATCAGCATACCATGGACTATCTTGGGATTTTACCATTATTGCAGCCAACTGTTCATTTGGAAAACTATCATTAATAGGAATAGGACCAGAAGTAATGTTTTCCAATCTAGACAAGTTATCAGCAACATGATTTTTAGCACCCTTCCTATCCACAATATGCAAATCAAACTCTTGTAAAAGCAACACCCATCTAATAAGCCTAGGCTTAGCTTCTTTCTTTTCCATAAGGCATCTATAGCAGCTTGATCAGTATGAATAGTAACTTTTGAGTCAACAATATAAGGTTTAAACTTATCACATGCAAAAACTACAACTAAGAACTCTTTTTCAGTAGTAGCATAATTCTTTTGAGCAGCATCAAGAGTCTTACTAGCATAATGAATAACATTCAACTTCTTATCTACGCGCTGTCCAAGAACAACACCTACAGCAAAATCACTAGCATCAGACATAATTTCAAACGGTAAATTCCAATCAGGTGGTTGGACGATAGGAGCAGTACTTAAAGCCTTCTTTAAAGTTGTAAAAGCTTCCTTACAATCATCATAGAAAAAATGGTACATCTTTTTGAAGAAGATTAGTAAGAGGCTTTGATATTTTAGAGAAATCTTTAATAAACCTCCTATAAAAACCAGCATGACCAAGAACACTACGAATACCTTTAACATCCCTAGGATAGGGCATTTTCTCTATGGTTTCCACTTCATCTCTATCAACTTCAATACCTCTTTCAAAAAAATTATGTCCAATAACAATTCCTTCATTTACCATAAAGTGGCATTTCTCCCAATTAAGAACAAGATTAGTTTCCTCACATATCTGTAAAACTTTATCAAGCTTGTGCAAACAATTATCAAAATAAGTTCCATAGATGGAGAAATCATCCATGAATACTTCCAAAATCTCCTCACCAAAACCATGAAAAATAGCAGACATGCATCTTTGAAACGTAGCAGGAGCATTCCACAAACCAAAAGGCATACGTCTATGAGCATAAGTACCATAAGGACAAGTAAAGGTTGTTTTCTCTTGATCTTGCTTCCTAACAGCAATTTGAGAAAACCCAGAATACCCATCAAGAAAGCAAAAAATGAGTTTTCTTATACAACCTCTCTAACATTTGATCAAAAAGGGTAAAGGATAATGATCTTTCTTAGTAACTTTATTAACCTTTCTAAAATCAATGCACATTATATAACCAACAACTACTCTTTGTGGAATAAGCTCATTGTTTTCATTAGGCACAATAGTCATTCCTCCCTTCTTAGGGACACAATGCACATGGCTCACCCATTTACCATCAGCAATAGGAAAAATAATACCAGCATCAAGGAGTTTTAATACCTCATTTCTTACCACTTCCTTCATCTTATGAATTAAACCGCGTTGATGTTCAACTACTGGCTTTGCATCAGGTTCAATATTAATAACATGCTAACATATAGTAGGAGAAATCCCCTTCAAATCATCAAGAGTATATCCAATAGCTCCATGGTGTTTCTTCAGAATTCCAGTAATTTTTCCTCTTCTTCACCTAAAAGTTTAGCATTAGTAATAATAGGATATATTTTCTTCTTATCAATATAATCATATTTAAGATCATCAGGCAGAGGTTTTAAATAAAAAACAGGATCCTCCTTGGGTGGTAATGTGGTACCCAAGTCTTCCAGAGGTAAATTATGTTCTAGTATCATCGGTTGACGAAGAAGAATATCGGCAATTTCATTTCTCTCTTCCATAAGGACCTCACTCTCATGGTCCTCTATATATTGCTGCAAAGCATTGTTAGGAGAAAGAGCAATAGAAGCAAGTTGTTCAACTTTAAAATTCTCACCAGGCAATTTAGATTCATAAGGTGCTCCAGCAAACTTGGAGAAATTGAACTCATAAGATTTCCATCAAATTTAGTCAATATCTACTCCCTCTTACAATATATATTAGCACCACAAGTGTCCAAGAAAGGTCTACCAAAAATAATACGACAAGTTCTACTAGCAGCCTTACCAAGTACTAGAAAATCACTGGGATATTTAGTCTTACCACATAAAACGTCCACATATCTAACAATACCAATCGGAAAGATAGTTTCTCTATTAGCAAGCTGAATAACCACATCAATATCTTCAAGCTCACAAGAACCATATTCATGCATAATTTCTCTATTAATCTCATAAGGAATAGCACTAGAACTAGAACTAATGTCACACAAACCATAATAGCAATGATCACCAATCTTAACATAAAGCACATGAACACTAGTTTTCTTAGGTCTATGAGGATGGGAAACAATATTAGAAGCATCCTCACTGAAGACAATGTGCTCATCCTCTACATTTCCACGAACAAGATTTTTCACTATTGCTATAGTAGGTTCAACAATTATTTGTTCATCAGGTTCAATAGATTTCTTATTACTCTTATTAACCACACTAGCCACCATAGGGTGTTCTTTCACCTTAGCAGGGAAAGGCATTTTTCTACATAAGGCTCAGGAACATCGGGATTAATAGCATGCACTTCTACATTACTAGCAGGAACAATATCTTTATAAGGTGCATGGTACTTGTGATAATCCTTTTTAGGAATATCAAGATAGGAGAAAAAAGCTTTAAGATAGTTTGCAAAGATTTGAGAATCAAGACTACAAACAACACTAACATTATAGAAATCATTGGTTCCCATAAAAGATTTAATGCATTCATAATCATAATTTATACCTGACTTTCTACCTTTGTTGTTCTCCCATCCTTCAGTGTTTTCTTGAATACGGTCAAGAAGATCCCATTTAGCTTCTTCCTTCATACGTGTGAATGATCCAGAACAAGAAGCATCCAATAAATCCTTATCATGAAGAGAAAGCCTTGCATAAAAATTATTGATAACAATAATTCTCGGGAGTTCATGAACAGGACATTTGAGCATTAATAACTTTATTCTCCCACATGCTTGGGCAATACTATCTCCATCATGAGGCCAGAAATTATATATTTGATTATGGTCTTTATGAATCTCAGTAGGAGGATAGATTTTAGAATAAAAGAGAGGAACAATTTCCTCCCATCCAATAGATTCACCATTCTTCAGTAATTTGAACCATTTAGCGGCTCTTCCTTTCAGCGATAAAGAAAATAATATATTTTAACTTGATCCATTGTAATACCTGCACACCTGAATAACTCGCATAATTCATGTATAAAGAGCAAATGATCACCGGGATGGACAGTTCCATCACCGTAATAGCAGTTATCCATAACACGTCCAACAATTTTCATAGGTATTTTATAAGGATCTAATTCAGCAGATAAAGGGTTACCTATTACCCTAGCAGTAATGGTACCCCTAAACAGAGAACCAAAGGTATTCTCCATAATGGAAGAAAACAACAGGCAGAAATAAAAACATCACTCACAGTGAAAGTTTCTCTTACCAATTCCACTTACAAATAGCGCTTCACTCCCCGACAACGGCGCCAGAAAATAGTCTTGCTGACCCACAAGTACTGGGGGTGTATCATTGTACTTTCGATAAATAAGAGTGTCAAACCCAACGAGAAGTAGAAGGTGTTGACAAGCAGGTTGGATAGAGGATTCACTGTAAACACTAGCAAACGGGTTTTGGAGGTTTTTTATATAGAAAATAAATAAAGTGCGAGTAAATAAAGTGCAGTAAATAATATTACAGCGAGTGGCCCAATCCATTTGAGAGCAAAGGACAAGCCGGTTGTTCTACTTATGATTACCAAACATTCTCGGGGACACATGGGAATTTCGTCAAGTGCTTTCACTTCATTACAGTTGATTAATATCCATTGGTTGGTGAAGTGTTGTGTGGGTGAACCTTATGATAATGCACCGCCCAACTAGGACTAATACATACTTGTGATTATACCCCTCATAAGCATCCGCAAATATAAGAAAGTAATTAAGATAAATCTAACCACAATCTTAAAAATCCGGGATTCTACGCTCCCTCGTGCATTGGTCCTAACGGGGGTGTAGGTTTCTGTCACTCCGGCAACCCCACAATTAGTAGCCAAATACACAATGCATCCTCCTAGGCCCATAAAGGTGAAGTATCGTGTAGTCGACGTTCACATGACACCACTAGAAGAATAGCACCACAACTTAAATACTGAAGCACGAGATATTACTTCAACATAACTTCACTACTAACATCATGACTTCTCCCATGTCCTCGAGAACTAAACGAACTACTCACAAGACATCATTTGGATCATAATCAGAGGTGATATAATAGATGATAACAATCTGGTCATAAAGTGCTAACACCGATAAATCTCACAAGTATCAACTATTAACAAGTAATCCACACCATGAGAGAGATCTAATGTAAAACAACGATAGAGACCCCTAATTGTTACATCGGGATGAAGGTGGATGATGAGGGTGATGGTGCTGGTGGTGATGATTATGACGATCTTGATGATGCCCGGCGCGATGACGGTGACGATGGCGATGGCGACGATTTCCCCTCTCCGAAGAGGAATTTCCCTAGCAAATTTCTCCCTGCCGGAGAGCTTTTCTCTCTCTGGTGTTTTCCGCCCTGAGGCAGCGCCGGAATAATTCTTTGATGATGTTCTGGGGCTTAGGGTTCCCTGGGGGTCAAGTACGCAAAAGGGGGCGCCCGGGAGTGGGCCAGGGGGCACACCACCCCTAGGCGCGGCAAAGGTGGGGGCGCCGCCTGGTGGTGTGGGCCCTAGGTGGCCCCCCTTCGGGTGCCCTTCTGGCCCACTTCCTCCTTGGACCTTCTAAGACTCCTCCAGTATCCCCATCTTCTTCTGGACTTCTGAAATAGGGTATCTTAACGGTGCTTTTTCCACCAGATTTCTGGTTCCGGTGTTTATTCTCCAAAAATTATGAAACATGCAAAATAAGATAAAATAACATAAGTGATACATTATATCAT
This sequence comes from Alopecurus myosuroides, assembly GCA_028641055.1. Taxonomy (NCBI): domain Eukaryota; kingdom Viridiplantae; phylum Streptophyta; class Magnoliopsida; order Poales; family Poaceae; genus Alopecurus; species Alopecurus myosuroides. Next base: position 190,866,058 of record CM054059.1, on the reverse strand, counting down.
GAAATATATCAATGAATAACAGAAAATAACAATATAAAACCGTGATGCAAAATGGACGTATCACCCTGACCCTCTTCAATTTCTTGATTAATTCAAGCTCCTCTGCTACTGCAACTTCATGATCGCCATGCCTATACTCACCCATGTCAATCCAATTTACATGCCTATACTCACCCATGTCAATTGAATTTACATCATCATCAGTGTCTATAACCTCAACCGGTACAACCTGGCCAGATATTATTTTTTCCCTTATCCTTGTTACGGCCCTGCTGAGTACCAATGTGTATAACATATGACAAATCAATTGCAACTAGATAAAAGCCTTCATCCTCACTTATATATGTCACTCCATCCTTGTCAACATATAGTTTTACTTGCTCAGAGAGAGGCTCTGCTTGCACTTCTACCATGTTCAGTCCACCTGGTACTGCAGCTTTGTCCTTAAGTACTATCAAATGGATAATCTTCTCCTTCTCAGACAAGTCAAGCATTTGTTGCACCTTTATCATGCTGTCAACAGCTTCCATTCCTGCAAATCATATCCCTCTTTCCCTAACATAATACATAATATTATCATTTCCATAGCCATGTTCTTCAATCATAGACAACAAATTCTTCATTGTAATGTCACTTCCGCAAAGAAACCTCTCTACATTGTCTTGACCAGGGAAATTAAACCAAATATCCCATATGTCATCATCAACTTGAACAGAATAATTAATTACCAACATTAATATTAACAGACAGCAAATTCATTGTACCAATATTCACTACAACAACAAACTTGTCACTACAAATTAAAAACAATATTCACTACAAATTAACGAACGAAATACAAAGCTGCCGGAGGACAAGGAGGACACTGAATGCTAGCCGTAAAGCTTTGCAGCGCCAGAATCAAGGAAGGCCAGCGAACTTCCGACCATGCTTATTCAATCGCGTCGAGCTCGGGATACGACCGACAACCAATGTTTGAGGTCCTCTGGGCCTGTCATGGACTTTCAACCCTCTCTCAGCCGCGCCGACCTTTTACATCTTCGGCATAAGCTCAACGCTACCAACCGAGCTTCTTACCTCCTTCGTCCTTCAAGTGTTCAATAAATTTATTAAGTGAGTTATTTTCTGTAGATGAATAGGTTGAGATAGATGATCTTCGACGATTCTTAGTCATCAGAGGAGGAATAATACGATTATGACATCTAAATGGCCACTGTTGTGATATTGAACGAAGATTTTCGACGGTCGAAACTAGGATCACAGTTTAGTTGTCTGTACATCGATCGACATAGAGCGGAAGGCCATGAAGGACTTATGGAATATTACTTCAACCCCAATCCAACCTATCCGGAGAAGTATTTTCACCCGCGATTTTGTATGCACACGAGTATCTTTCTCACCATTGTCAAAGCTGCGGAAAAGTATGATGATTAGTTTAAGTTCAGGAGTAGTTCATCAGGGGAGATCAGTGCGAACCCACTGATGAAGTGTGCCAAGATAGTTTGAGTGGTGCATATGGGTGTTCATCCGACGCCATTTATGACTATGTCCTCACCGCGGAAGATATAGTCCTGGAGTCCGTTTGAAGATTCAGAAAATTCGTGATTGAAAACTTTGGGTCGGAATACTTGAGGACACCTGGTGATGAGGACACCAAGAGATTCTTGGGTATGAGCGAAGAACGAGGATGCCCTGTGATGCTTGGATCAGTTGATTGCATGCGCTAGACATGAAAGAATTGTCGTGCGGGATGGAAAGTTCGGTGCAATTTCTACTACAAAGATCCAACCTTCATTCTTGAGGTTTTTGCATCATAGAATCTATGGATTTGGCATTCATTTTTTTTTTGCATTTCCCAACTCTCATAATTATCTGAATATGTTAGTGAGATCACCACTATTCTCAAGGCTTGTTGTCGGAGATGATCCTCCTTGCAACTATGTTGTCAATGGTTGTTAGTATACGATGGGTTACTTTCTTGTTGATGGCATCTACCCTCAATGGGAAACATTTTTTAGCACAATTCCGCATCCTCAAGGCAACAAGAGATCTCAGTTCGTAAAGTGTTAAAAATCGACGAGGAAATATATGGAGAGAGCTTTTGGTGTGCTTCAGAAGCACTTGCCATTGTTCGTGGCACTATCGAGTACCGGAAACCACATGTCCTATGGCAAATGATGACATGTTGCATCATCTTGCATAACATGATCATTGAAGATGATCGCGAAATGCCAGAGAACTTTCAGTACATCTCAAATGGTGATCAAGTTGAGATAAAACATGATGCAATCAGGATACAAAGATTCCATGCAACACATCTAAGTATCGAGAGCTAAGAGATTCATACTCATCTTCAAGATGATCTTGTTGAGCATCAGTGGTTACTCCAAAGCACTTCATAGTTTCTCTTTACTTTGTTGAACCCTTCTGTGTTGGATTTGAATAATTTGGTTCTTAAACTTTAAATTTGTATTATTCGTGAAATGCTTGAGCCTTATCATTATGTTTGGATTTAATATATGTGTAAATATTTAGTTTATTCACAAAAAATAGTTGAAATGTAGTATGTAAACGAAAACTAGAAACATATTGACAACTTAGAGAGTTAGGGCTAAAAATTACGGTACGCCGGAGAGGAGATGTCCTAATACAAGGTCTCTTGAAGCGTTCGAACACTGGGGGCTAAACCCGCTCGCAACACCACTCGACGGCCTGGAGAGAAAATCTCACAGAGGGCAAAAATTGTGACACAGAGAGTTTACCCAGATTCAAGCCACCTGCGGTGTAAGGGTGACTTGTTTTGGGGCTTCTGGTTTGCTTCTAGGTCCAGAGAAGCATAAACGTAAAAGAAGTGGCTGGATTCTCCTTAGCTTATTTCCACCTATAAGCCAACTTTGCACGTAAACGCAGAAACTGCTCGGGGCCTCCTTCCCGAGCTTCTCCATTCTAGATGCGAAGGGGCACGTGAAATAGGCCATGTCGTTTCTGGAAATTACACGAATTGTGCCACCACCACCATCCGCTCCTTCCCAGCCGAAGAGAAGTCAAACAAAAAAGATTGGAAGCGAAAAAGAAAAAAAACAGCCCCAGTCTCGACCCGCCTGCACCCCCTCAGCCGACCCGCCCTCACCCTCACCCGCACCCCACCGCCACCGGTGCAAAGCTCACCACCGCGGCTGACCAAGCCGCTCCGCCACCAGATCCCGTGCCTCCGCTGCCGGATCCTGTGCCCCCGCCCCCATCCCCATTGATTCGTCTGTCGGCCCGCCTCTTCCCACTCTTTCCCGCGCGTCCGCTCGCCGCCGGTTTTTCTCCTACACCGGCGTCGTCGAGCCCGCACCGTCGAGCCATCACCTGCACCGTCAAGCCAGCACCAGTGCCATCGATTTTGCTTCTAGATCGAGCCAGCACCAGCGTAGTCGAGTTTTCTTCTAGGTCCGTCGAGCCAGCACCAGCAATGTCGAACCATCACCGGCGAGCCAGCACCAGCGCTGCATCGTCGACTGTCCTCGTGTGGCAGCTCGATGTCAACCTCCGGAGCAACGGTAATGAGCTCAAAATTTCATTCTTTTGGTTTGGATGTGATGTTGCTGCAATGGAAAGATTATTGTGCTGGATTGATAGTATAGGATTTATTGGATGTGAATGTGATAGTGATATCAAAGTTTTGCAATGGATTTATCATATATGTTGCTTGCTCTGTAGATGTGTTTTCTTGATGTTAATAGAAATATAAAATTGGTCGATAATTGTGTTGTTGTGCATCTAGATTGGCAAGCCAAATAAGGTGAAAGCTAGTTGGGATGTCATAGCGCATCGTGTATTTTTTTTACGTTTGCATCGAAGAGGTGAATGCAAATAATCGTCTGGTGCAAGTTTTTACTCGCCTTGGTTATGAAAATTTGGTTAAAAAGTTCAACGAACGCACGAAGAGAAAATATGATAAGAATCAAATGAAAATAGGTGGGAAACACTCAAAAAATATTATACTGTTTGGAAGGGATTGCTCCAACATGCATCCGATTTGGGTGTAGATCCTAGCGCTCATACAATTGATTCTAGCGATGATTGGTGGACACATGAGATACAAGTAATGATAGCACTTTCATATGGCTGGTAATTGTTTTTTCTTTTCATTTGCTCTAACAACATTTTGTGATATGCAGATGTGTCTAGAGGCAGCCAACTTTCGGATAGCTCCCCTGCAAGATGAGGAGGAACTGAAGATACTATTTGACAAGAATGTGGTGACCAATATCAAAGCTAGGGTGCCTACCACCTCTAGAGCTTCTGCATCTAGGATCAACATTGATGTGGATCCCAAAGATTTGTGATGTGAAGATGACTCTCTTGTTACACCTGTGTGTGCATATGGAAAGAAGAAGAGAGCATGTCCCTACTCACCTACTCCTGGAGGCACACCAAATATGAATATTTCTAGTAGTAGTGCCTCCAGGTCGGACCGTATGATGGAGATGATGAAAACGAGGAAGAAAGATAAGGCGAAGTTCATGATGATGAAGGAAGAGTAAGAATTATGTGACATCTCTAGCAAAATTTCAAGAATCCTCAAGGGGTGAGATTAGGCGGTTGGTTGCCATAGTATATCAAGATGGAGTTGTGTCTGGGAGTTTGGAGTACTTCTATGCTACACAACTATTCCTTTTATACGAGTATCGTGAAATGATTGCTTTTTTGGTGGAGGATGCAATGCCTACTCAGAGGATTGATTGGATTAAGATGGCATGGGTAGAATATAAGTTGAAGAAGCTGTTTGGTGGAGGATCTGTCGTGAACTCTACCGTTTTCTTGTATCTTTCGTGAACTATGTTATTTTCTTAAAACTTGTACGTGTCATGAACTATGTTATTTTCTTAGAACTTGTATGTGGCATGAACTATGTTATTTTCTTAGAACTTGTATGTTTCATGAACTATGTTTGCTTAGAACTTGTATGTCTCATGAACTATGTTATTTTCTTAGAAGGTATGTGTCACACCCCAGTTTTGGGAATCTTGTACTATGTTCAAGAAGACAAAAATTAGGGCCAACAGTTTTTTCTAACAACTTGATTGTTTGAACCAACATGTGAATATTATCTTAATCATATATGCAATGTAAGTCTTGTTTCATTTTAGAACCATTACCAAATTTTTCTGAAGACACTTTTATAATGTTTTCCCTGTTGTTTTCTCTGTTGTTACTTGAGTGGATTTTTATTCCAAGACTTGGATCCTTTTTGTTGGAATCTTAAAATAAACTTTTAACTTTTTTGGATCCAAGAAAACAAAATTTCAAAATGATTTATGAAATTTCTCTTTTAAGTTTTCTATAGAAACTATTCCCTGAAAATATAGCCAAGTACTTGTTTTCCACCTTTGTTTTCACTAGACTATAAAATGTTATTTTATGTTTTCTTGACTTTTATTTGTTCCTTGATACATGTACTACAAATACATAAGCTTGGTTTTATTTTTGGATTATTAAAAATTATCTTTTGCTTGTTGGCTTTGTGGTATAAAAATAAGGCAGAAAAGACATTTTTGAAAAACAGAGAAAAACAGAAAGTACACCTTCTCCCACATTTTTTTCATTGCTTTAAACTATTTCAGTTTTATTTTCAAAAGTTGTTTATGAAAGTTTAAAACATGGTTAACAAGTTCCCACTTTGAGAACAAAGATTGGATTTTATTTGACCCTTGAAAACAGTGCCAACTTTCTGATGTTTTTAACAGATTTCAACACTTGGAAAAATTCTCTAAGTCCTTAAGACTGAATTTTCTGAATTTTTCACAGCCAGTTGTTTTCCAATTTTTGAGCAGAGGTTTTCTTTTGGATTTTGTTCAAGTTTGGAAACCCCACTTTTCCAAATAGATTCTTTGGTATTTAGACTTTACAATAGGACCTTTTGTCGCTTCTAGAAGGTGGAGAGGAGGGCATTTTCGAGAGAGAAAAGAGGTGGCAGAAAACAGTGCGGTCATGGCATGGGCACCTCTGGCTTTGAACCTTGTGGCCATGTTGTGGCCTTTCCAGCTCATAGTGGCCACCTCTTAGCTTGCCCCTATCTCCAAGGCAACCCCTAGGCCCTTACCTTGCTCTATTGTGTCGAGGGCACGAGCTAGAAGCTCACACCCGTGCCATTTCGAGTCAACCCGAGAGCGAGTCCTTGTCAACCCCCTCGACGCCACGTATACATGTAGTTCCCCGCTCCCCCACTTTTCCACTAGCCTCCCCTCCCTCCTAGCAACCTCCTCGACCCACCCAACCACCTCGGGAAGCCTCTGGTGAGCGCCGCGGCGTGATTTTCCGTCGCCGTCCACCGCAGCTACTCGGGCAAGGTGGAGATTGAACCGCGCCCTCCCATCGCTCACTTCTGCCTCCAGAGCACTCCCCGTACCCTCACTCACCTCCCTGACACCCCCCCTGGTTCCCTCGTTTGTAGGACGCCCGCCGCCGTCGAGCTCGCTGCCGTGAGCGCTTGGTGCCCGAGCCACTGCCTGGAGCCAAGCCGGCACCCGCAACCTGCACCCCTCGATGCCCCTGCACCCGTACGTCACCCCCGAGCCACGCCACCCCACCCCGAGCCTCCCACGGTGAGCCCCGTGCGATCCCGTCGCCGGCCGCGTAGCGCAAGAGAGAGAAGAGAGGAGAGGAGGAAGAGAGAGAGAGGGTCGTTCGATCTTAGATCGACGGCCACGCTTGAAACCGCACCGTTCCCACGCTGGCCACGCGTGCACCGCGCGTTTTTTCCGTGCCGCTGGCCAGTTGGGCCGCGCCCGTGAGGGATTCCAGCCCGTCCCTTGTTTCTTTTTCATTTTTAAATCTGTGCAGATTTGTGCTGTTTGCTTTGGCTCTATGAAAAATAACTAGACTGCAAAATAAAATCAGACAAAAATCTTGGATCTAGTATTATGTTTTCGTAACCATCTAAAAATTGTAGATCTAAGTTTTGACCTATATTTTTGTCTCAAGATCTATTTTTCCACAGGGTGTCTGTAAACATGTTTGTGTCATAACTTTTTGGATCTGTGTCCAAAATGGCCAAACTAAATTGTTTTGGATCGCTATTGAATAGATCTATCCATAGGACTTGGCCTCACATCAAGGTGAGTTACCAAATGGAAATGCCATCCATTTTGGTAAAAGGCTAGTAGGCTTTTCTAGGATTTTTAGAAGGAGTTTAAAAAGGATTTTTGAAGTGAATCCAGTTGGATGAGTTTTCTTATGACTAGATCTACCTAATACTAGCTTGGTTCAATTTTTGGAGCCCTAGATTATTTTTGGTGAGCAAAACTAGGAACAACAGCTTTTCTGTTTTTTGTTTGTATGTGTGTATTTGTTTGTAATAAAATGTGTGATTGTTTGAACCTTGTTTCCTAGCATGTATAGATGTGTTGGATCTTGTTATTAGGTTGTTTTCTTGCAGTACATCTACCTTAGGAAGTGTGTGCAAGTTTGGAAAGCCAAATAGCAATAGAAATAGCTTTTGTTATTTCCTAGTTTTATTATTTGATTGTTGTGTGAACCAAATCTTGGTAGATTTGTTTTGCCTAGGTTTGTGATATGTTTGAGTGGAGTCCAGTACCATTTTGGTACTGTTAGATTGGTGTTTTCATCTCTGTTAGATTGCAACTTATTCTATAGCAAAGCATGTGTAATATTTGTTATTTGTTTTCACTAGTATTGTTTTCCCTAGTATGAATAGTCTAGTATTGATTGCTTTGTTATATTAATTTTGTCTTGTATGATCAGAGGCCTTGTTACCTCTTTTGCCTTGCTATTAGAGGGCCCATAACCCACTGGTCCCATTGCATCTTTGGTTAGGGATCCAAATCCTCTACCATACACTTGTGTGAAAATAAAATGCATTACTATATGCTTGTCTAGTATTTTCCACCAAGGAAAATGGTAGTTGTTTTACTTGTTTGTTTGAAGTGTTTAGTATTTCTTTGTGAATACTAGTATGTTTAGTGGTGGTTTGTAACGCCCGGGGTTTTCTTTTCCCAACTAGAATTTGCCTGCTTGTTTGCCTGTCGTCATGTCATAACATCTGCATCATTGTGCATTTTAAAAATTGGTGGAATAATTAAAGTTGCATAACATCTTGTTTTTCTAAATTTTCTGAAATTGGTTTGTGTCCCAAAAACTATTTTTTTTTCCTATCAAGCAGTTTTGTAAAAAAAAAACGTTTTGGGGAAGAGGGCAGGCCAGCCCACCACGGCCAGCCTGACCCATCTCCCCCTAACCCTAAGCCCACCCCGTACCCACACACTCAACACACGCACGCACACACACCGAACCACGCACGCACACCGCCGCCAGGAGGGGATCCCTTCGATCCCCTCGTCCTCCTCCTCCCGAGCCTCTGCTCGCTGCCCCCCGTCGCCTCCATCCATCGCTATGGGCTCGACCCGCACGCCATCCTCCGCCTCCCTCCTGGCCTCCCTCCAGTCGAGCTCCATCCCGATGCGTGGAGGCGCGCCTACCTGGCCTACCCCACCCGACGCTGCCGTCCCCTCTCCCTCGTCTTCCCCACGTCCGTGCTCCTCCACCTCGCCCCAAGCGCCGCCGCCTCCTGCCTCGATGGCCTCCGCCGCCCCCCCTCTATCTTCGCTGCTGGCGGCGTCCGCCGGTAGGAGTCCGCCTCCTCTACCCTCCTCGCAGATGCACCGGAGCTCCGCGGCAGGTCCCCATCCGCCCCTGCACTTCCTCCCCGCGTCGCAGCCAACGAGGAGGGGCTCGCCTGCCATGTCCACCTCCACAGCAGGCGCTCCATCGACAGCGTTCCCGTGCCCGAGCGCCATGGCTGCTGCCCCTCTCCTCTGCTCCGGCCACTGCTCCACGGCGCCCACGGCTCTCCCACCGGCCTCCACCAACTCCAGCTCCAGGTCGAACACGAGCCTCTGCTCGACCGCGCCCTCGCCTCCTCACTCGTGCGTTGCGGTGGTTGTTGTGACAAGGTGCTACTGGTGGTGTTTCGGCGCAGGTGATGCGCCGCTGTGGGGTGCTCCCTTTGTCGCCGCTGCTGGGTGCCCACCACGACCCAAACAAAGGCAGCACAATGACCGCCACCTCGACATTATCCTCGCCGTTCCGGTCTCCTGGTATGGTGTGTGTGATGCGGTGAGGTGATGGAATGGTGGCCTGGTGGTGGTGGTTGCTCTTGCGACTGATTCGGTTTCGGCCGTGCAACCCGGGCATCGACTTTGGTGGGTGGTTTCGGTCGCCGACGGGACGACGGTAACCACGGCGACACACGGCTGCAACATTCCTTTCTCGACCACGGCATGGCACTTGTTCATGCACATGCTCTGTTTGGTGTGGCCGAGGCCTTCGTGCCCGTATCATCGTGACCGAGATGCACCCCGAACCTTACCGCGTCGACAAGATCTCCAACGACCCAACAGAACGGCGCCCGAACGACTACGATGACACAGACGGCTACCGACGCGCCAAGATCTTCGGCCGGTGAACCCCTACATCTTTTGTGTGACTTGGCTGGCTTCGTGCGCGCCTTGAAGTCCGAAGACCGGAGAATCGACCAGTTCGCCATCGACCACAAAGATCGGAACCACCAAGATCTTCTATACGGACACGGCGAGTACCTCGACCACGACTACGTCTACTTCCTCTTCGAACCTCGATGACAAGATCGACAACTACCACCGATGACGTGAACGACTACTTCCACTACTTCCTCGACGTCGACTACTTCCTCCACGTTCCGAAGTTTCCGGCGTTACCTCCGAAGACCCACTTTCCAACGTGCGAACCCAAACCCTAACCCTATACCCTATATGCCTATTTTCTAAATGTCATCTATATCGTGCATATTAAATCATTCATCTTGTTGCATTGCATATTGTGGGTGCGGGCAATAATAATATCACCTAATAATTAAATATGGGATGTGTTGGGATGTTATATATCTAGTCCCGGTTCCATTTAAACTTGTGTAGCTCATCGATATCTTGTTATACATGTTAAACAACATTTAATCTTGATGGGTAGATAAATAACTCGAACCTCCTAAATTAGATGTTGGGCTTCCGGCTCAATTTAAATTGATTTAATTGCATAAATCATAACTAATTCATTTTAACTCCAAATTTGAAAAGTAAAATATGTTTTCCAATCAAAATTCTCTAAACTTTGCAAACATGAACTTTGTTTCCTGTTTTGAATAATTAAAATTGGTTAAATAATTTAAATCTTGTTTAATTCATTTAAAATTGCTAATTTAATAACTTGGTCAAACTAAATTCCTTTTGAACATGTAAAATATGTTTTCCATCCCATTTTTCATGAACTTTGCAAATATAAAATTTGTTTTCCCTTTTGAATAAATTAAATTGCTGAAAACAACTGTTTCTTAATTAATGCATTTAAAATTGTCAATTAATAACTTGCTCATCTAAAATCCAAATTCAATAAATGAAATATGTTTTCCATCTAAAATTTTGTGTTCTTTCCAAATATAAATTTTGTTATCTGTTTTGAACAATTAAAATGGGTGAAAACAATAAATGCTTGTGTAAATCATTTAAGAAGCCAACTTTCATAACTTAATAAATAAATTTCCAAACTTGGTAAACAATATTTCAAATTGAAGTTATTGTTGTTTTCTTATTGTTTTCATCATCCATGCATCATTCTAATTAACTTTCACATGATGGTTATTCGTAGATCATTTAATTCAACATCAATTCATGGGCTTTCCCATATGCAATCCAAATTGCATATGGGCCCATTTAAACATGTTTACCATGTCAACTAGTTTATCTTTGATGCATCCTTAAACTTGCCATGCATCCATATCTTGATCATGCTGGATCTTTTGCCGTAGTAGTAATTGTTGCATCTGGTGTTTGTTCTAGTTCGTTGCTTCTTCGCGGATAGGACGTTGAGATGATGTGAGCAACGACAAGTTCTTCGGATGTACCTCTACTTGCTGGATTCCAGGCAAGTATACTCACTTGCTGCCAAATGGCTGCCTTTCATCACTTGTTACCGATTCTTTCCGTTGTTCTTATGCTAGCCTTATGATGCGATGCTTGTGTCTCGATCCTATCATATGTTTACCTTGCAGCCATGATATAGCCTTCCTCCCACTTCCTATTAACTGTTGATTGTTTACCTTGTTGGCCCTCGTGTCGTAGTTGCATGCTTAGTGTTGTTTGTGCTCAAGTCTTGTTGTCTGTCTTATCACCTGTTTAGTTTGATAGTTGGGTTTCAGTTCAATCAACAACATGTTAATGTTTTGGGTAATAATAATTTGATGATAAGGCACCGGCAGGAGGCCCGGCGTGGTTTTGAGGCCTGCTAGTGTCGACCCTAATTAGGAAAAGGGTCTTGTCCATTGATCCATGATGAGCGCACTAACCGCATGTGGGAAGCGAGTATGGGCGCCCCCCCGCAATTCTGATTCAATTCGCATCTCGTCCAAATCGCCTCATTTAGTTCGGGTTTTCCATTTGCCGCATGCATATGCAGGTGCGAACCCTTGGCGCCAGGGTGGAACTTTTGTAGTCGGCATTTAGGGAGACACGTTCTTAGAGTGCTATGAGGGTCCCCTTTTCTTCGTGGGGCTTGATTAGCCGTGCGCTCAATTGCACGGGGTTCTTTGGGCTTGATGCGAAGAAGAGTTGGGTTGTGTTGAGTACCTCGCTTGGTGGGTTGATCCCCCGTCTGGCGGGTTATTCTTACGTGTACGGCCAAATTGGTGCATCCCTGCAGGGTTAAATCTTCTCGAGAAGCCGTGTTGTCCGCGGTTATGGATGACTTGGTGAAAGTGCTGGCTAACAAGTACTCAGACAACTTACACCTAATGATGATAACTTGACTAGTAATATAGATCACCTCCACCATCAAAATGAATGTGTCACACCCCTGTTTTTAAGCACTTGTATAATAGTAATTTAGCAAGCCTCTTAAGACTTTTGTAATACAATTAAGTGGACAACATGTTTGTGTAGTAATGTTTATCTATGCAATTTAAGTGGTGTGTTTTTTTCACTCACTTGAGGAGTTTTTCTCCTAAGAAAAACATTGTTTTCTATTTGTTTTCTATTTGTTTTCCACTAAGGTTCTTAAGAGAATATTTTTCAAGACTTGAGGTAACACTTTGTTTCAACTTAAAAATGTGTTATTGATGGTTTGGAATCAACTTGAACTTGAAATAAAATTAATTGGAAAAGATTTCATTAGATTTTCCAATCTAAATTTTGTCCTGAAAAACAGCCAAGTAGCTGTTTTCAACCCTTGTTTTCCATCACAAGGATTATCCAATTATGGATTTTCTTTGATCAAAACTACTCTCTGTTATGAGTAGAACAAAACTACACTCTTGGAAAAACCTACAAAGATTTTTAACACACAATGCCATGATGGTTTTTGAGCCATCTTGTTAAGACAGAAAATTAAGCATTTTAAAAACAGAGAATGTACCTACTTTGCCATTTTTTTCAGAGCCTTAAACCCCTCATTTTTTAGATCAAATGATTGGTTATGAAACTTGGATAGCTGTTCTTTGTTGATCATTTTAAATCACTCATTTTAGAGCTTGTTTGCTTGGTGAAAACAAGTCCAACTTTTGCTATCTCTGTCTGCTTTTCCAGCACTTAGAAAAATTCAGAAACACTGCCTAACTGAATTTTTCTGACAGAACAGTGATTACACTTTTGGACTTGATGTTTTAGCTTGTGTGTACTGATCCAAGCCAGGCCACCTTGCCAATTCGAAAACCATGTTAATAACCTTCTAGAAGGTGGCATTGGATCCTCCTTTGGCTGACCAGGGAGGGAGAAAGGTGAGGTGGCATTTGACTAGGTTGTGATGTCACATATAGTGATTGGAATAGTTGATTTTCACACTTTTTCCCATCCCTTGGCCCTTGCTGTGGCTTTGCTCACTCATTTGTACTGGATTGACCCCAAGGCACCAATTGGACACGTTGCCACCCGTGGAGAACCCCCAAAGGGCAAGGCATGCCCATGCCAATGCCAACCCGAGCACCCCCACCTTGGCCTCGTGCCTACATATCCCTAGTGGCCAATCCATCTCGCCACAGCACTCACCTCACCACACTCACCCATCCCATCAAGCCCTCGCTTGCTCGTTCGCTCTGTGCGAGCGAGGCGAGCCGCGCCCAGCCGCAGACCCGTGCAAGATCGAGGTGGACATGGCATCGAGCTCACTGCCCCTCCCGCCCTTCTTTCACCTCTATTGCGACCCCTTAGGTCTTGCCTACCTCCCTGACACCCTCTGGCCATCGATCGCTTGCAGGATCCTCGCCGCCGTCCTCGGAGCAGCCGCAGAACGACGTCGAGCCGCCGCCGTGTCCCTGCCCTCTCGCCGTCCGTGCCCGCGCCACGGAGTCACCCAGGCCACCGTCTTCCACACCTGCACCACCCCGCTCCGTCTCGCAAGCCCTAGGTGAGCTAATCCCCGTGCTCGCTACGTGTTCGTCCGCGGGCATAAGAGAGAGAGAGAAGAGAGAGGCGCGGGGAGGAAGAAGAGAGAGGAGCCGTCGATCTGCGAATCGACGGTCTCCTTTGAAACTTACCGTTTCGCGCGCGCGCGTGCGCTGGCGGGCTGTGCCGCGCGTTAGTTGGGCCAGGCGCGCCAGATCTGGCCCATCTGCGCATTTTTCTGTTAAATTCATTAATAGAATTTTTCTGGCAGTTTCAATAGGTGTTAGCTTTAGGCTTGGAAATGGTAGCAATTAAATTTATTTAACCTTGCTAATTTTTGTACTCATAGCCATACAAAATTACAACCATATCCCACTGGCAGAAGCATGTTTTGAGTTTTAATTATTTTTCTATAAATCATATGCCAGACAGTACCCTAAAAATTGAAATGAATAGAACTTCAAAAATACAAAACATTTTTGATCAAACTCAACTGTTTTGGAAAGCACTTTTCAATACCTACCAGTAGAATTTTAGTTTGCACCAAGGTGAGTTACCATTTGGAAATGCCATCCATTTTGGTAAAGCATCTGTGAGCTATTCCATGAATTTTAGGGGGAGTTTGGGACATTATTTTTGAGTAAGGCAAGTTGGAGAGGCTTTGTAGTTATAAGGACTATCACATCCTAGAAGGATTTACTTTTTGGAGCCACAGAAAAAATTAGAGAGACAGAACAAGTTTTGGGTACTTTCTGTCTAATTTTTATTTCTAGATCTTGCTTTATAGGTTTTCATGTTGTGATATGCAAATGATGTGTTCTTGCTTGTGAAGTTGTTTTCCAGTGTGTTTATGATGTGTACAAGTTATATGAACATGTTAGAATAAATGGTTTGAGTGGTAGAATTTTAGGACTATTTTTCCATGCATAGATCTTGCTCATAGCTAGATTTTTAGATATGTTTTGAGTAAATCTTTAAATGCTTTTAGGCTTGTTGCTAGGTTAATTTCCATGGAACCAGTACCACTTAGGTACTGTTAGTTGGTTTATAGCACCTCTAAATGCTCGGTGCTTGTGTGTGGAATAGATTTAAATAGAAATGCTTAAGGACTAGATTTAATACTAGGATATCCATGTATGCTTTTTGTCTTGTTTTTCTTTAGGGAAAAATATGAATCTTTGGTGTTGAAACCAGAGGATGGAATGTCCTTGTGGAATTATTATCTTAGGGTTTTCACCTCTGATAGGTTTCCTCTTAAGTAGCATAAAAGCATGAGTAACACTTGGATGACTAGGAATTAATCTCCTCACATGGGTAACATTTTAAGCATAGTTTTTCCTTGTTTCCTAGCTATGTTTTTATGATATTTTGGTGAGATCCAGTAGCATTTATGGTACTGGTTAGAGGGGTATTTTGCCTCTGCTAGCTTGCACACTTGTGCATAAAATTAACTAAGTGTAGCCTAAAATAGTCTAGTGTTTTTTCCTAATTTTCTACTAGTATGAGTAAGAGTTTTGGGTGCTTGTTGGTTTGTTTTGAGCACTTTTAGAAAAGTGACCAGAGGCTTATTAACCTCTTAGTGAGCATTTTTGCTAGTGGAACACCCACTTGTACCTTTGCATCATGGTGGAAAATAGGCTTGACTTGTTGTCATGAGCCTTTTTCACCACTTGAGTATTCTAGCAAATTTTATGTGCTAGCCATAGAGATTTTTGGGGGAGTTTTTAGACATCAAAATGTGTTTTATGTGACACCCTACTGTCTAGAAACATGTGCTTTAACCCACTGGTCCATGGTGTTCTTAACTAAGAATCATGGTTTTGGCCACACATAAATACTAGGAAAAAGCAGATTTTTCAACTATAGTTTTTATGTCAATTTTTCTTAAGGGAAAAATTGAGAACTTTGGGTGGTACTTCTTGATTGCTTGCTGTATGTATTACTTGTAGCATTGTTTGTCTTGTTTGGTTCTGAAAGTGTGCCTTTATTTCTTTTTACGACGTTAGAAAACGAGGAGGAAGGATTTGCTGAAGAAGGGTATTGCAACTCCTGTTACTTTCAGGATCAGGACCATCACTTGTACCAAGGCAAGCCATCCTAATGCTTGCTGTATAACTACTTATCATTATCTATCATGCATGCTTTTCACTTCTGAAGTTTTTACAAAACTATACCTTCAAAACTATTTTTGTGTGAATCCTACTACTACTATTAATATTACTAGTATAAGGAATCATAATAGTAGTCAACTTGGTATTACCAAGCCCTTAGCCACTAAATGGTATATAAATACCATACACCCATTTAAAACTTGAGTTCTTAAATGAACTAAATAAAATGTGTTTTTGTAAACAAATGCCTTATGGAAGGAAAACCCCGGAGGAAGGGTGAGACCCTGTCTACCGGAAGGGTTGTTATGATGGGAAATTTTTGAGAAATGTTTACAAAAGACACATAACCTAGTCTTCGCTGGACAACCATTATCGTACTGCCACTTTACCCCAATATGGGTAGGGGCTTGATTAAAAACTTGTTATGGTTAGTATGTGAGCTATCTCAAGTGCTATAGAGGATTGAATCCTCCGAACCGAAATATCACTAGGAGTGGAGGATACGGGATATCTAAAGTGTGGGATTAATTTTCCCTCCGGATGCAGCAGTTGGGTCTCCTGTTTGGGCGGTGTGGGACATGGCTTGCCAGGGAGGGTAACCCCAACTGAAGAGATAGTCATGTACTAGCTTTCACATAGTGGATAGTCAAGATCAGTTATCTGATGTTCTCATAGGCTGGGAACAGTCCATGGTTGTTTCATGGCGGATTCTGGATCTAGTGGAAATATGTACACCTCTGCAGAGTAAAACTATTTCGAGATAGCCGCGTCCTCGGATATGGACGGTTGAATGGCCATGTAGCTAGTATTGTGTCAACTTTTCAAAAGAGGTTTTGAAGGAAGGCTTTTGTACCTGAGAGGTACTAAGGAGGAATGACTTGGTATCTGCGAGATACGAATGAGAAAGAAACTATTACTAAAAGTTTCTGAAAAGAAAAACTTTCTTTTCTAAAACAAAGCTTATAAAACCTCCGAGATATGTGATATCTACGAGAGTTAAACTATATTATTTTCAATGATCTTTCACAAAGAACTAAACATGAAACCTCAACCATGATAAATCTTCTATCTGTCATGGGTAGCTGAACCATATGTATGGCCTACCCACTCCACCAAATAAGCATGTATGCATAATTGTAAGCTGATAAAGGATGTCTTGTTGAGTACATTCAAACGTACTCATTTGGTTTCGCCCCTGGTATTTACTTGCCAGACTATGAGGAGGCACCTCAGGAAGGGTTCTATGAGGAGGAGTGCTACACTGATGAACCTGCGAATTAGGATCGTCTCCGAGTCAGCAGCCTGTAGGATGAGGTGTGACTCGGGTTCTACTACGCTATGCTTATCGTCTTCCGCTGTGTTTGCTTTGAATGTCTGTCCTGCGTGACAGTTGTTAAGAACTTGGTCATGTGACCATTTATGTAAGACTCTATATTCGTGTAATGGATGATGTATTCTGTATGCCAACTACGTATGTTGTTCACGACTGGTTCTTCTGGGATCGTGAATGAATGCATATGAGGGGTTCTGGACCCTCTGGTCTGGGGCCTCTACAAAGTTGGTATCAGAGCCATCCTGACTCTAGGAGACCTTAGTTAGCATGGACGTTAGTGTATACTCCGATAATCTAAGTTACTAATACAAAAAATTGGATATATGACTAAGTATGAAACTATTCCCTATATCCCACCACCTCTCTGGGTTAGACTCTACTTGCATTAAGGTTATTTCTTGCATAAACCTAAAATCTTGCACACTTGGATCTAACTTAAACTATACTTAAAATTTGTGTAGATGGACGTGGACATCACCGTGGCTTTTCAGTTGGGACGTCCACGTGGCGAGTCTTTCCTTTTCGAGGAGAGGCTAGTATCTATGGCTACTGTGTTGGGACGCCCACTTCCGGAGCTGCGAGGAGGACTAGTTGTCGGGGCACCTCTGGAGGGAGACTGGTACGCGGAGGTCACTATCCGCGCACCTCTGGCTAGCCTGACAGTGGAGGCCTACGTGTACCGTGCTATTGATCGTTCTTGGAACGAGGCTGCGGTGCGCGTGATACAGGAGTCAGTAGCACGTCTGGCACACATCGGGGAGTATATGTTCATCGGTTCCCGGTTCGAGCTGATTGGGAGACGTGATGAGGATGGCATACCACTTCCTGTCGAGCCAGACTTTACCACTGTTGGTCCCCACCTGGACGAGATGGAGATTCTGTTACACCGCACTCAGCTCAGGTTGGACGACCAGCGTCTTGACACCCACCACGGCATATTGGTGCACCACACACTGATAGCCGAGACTGACGAGCTGAGGGCTGAGCTTCACGACAGCCAGGAGGAGAGTGGAGCTCTGGCTCAGCAGTTGTCCCAGTTGAAGGAACAGTTGGAGGCTACTACTGCGAGGCACCGTGCCTTATGGAGGCAGCTGAGGGCCACCCGCCTTGGCCGTGCACGCCTCACCACTAGGATGACGGCCCTGGAGGGGGCTAACGCCGTTCTGCGCGGCAGGCTTCAGATAGCTCGTGACGACATAGCCACGAGAGACGCTGCCGTGGAGGAGCTTGAGGAGGAGGCCATAGAGCTCCACAGGGAGATTGAGGATCTTCTGCCTATTGAGGACGTTCCCTCCGACTTAGAGGGGATGGATATGAGCGAGGCTAGCGAGCAGGATGATGATGACCTGCTTGACGAGGAGGAGGAGGACCCTGAGGAGCGTATCTTCGACGTTGGGGACAGCGACGACTCTGTGTAGTCGCTGCCTTCTCACCCTTAGCACATGGTGCTGGTCTAGGTACTAGTTAGGTATGCTAGATCGTTTTGCTAGATAGTTTGCTAGTAGTAGCCTTGCGATGACCCCACCAATCGCACCCCCTGTAGCTCGATGAAGCCTTCCTTGTATGATATGGCTTGTGATGTGTGTGTAATGTTGGAAACTCTGTTTAATTATGGTGATGAATGAAATGTTTGGCTTGGTTTTCTATTGATTGTCACTACTTTGCGTTCATTTCATTCAAGTTTACGACTGCCCCGCTCTTGTTTTTGAAACATATCACTAGTATTCCTTTTGTTTTAATATTAAGGTACTGGGTTTTCAAAAACAAGATTTTTTTTTCTTAGACTTACACATGTTTCACTTCAGCATGGCACCCCGTCGCGAACCCCCACCGCCACCACCACCCACAGTGGAGGCGCTGTTGGCACTACTGATGGAGGATCGCCAGGCCAGCCGAGATGAGAGTGCAGCTACCATTACCGCTCTGCAACAACTAGCTGCTGCCGCCAACAATAATGGCAATGGCAATGGCAATGGTGCTCGCTCGAGGCTGAGAGACTTTCAGCACACCAACCCCCCAGTGTTCACAAGGATTGTGGAGCCTCTCGATGCTGACGACTGGCTCCGCACCATTGCAAACAAACTGGAGGTCGCTTCAGTGGAGGAGAATGATAAGGTCCTGTTGGCCTCCCATTTTCTCGCTGGTCCTGCCAGGACCTGGTGGGAAACTACACGTGAGACTGTTGCTGCTGGTCACGTGTTCAACTGGGAGGATTTCTCTGCAAGGTTCCGCAAATATCACATTCCCCAAGGAATGATGGCACTTATGCGGGAGAAATTTCTGAATCTGAAGCAAGGAAGTATGCCGGTGTCTGAGTACTGGGAGAATTTCACTACTCTGTCCCAGTATGCACAGGATGATATTAATACTGATGCTAAGAAGAAGGAGAAGTTCTTAAATGGGCTGGATGATGAGCTCCAGTGCTCTCTGGTAGTGGTTCCATTCCAGGATTTGGAGACCCTTGCTAATGCCTCTATTGTGCTGGAGCACAAGCGGAAATCTGCTGATGATAACCGCAAGAGGAAGATGACTGCTCATGGAGGACCTAGTGCCCAAAGGACTCGCAACACTCCGTATGCGAGGCCACCAACCCACAAGGCGCCTGCTTATGCACCCCGCCCTAGCCACAACTATGCACCAAGGCCCAACAACTACAATCACCCTGCACCTCATGCACCAAGGTACGGAGGAAATAGCTATGGTGGTAACCATGGTAATCATTCTGGGAACCATCATGGGAACCGCTATGGAGGCAATAATAGTGGAAATGGGAACAACTCCAACAATGCTCCCAATGCTAACCCAAGCCCAAAGCCTTCTGGAGGTTGCTTTGCCTGTGGAAAGGAAGGTCACTTTGCTCGGAATTGCCCAACCAAAGTTACTGCCCCAGCCCAGCCTGCTGCAACCAAGATGAACCATGGTCCTTCCACTGGACGACAGAATAGGATGAAGGGACACCTGCACCACGTCACTGCTGCAGAAGCTGAGGAGGCACCAGACATGGTGATGGGTATGTTTCCTGTCAACTCGGTGCCAGCCGCAGTACTGTTTGATTCTGGTGCATCACATTACTTTGTCACTAAACCGTTTGCTGAGAAAAGTGGTATGAAGCATTCTCGTATGAACAACCCTATGTTAGTACAAATACCGGGGGATAGTACTAAAGCCAACCTAATTTGCAATGAAGTACCAGTAGAAATTCAAGGGAAAACTTTTCATGCTGATCTTATAGTGCTGGGATCCAAAGGGATAGAAGTGGTACTCGGTATGAACTGGATGGCCAAGTATAAGGGAGTTATCGATTGCACTAAGAAATCTATTGAAATGATCTCTGAGGATGGGGAAAAGGTTGCGTACACTGCAACTCGACCCTCGTCACAAGTTCACTGCCACACTGGTATAGCCCACCCTGACCTTGAGGAAGTCCCGGTCGTTTGCGAATACCCGGATGTTTTTCCTGATGAGTTACCCGGTATGCCCCCTGATCGGGATATCGTTTGTGATCGAGTTAGTGCCCGGAACTGGACCCATAGCACAGAAGCCGTATCGGATGAACCCGAAGGAATTAGATGAGTTGAAGACTCAGCTGGATGACATGTTAAGGAAAGGATTGATTCGCCCTAGTGCATCGCCATGGGGATCTCCGATCATTTTTGTGGGAAAATGGGACGGTACCACTCGTTTATGTGTGGACTACCGTAAGTTAAATGATGTTACCATCAAGAACAAATACCCGTTGCCCAAAATTGAAGACCTGTTTGACCAGCTGAATGGGGCTGTAATCTTCTCTAAGATTGACCTTCGGACGGGTTACCACCAATTGAAAGTCCGTGATACTGATATTCCAAAGACTGCTTTCACCACTCGTTACGGGCTGTATGAATACACCGTAATGTCCTTTGGTCTAACCAATGCCCCTGCCTATTTCATGAATCTCATGAATAAGGTATTCATGGATTTTCTGGACAAGTTTGTCGTGGTGTTTATTGACGACATTCTCATATATTCTCGGAGTGAGGAAGAACACGAAGAACATCTGAGAGTTGTGCTCGGGACACTTCGTGAGCATCAATTGTATGCTAAGTTTAGTAAATGTCAATTCTGGTTGACGGAAGTCGGATTTCTTGGGCATGTTGTGTCTGCGGGAGGAATATCTGTTGACCCTGCTCTAGTTCAGTCTGTGGAGAAGCGTGCTGCTCCGACCAACCAGACTGAAGTCAGATCCTTTCTGGGTTTGGCAGGATATTACCGCAAGTTTGTTCAGGGATTCTCGAGTATAGCCAGACCCCTCACCCAGTTGCTCAAGAAGGATAGCAAGTTCCTATGGACGGACAAGTGCGATGAGAGTTTCAATGAATTGAAACGTCGACTGGTGTCTGCCCCAATCCTTATAATGCCGGATATCACCAAGAATTTCGACGTATATTGTGACGCTTCTAAGCTTGGTCTTGGAAGCGTGCTTATGCAAGAAGGGAAGGTGATATCTTTCATATCCCGCCAGTTGAGACCCCACGAGTTGAATTATCCCACTCATGACTTAGAGCTTGCTGCCGTTGTTCATGCTCTCAAGACATGGCAGCACTTTCTTATGGGAAGAAGAGTGGAAATTTACACGGATCATAAGAGTTTAAAGTATATCTTTACTCAACGTGAGCTCAACATGAGGCAGCGCCGCTGGATTGAGCTCATTAAAGATTATGATCTGAGTATTCATTATCACCCTGGAAAGGCAAATGTGGTTGCAGATGCTCTTAGTCGAGAGCCGGCCTCTCTAAATGCTATGATTCTAGTAAGGCAACCCGAGTTGTGGAAAGAGCTGGACCAGCTTGGCATTGAAGTGGTCAGCTATGGCATGTTGGACGCCATAGAACTTAAACCAACCCTGGTTGACCAAATCAAAGAAGCGCAGAAAGGCCAGAAAAGTATTGATGGGATTAAGGCCCGCATGGAGAAGGAAAAGGTTGCTGGGTTTACCATCGATGCTGATGGGGGATTATGGTATGAAGGCCGTATTTGTGTTCCCTCTAAATCTGATCTCAAGCAGACCATCATGGTCGAAGCTCATGAGACCATGTATTCTATCCATCCTGGAGGAACAAAGATGTATCAAGACCTGAAGGAGAGATTCTGGTGGCATGGAATGAAGCGAGAGATTGCTTCATTTGTAGCCAAGTGCCATGTCTGCCAGCAAGTTAAAGCTGGGCACCAGCGTCCCGCTGGATTGCTCCAACCATTGCAAGTGCCTGTTTGGAAATGGGATGAAGTGGGAATGGACTTCATCACTGGACTTCCTAGGTCCAGCCGAGGAAATGATTCTATATGGGTTGTCGTGGACAGGCTCACGAAAGTTGCTCACTTTATTCCTGTCCGGACCACATATCATGGAGATCAGCTTGCTGATCTTTATATTTCTCGGATTGTCAGCCTACACGGAGTCCCAAGCAGGATTGTATCTGATCGAGGTACACAGTTCACCTCTAGATTTTGGAAGAAGTTGCACGAGAGTTTGGGAACCAAATTGGCTTTTAGCACAGCCTATCACCCGCAGACTGATGGACAAACAGAGCGTGTGAACCAAATTCTGGAAGACATGCTCCGTGCTTGTGTGTTATCCTATGGAATTAAATGGGAAGACTGTCTGCCCTTCGCAGAGTTTTCTTACAACAACAGTTATCAGTCTAGCTTGCAAATGGCCCCTTTTGAAGCTCTGTATGGGCGTAAATGCCGTACACCTTTAAATTGGACTGAGACTGGAGACAGTCAGGTTTTTGGTGTGGACACTTTGAAAGCTGCAGAGGAGCAAGTCCAACTTATTCGGGAACGTTTAAAGACAGCTCAATCTCGTCAGAAGAGTTATGCTGATACGAAGCGTCGTGATGTCTCTTTCAGCATTGGAGATTTCGTGTACCTTCGTGTTACGCCACTCAAAGGGATGCAGCGTTTCCATGTCAAAGGAAAGCTGGCCCCCAGGTATATTGGCCCTTTTAAGATCTTGGCACGTCGTGGCGAAGTTTCTTATCAGTTAGAATTACCTGAGGAGCTATCTGCTTTTCACAATGTTTTCCATGTGTCATTGCTCCGGAAATGCCTGCAAGTACCTGAGAAGGATCTCTCGTATCAAGACGTGGATTTCAGGACCATTGACATAAATGATGACTTGACTTATCGTGATAGACCCCTGCGGGTTCTCGAGGAAATTGTGCGTGCTACCAGGAGGCGTGCTATAAAATTCCTTAAGATTCAGTGGACCAATCACTCTGAGGAAGAAGCTACCTGGGAGCGTGAGGATGATATCAGGAAGGAGTTCCCTGATTTTCTTAAAGCCTAGACCCGCGAATCTCGGGACGAGATTCTTTTAAGGGGGGGAGATTTGTCACACCCCTGTTTTTAAGCACTTGTATAATAGTAGTTTAGCAAGCCTCTTAAGACTTTTGTAATACAATTAAGTGGACAACATGTTTGTGTAGTAATGTTTATCTATGCAATTTAAGTGGTGTGTTTTTTTCACTCACTTGAGAAGTTTTTCTCCTAAGAAAAACATTGTTTTCTATTTGTTTTCTATTTGTTTTCCACTAAGGTTCTTAAGAGAATATTTTTAAAGACTTGAGGTAACACTTTGTTTCAACTTAAAAATGTGTTATTGATGGTTTGGAATCAACTTGAACTTGAAATAAAATTAATTGGAAAAGATTTCATTAGATTTTCCAATCTAAATTTTGTCCTGAAAAACAGCCAAGTAGCTGTTTTCAACCCTTGTTTTCCATCACAAGGATTATCCAATTATGGATTTTCTTTGATCAAAACTACTCTCTGTTATGATTACAACAAAACTACACTCTTGGAAAAACCTACAAAGATTTTTAACACACAATGCCATGATGGTTTTTGAGCCATCTTGTTAAGACAGAAAATTAAGCATTTTAAAAACAGAGAATGTACCAACTTTGCCATTTTTTTTCAGAGCCTTAAACCCCTCATTTTTCAGATCAAATGATTGGTTCTGAAACTTGGATAGTTGTTCTTTGTTGAGCATTTTAAATCACTCATTTTAGAGCTTGTTTGCTTGGTGAAAACAAGTCCAACTTTTGCTATCTCTGTCTGCTTTTCCAGCACTTAGAAAAATTCAGAAACACTGCCTAACTGAATTTTTCTGACAGAACAGTGATTACACTTTTGGACTTGATGTTTTAGCTTGTGTGTACTGATCCAAGCCAGGCCACCTTGCCAATTCGAAAACCATGTTAATAACCTTCTAGAAGGTGGCATTGGATCCTCCTTTGGCTGACCAGGGAGGGAGAAAAGTGAGGTGGCATTTGACTAGGTTGTGATGTCACATATAGTGGTTGGAATAGTTGATTTTCACACTTTTGCCCATCCCTTGGCCCTTGCTGTGGCTTTGCTCACTCATTTGTACTGGATTGACCCCAAGGCACCAATTGGACACGTTGCCACCCGTGGAGAACCCCCAAAGGGCAAGGCATGCCCATGCCAATGCCAACCCGAGCACCCCCACCTTGGCCTCGTGCCTACATAGCCCTAGTGGCCAATCCCTCTCGCCACAGCACTCACCTCACCACACTCACCCATCCCATCAAGCCCTCGCTTGCTCGTTCGCTCTGTGCGAGCGAGGCGAGCCGCGCCCAGCCGCAGACCCGTGCAAGATCGAGGTGGACATGGCGTCGAGCTCACTGCCCCTCCCGCCCTTCTTTCACCTCTATTGCGACCCCTTAGGTCTTGCCTACCTCCCTGACACCCTCTGGCCATCGATCGCTTGCAGGATCCTCGCCGCCGTCCTCGGAGCAGCCGCAGAACGACGTCGAGCCGCCGCCGTGTCCCTGCCCTCTCGCCATCCGTGCCCGCGCCACGGAGTCACCCAGGCCACCGTCTTCCACACCTGCACCACCCCGCTCCGTCTCGCAAGCCCTAGGTGAGCTAATCCCCGTGCTCGCTACGTGTTCGTCCGCGGGCATAAGAGAGAGAGAGAAGAGAGAGGCGCGGGGAGGAAGAAGAGAGAGGAGCCGTCGATCTGCGAATCGACGGTCTCCTTTGAAACTTACCGTTTCGCGCGCGCGCGTGCGCTGGCGGGCTGTGCCGCGCGTTAGTTGGGCCAGGCGCGCCAGATCTGGCCCATCTGCGCATTTTTCTGTTAAATTCATTAATAGAAGTTTTCTGGCAGTTTAAATAGGTGTTAGCTTTAGGCTTGGAAAAGGTAGCAATTAAATTTATTTAACCTTGCTAATTTTTGTACTCATAGCCATACAAAATTACAACCATATCCCACTGGCAGAAGCATGTTTTGAGTTTTAATTATTTTTCTATAAATCATATGCCAGACAGTACCCTAAAAATTGAAATGAATAGAACTTCAAAAATACAAAACAGTTTTGAGCAAACTCAACTGTTTTGGAAAGCCCTTTTCAATACCTACCAGTATAATTTTAGTTTGCACCAAGGTGAGTTACCATTTGGAAATTCCATCCATTTTGGTAAAGCATCTGTGAGCTATTCCATGAATTTTAGGGGGAGTTTGGGACATTATTTTTGAGTAAGGAAAGTTGGAGAGGCTTTGTAGTTATAAGGACTATCACATCCTAGAAGGATTTACTTTTTGGAGCCACAGAAAAAAATTAGAGAGACAGAACAAGTTTTGGGTACTTTCTGTCTAATTTTTATTTCTAGATCTTGCTTTATAGGTTCATGTTGTGATATGCAAATGATGTGTTCTTGCTTGTGAAGTTGTTTTCCAGTGTGTTTATGATGTGTACAAGTTATATGAACATGTTAGAATAAATGGTTTGAGTGGTAGAATTTTAGGACTATTTTTCCATGCATAGATCTTGCTCATAGCTAGATTTTTAGATATGTTTTGAGTAAATCTTTAAATGCTTTTAGGCTTGTTGCTAGGTTAATTTCCATGGAACCAGTACCACTTAGGTACTGTTAGTTGGTTTATAGCACCTCTAAATGCTCGGTGCTTGTGTGTGGAATAGATTTAAATAGAAATGCTTAAGGACTAGATTTAATACTAGGATATCCATGTATGCTTTTTGTCTTGTTTTTCTTTAGGGAAAAATATGAATCTTTGGTGTTGAAACCAGAGGATGGAATGTCCTTGTGGCATTATTATCTTAGGGTTTTCACCTCTGATAGGTTTCCTCTTAAGTAGCATAAAAGCATGAGTAACACTTGGATGACTAGGAATTAATCTCCTCACATGGGTAACATTTTAAGCATAGTTTTTCCTTGTTTCCTAGCTATGTTTTTATGATATTTTGGTGAGATCCAGTAGCATTTATGGTACTGTTTAGAGGGGTATTTTGCCTCTGCTAGCTTGCACACTTGTGCATAAAATTAACTAAGTGTAGCCTAAAATAGTCTAGTGTTTTTCCTAATTTTCTACTAGTATGAGTAAGAGTTTTGGGGTGCTTGTTGGTTTGTTTTGAGCACTTTTAGAAAAGTGACCAGAGGCTTATTAACCTCTTAGTGAGCATTTTTGCTAGTGGAACACCCACTGGTACCTTTGCATCATGGTGGAAAATAGGCTTGACTTGTTGTCATGAGCCTTTTTCACCACTTGAGTATTCTAGCAAATTTTATGTGCTAGCCATAGAGATTTTTGGGGGAGTTTTTAGACATCAAAATGTGTTTTATGTGACACCCTACTGTCTAGAAACATGTGCTTTAACCCACTGGTCCATGGTGTTCTTAACTCAGAATCATGGTTTTGGCCACACATAAATACTAGGAAAAAGCAGATTTTTCAACTATAGTTTTTATGTCAATTTTTCTTAAGGGAAAAATTGAGAACTTTGGGTGGTACTTCTTGATTGCTTGCTGTATGTATTACTTGTAGCATTGTTTGTCTTGTTTGGTTCTGAAAGTGTGCCTTTATTTCTTTTTACGACGTTAGAAAACGAGGAGGAAGGATTTGCTGAAGAAGGGTATTGCAACTCCTGTTACTTTCAGGATCAGGACCATCACTTGTACCAAGGCAAGCCATCCTAATGCTTGATGTATAACTACTTATCATTATCTATCATGCATGCTTTTCACTTCTGAAGTTTTTACAAAACTATACCTTCAAAACTATTTTTGTGTGAATCCTACTACTACTATTAATATTACTAGTATAAGGAATCATAATAGTAGTCAACTTGGTATTACCAAGCCCTTAGCCACTAAATGGTATATAAATACCATACACCCATTTAAAACTTGAGTTCTTAAATGAACTAAATAAAATGTGTTTTTGTAAACAAATGCCTTATGGAAGGAAAACCCCGGAGGAAGGGTGAGACCCTGTCTACCGGAAGGGTTGTTATGATGGGAAATTTTTGAGAAATGTTTACAAAAGACACATAACCTAGTCTTCGCTGGACAACCATTATCGTACTGCCACTTTACCCCAATATGGGTAGGGGCTTGATTAAAAACTTGTTATGGTTAGTATGTGAGCTATCTCAAGTGCTATAGAGGATTGAATCCTCCGAACCGAAATATCACTAGGAGTGGAGGATACGGGATATCTAAAGTGTGGGATTAATTTTCCCTCCGGATGCAGCAGTTGGGTCTCCTGTTTGGGCGGTGTGGGACATGGCTTGCCAGGGAGGGTAACCCCAACTGAAGAGATAGTCATGTACTAGCTTTCACATAGTGGATAGTCAAGATCAGTTATCTGATGTTCTCATAGGCTGGGAACAGTCCATGGTTGTTTCATGGCGGATTCTGGATCTAGTGGAAATGTGTACACCTCTGCAGAGTAAAACTATTTCGAGATAGCCGCGTCCTCGGATATGGACGGTTGAATGGCCATGTAGCTAGTATTGTGTCAACTTTTCAAAAGAGGTTTTGAAGGAAGGCTTTTGTACCTGAGAGGTACTAAGGAGGAATGACTTGGTATCTGCGAGATACGAATGAGAAAGAAACTATTACTAAAAGTTTCTGAAAAGAAAAACTTTCTTTTCTAAAACAAAGCTTATAAAACCTCCGAGATATGTGATATCTACGAGAGTTAAACTATATTATTTTCAATGATCTTTCACAAAGAACTAAACATGAAACCTCAACCATGATAAATCTTTTATCTGTCATGGGTAGCTGAACCATATGTATGGCCTACCCACTCCACCAAATAAGCATGTATGCATAATTGTAAGCTGATAAAGGATGTCTTGTTGAGTACATTCAAACGTACTCATTTGGTTTCGCCCCTGGTATTTACTTGCCAGACTATGAGGAGGCACCTCAGGAAGGGTTCTATGAGGAGGAGTGCTACACTGATGAACCTGCGAATTAGGATCGTCTCCCAGTCAGCAGCCTGTAGGATGAGGCGTGACTCGGGTTCTACTACGCTATGCTTATCGTCTTCCGCTGTGTTTGCTTTGAATGTCTGTCCTGCGTGACAATTGTTAAGAACTTGGTCATGTGACCATTTATGTAAGACTCTATATTCGTGTAATGGATGATGTATTCTGTATGCCAACTACGTATGTTGTTCACGACTGGTTCTTCTGGGATCGTGAATGAATGCATATGAGGGGTTCTGGACCCTCCGGTCTGGGGCCTCTACAGAATGTCACCTTAATCAACCGTGTGAGTTTCCTTGGGTTGCTTCCTTAGTAGGGGGTAACATTGGATGGGTATTGTTTGTTGAGTAGTTATAGTTGGTTCTGATACGCTATCTTATCCCTTTCCTTTTAGCCGGATGTTGTAGCGAGTCTCTGTAGTTAGTTAGTGCAGCCCGCTGCCGCTTCTTTGCAATAATCCCTTCCTTCCGTTGTACCCAAAGTAATTGTATCTTGTGATGATTGGTTACGCTGGTATCTTGTGAGTATGGTTTATCCACTTGCCAGTACTTAACCGTACTGACCCACGAATCCTTTTCGTGGCTGCATATTCCACATTGCAGTCAACAGGTTTGAAGTCTGACGACGTTAGCTTGGGAATCCCTCCGGCTTGGCCTGGGCAGGGATTGGACGCCATCGGTTATCTTCAGGACTCTTAGTCCAATTTGTATTCTTGTCCATAGTCGGACGCTATGTTGTTTCTTCCGCTGTTATTTGGATCTTTGTATTGTATCAGTTGTATCCTTGACTCGTTTGAGTCGTCTTTTATATATCCTTTCTGTTGTTGTTGTGGATTATTCGTGAACTGTTGTAATGTTATCACAAGTGGCAACCTGAAATCGGTTATTATGTGGATTTTGGCGGAAATGCTGAAATCTGCATAGTGCCCGATCTCGGGGCGTCACATGGTTCATTTGTTAACATAATATTCCCTTAGGGGTATCATGTTAAGGAATGTTTCACTGTTGTTTGGTAAATTAAATATTGTTTGCTAATAGAATGCTTCCTAGTGATTGATAAATTATTTGTAAATAGATTTTATTGAGTGTTTGGATTTTTGAAAGTGTTTAGTTAATCTTTTGTTGAGTACATAGCTACTGGTTGTGTAGTTTATACTTTGATGGCTTGGTATTTAATTGAGTAGAAAAGCATGCATTATTAGGATTGGTTTATGTTTGCTTGGTGGATGTTTTCATGAAATTATTTCAGTGTTTATGCTTACTAGAATGTGTAAGGTGTATGTGCTGTTAGTAGGTATTTATGTTCATGACTTTCTTGTTTAGAGTTAAGCATCCTTGTAGTGATGTTTGCTTCTCTAGTGATGAATTAGTGTCACCACTAGATGTTTTGAGTTACTCTAATATTGCTGTCTTTTATTTTTTGGTGTATGCTTTATCCTAGAATGTTTAGGAGGTTATTAATTCTGTTATTATGACATGACTTGTTGATTTGCTTGTTTGCTATAGTTGTAGAATACAATTATTTTTTATAGCATGCTTGTGTAGGATTCTCTTACTAGAATGCTATTAGTGCCTCCTGTTCTTATGCTTTTTGTTAGGAGTATTATCTCTTGTGATGAGTGTGTTTTAAAGTATGATCTATGATTTGTTATCCTTGATTAAGATCCTGGTTTGTTTGTTTATTTTCATGATTGATGGATTCCATAACTTTAAATAGACATATGCATAGTCTATAACTAGCCTATTCATCTGTGATGTGATTGCTTGTTGTTTGGAAATTGTCTGAGTGATTGCCTGTCGAATATATACCAACTAGGGGTATATCAGATGGTGGTCTAAAGTACCGGATTACCAGGGTGGCCTAAATGGTAATGGGCTACGGTCCATTGGGCGGCCCAGTAAGCTAAAGCACGGAAGCCGGATTCTAGAAGAACCCGGATCACGACCCACGTGATACGGCTTGGAGTAGAAGGCGGATTCCTTACTTTCCAAGTTAACACATATCATAGTCTTCTAGGTTTCCTTCTCTGTATGCCCTAACCCGGCTATTATATAAAGCCGGACGGGAGATAAGATAGATATACAAGAAGCTAAGGGCTAACTCGCCGAGAGGTTGATCCTTGACGAGCAGCTAATAAAACCTCACATTGTACTCTGTATTCACAGGCTTTAGTCCTGACTAGTGAGATTCCAGGAGTAGGAAAGTCGCATTACTGCGCCGTATCGAACCTGGGTAAAACCCTGTGTCATTGTCCATCGCACAATCACGTCCCCCCACTTCTCTATCGGTAGTCTCATGGCACCCCCGTCTATGAAATCTACTACGATGTCTCGATAGTTGGCGCCCACCGTGGGGCCAGCGACGTCAGGCATTATGTTTCGATCGGGGATACTTGGCGGAATCGGCAGTACAATAACTGTCGGAAGCCTGGAATTCGACAATGACGTCGGGCGCTTCCTCGACAACGGATCGTACATTCCGGCGCGGAATCACCTTGTAAGTGCCTGCGTTTTACCGATTGGATCTGCAAACAACTTTATCGGATTAACTGCAGAAGCAATGGGATTCTGTGGTGGGAGAAAATTTATACCACCCGCCCTATACCCAGTCGAAGACGACTATGACGCCGGATTTTGCTCAGATCGTCGATATACTGCTAAATCGCACTTTATCGGCATGGTGCAGTCCGAGATCACCGAAAACACGGATGACAGCAATCCCGTGCAAGAGGCAGAAAACAACAATCCCACAACAGAGGTGGAATATCCGACATCCGTCAACATCACGACGCACTCGGAAGCTGACTCTGTACTAGCCGCCATCGAGGCGAGATTAGAGTCGGAACCCAGATTGGATCACTTCGATACCGAAGATGAAGATGAAGACGCTTTCGAAAGAAAGGTCAAATCCTTCCAAGAGGGATTCCCCGAAGTACTGATGGCAAAACCGGCTGAAAACACGGATGCCGACAGTCAGGAAAGCCCTAGAACGCCTCCGCGAGAGGAAGAGAGAGAAGAAGTAGAAACCTCTCCAAAATTCCCCGACGTCAAAGAATTGACAGAGGAAGAACCCTGCAGAAAACCTCCCTCTTCCAAGAAGAAACACGAAGCTGCTAAAAAGCTCCAGTACAAGCTCCGGAAGAAGAAATCGGCTGATCCAGCCAATGAAAGCCCAGAAGTAGGAGATGCAGGCGGAGTGAAATCGGTGGAGAAGAAAACGAAGGAAATCCTTGTTCCGCCTATGACAGAATAGGACGAACAGGAATTACTCCAAACACCAGTGGGACCACACGAGCCCCCTAAAGTGCTGGAAGCCCGGAGGCAAGCTCCCCAAAGGCAGCAGCAACATCTATTTCGAACTCGAGAAAACCTCCAAAAAACCCAGGCTGACATCAAGCTCATGCGGGAAGAAATCGAGGAATACGAGAGAAAGAATAGATCTGATATTAAACCTACGCGGCTACCAGGAATCGCAAAATCGTAAGTACTGCCGCCAAAAGAAAGGTTCCACAACCCATCTTGGCAAAAGCAGGTAAATGGCAAAGATGCCAGAGGCGAGCCAATATACAAAACCGCAGCAGAAAATGCGGAAGCAGCATTCGCCATCCTCAACAACGATATGTACTCCAATGGTGAAAAACTTCAAGGGGTGTACGCTTTCCTAGGAAAAGCGTTGCAACAAAAACAGCGAGCGCAAGAGCGATCAGGGAAGTTACATGACGACTCCGCCCTATGCAAGAGAGCTACATGCGCCGCTGGAGCACCTGGACCTGAAGAACCCGGAGATTCAGACAATTCAAAAGAGAAGAAATCAGATCCGAGAAAGGACAGGAAAAAACCCAACAATAGGGATGAAGCGTCCAGAACCGGATCCCATCTCCCGAAAGATGGAATTAATCCCCGTGATCGGGAAGAGAAAAACCGGAAGGACGGAAAATCAATGCCGCCTCCGAGACGCCCTGCAGAAAATGATGGAAGACAGGATATGCCTCACAGGCGTGAGAGATCCCGGACGCCCCCCAGGAATAAGGAAAGATACAGGAGTAGAACTCCACCTTATCCCAAAGGGCACGGTCACGGAATAAATAGAGACAATCCCGGAAAAGCGCGTCCGCGCCACAATGGAAAAGAAAGGAGTAGATCCCCTTCTGTCCATTCAGCCGGTAGATACTCCGCACACATCGACAGAGCTGAAAGAGACGATTTATACTTTGGACCCAAGTGTTTCACTGATAGGATCCGAAGAATAACTCTGCATTCTGGCTTTGCCAAAGTTGGTCCAACATACCAGAAGTACACCGGTAGCACAAACCCGGATACCTGGCTCTCAGACTACTATACAACCATTCAGATCAACAATGGGACAGATTTGGAGGCAGTAACATTCCTCCCCCTAATGTTACTGGATGGAGCCAGATATTGGATCAATGGATTACCATCAAGGACTGTTGACAGCTGGGATGATATGGCTAGAGTATTTACTCAGCATTTCCGGGGAACTTACAAGCGCACAAACAACATCAACCAGCTAAACCGCTGCACCCAGTTTGAGGATGAACCATACGTGGATTTCATCTCAAGGTGGACGGCAATGAAGAATAGTTGCTCTGGAGTAACTGACGTTCAAGCAATGCATGCTTTCGTCAATGGCTTAAAACCCGAACTCGTACCGTTCATGATCGGTTCCAAAAAGCACAAAGATCTCGGATCTATGCTTACAACCGCCAATGAGCATGCAGCGGCGGAAGACGACATCAGAGCGAGAGGCGGCAATATCCACACTTTGATCCAAGACAAAAAGACCCCTCGCACTGATAAAAAAGCAACTCCCGAAGCAACGCAAAAGCCCAAAGAAGTTAACATAGCCTTTGGAAGAGAAAATGGGAGCAAGTGGAAAGGAAGAAGCACAGAGCCGATAAATTACACCAAAGAAGAGTGGGAAAAATAAAGTCGGAAAACTGTGTCCACCATTCGCAATTTGGGAAACCGCACAATGCCGACTGAACAAGCATATGAAAGGCAGTGCAGGATCCGGAAACAAAGGGAAAAACTCAAAGTGGAAATTCTCCAAGAAAAAGCCAGAAGCTGATAAAGAAGACAGTGAAACGGACACTGACGAAAAAATCCAGGAACAGCAGCGAAAAGGCGAGCCTAAGTTTCCGAGATTTGACGGAGAATGCAACCTAACTTTCCTGGCAACTCCCTCAGCAAAGGCGGCAAAGAGAACGCTTCGAGAAATAAACGCGGTTGTCCCGGCAACCCCGAAATTCTTGAAGTACTCAAATACACCAATTACCTGGGATCAGTCTGATCATCCCGGAAATATCCCTGAACCCGGCACGCAAGCTCTAATTGTAAGTCCTATTGTTCAAAACACTAGGCTAAAAAGAGTGCTGGTGGATGAAGGATCCATCATTAACATAATGCACCTCGATACACTGAAGCATCTGCGAATCTCGGAGACCCAACTCAATCACAGCAACATACATTTTCACGGCATCGTCCCTGGCAGACAAGCACGATCCCTAGGATAAATTTCCCTAGATGTAACATTTGGAGACAAAGATCACTTCCGTCAGAAAAAAGTATCCTTCGAGGTTGTGCCGTTCGAGAGCGTGTATCACGCAATACTCGGACGTCCATCTTTCGCCAAATTCATGGCAAGATCATGTTATATTTATAACAAGCTGAAGATGCCAGGGCCAAAAGGAGGAGTAATCACCATAACGGGAGACTTCAAATTGGCAAACGAGCTGGAAAAAGAAAACGCCCTTTGCGCAGAAAAAGTGATAGCAAAGTAAGAATTGAAGGAGCCGGCAAAAGAAGTATCGCCGATAGAAATGCCGGAAGGAAAAGAAAGTAGGAATCCAGTAGATAGCTTCAAAGCTTCCGAGAACACAAGACAGGTAATCCTAGATCCTAAACATCCGACAAAGTTTGTCGTAGTAGGAACTGGGATGACCGACAAATAGGAAAGCGAGCTCATCAAGTTCCTCCATGAGAACTCGGACATTTTCGCATGGTGTCCTGCGGACATGCCAGGCGTACACAGGGAACTTGTTGAGCATCAACTTAAGGTAATTCCAGGATCTAAACCCGTCAAACAAGGTCTCCGTCGATTTGATCGGTCATGTTGGG
Source organism: Alopecurus myosuroides (assembly GCA_028641055.1). Taxonomy (NCBI): domain Eukaryota; kingdom Viridiplantae; phylum Streptophyta; class Magnoliopsida; order Poales; family Poaceae; genus Alopecurus; species Alopecurus myosuroides. The sequence continues at coordinate 190,831,759 of CM054059.1, read as the reverse complement.
TCATGTGACCTCTGCTTGTAAGCTATACTCTAGTAACATCTGTTTAATACAAGTTTCATGTTTAGAGTACTGCTTTGATCGGTTGTTGGTTTCGAGCTCATTGTTATACAGTTTTGGCTATGCCTGCATAGTTATCACAGTCGAGGGGTTGTGGAGCCGATGATCCATGTCCGAGCCCGCCTGTCGATGTGATCGGCCTTGGGCGAGGTAACCCCAGTAACCCTCGATTGTTGTTGCACTTTCTGGACACATAGCATCTCTGTATAGCTTTGGTCCTGTTTCCTTCAGTTTCATTCGATTCGTGGACGCTTTGATATGCATAGTTGGTTATGACTAGCATGGATACAAGGAGTAGTAGACTGGGGATCCGGACTACGTGCCGATGAATCTAGTCTGCCTGCCGTTGTTTGTTGCGGCCGGGGCTGGTAACCCTAAAGCCCTTGTGAGTCCATGGCTAGGAGCACATAACAGTATGTATATCTCTGGGTCCGGGGTCGTGACAAGTCTTGGTATCAGAGCAGGACTGCCTGTAGGAAAACATTACTTCTTGGTCGATGTCGAGTCTAGTGGTTGTGAAAACTACTTGAAACTTCAAATGATTGTGAAAATCCTTCTTAGGATTCTTTTTACTCCTTATCTGGTATCGCTCTAACTCTGGGTCATCTTACCTGTTTTGATTTGAAAAGGTTTTGCTATCTCTCCTAGTCATTCAAAACCTAGGTGCCTTCTTTGGCAATGACGTTTTTACCCCAGTTGACCTAGTGTTACAATTTCTAGAGTCGTGTGTGTTCCATATCCCGTAATCTCTCGTTTCAACTGGGAGATTTCCTTTCAATTCTAATCTCTCAAAGTTGTATGGATTCCACTTCCTAATGTTCCAAAGTCTCAAATCCTAAACCTCGAGATTTCCTTTTCATCTCGAATGTATCCGTTATCCTCTCTGCAAATTCTTCCGGAGCTATGTTTTCTTTTGAAAGATACTTCATGATTGCTATTCATAGTGTCCTTCAAGGCACTAAGATAGTAGTTATTCCTTTCTCAATGTTTTAACCTTGGACTTGAACCGAAGGTCCCGGAATGTGCTGAGTTGCAGTGGGTTGAGTCATGTGGTTCTTAACCATGTAATGATCACGCTATCAGTACAGGATGCTGACCTTTAACCCAAGTTCTGTTTCGTTGAATCCTGAGGAACATCTTCTACCTCAGGATAGCTAGAAAATTCGAACTCTCATAGCCATAGGTTTACTCTAGGAATCAAAAGGAATCATAACAAGAGTGTTATCTATGATTCCCATATCTTTGTTCTTGGTTCAGCTATACCAACCTTTTGTCATGTGTTCTACACATGAGTATTACCCTATGCATCCAACATGATCTCAGGACTTTCCATAGCACGTTCCTACTCTTTAGTTGCTTTCCGAACTTCGTCCGTTGTTTGGAAACCAAGTTACATATGGTGTTGGATTCTTCCAATGCATTTGCTCTTGTTTTCTGTCAAAACATTCCACCTTGGAATGTCAGGAGAAACAAACTCCAGTACCTCGTTCATATCTAGAACCAGGTCAAAGTTTTGTAATCCACAGAATAATGAAGTTTCACTACCTTCTATTCTGTTCTACCTTTGAGTATCACACTCTTCTATATCAAGAGGTTGTGTTGTGTTTCATGGCCTTAATGATGAAGTGATGCTCTCACACATCTCCACTCCCCCTTCCTCCAAGCTTGATTGCTTGAGAATGATGGGTATGTTCATCGACATGTGTATCAGCTATTCCTAGCAATTCTTATTGCTTCGAAAAACCTAAGAAACATCTGTATCCTTCTTAGCACTTTTGGTCACCCGGTCTCTACTTGATGTTGACCGTGTTACCAAGTCCGTTCATTCCGGTGTACATTCTTGGTCAGTGAGTTAGGTTCATGCCGAAGCTCCCAATACCAAATCAGTTGCTTTGAAAAGCAGAATTCCTTTCGAATTCCAAGACATACCGGTAGGTTGTGATATTCTAGTTGTCTTTCTAGAAGTATCACCAGGTTTTACCTGACCGTGACGTCTACACAAGGGGTATTTGAACTACTTCTTTCTCCAAGGAACCCTGCTGGATACCCTGGACTAGTAGGTTGAGCTTAAACAATAACTTGGAGAGTTGAAAGGAAAAAGCTCCGCCCAACTTGATCCTTTGATAAGGGATGTCTAGTTTCCTTTGTGTTGAAACAATATAGTATCCTCTCAATGGACATGCTATATTCCTAACCTTGGTTTGATTTGGGCTATCGCCAGATCAAGTTCAGATTCAAGGACTATCTTGACGGTGTTTTCACTCATAGTGTTTTGCCCGAGTACACCTTCATGTCCTTTGATCTACACCAATGTTTTGCCTTGTTCATATATCATATGAATCCCTCTTCTTGGAGTGTTTTGATAAGTGTGTTTTCGAGCCCATCGATGACATTCCTATTTACCCAAGTTGCAAGAGGTTAATGTTGAACACTTGGCACTAATGTTGGAAACTTTCGAGAGCCATCTTTGTTCCATTACAAAGATTTTGCTCTCGGTGTTTGAAGTGACTTTCTCGGGTTCATGTGCATTTGGTGAAAGTTGTCGCCGTGGATTCGAGAAGAGTTTCCTTGTTCCTTCGGGAATAATCCCATGTCAGTCAAGCATGTGTGGACTACTCTTGAGATGGTAGGTTGTTACCTCCATTTAGTTGAAGAAGGTTGCATCCACCCCAAGCCACTGACTGACTATCCGTGAAAGAGAGGAAGTCTATGAACTTCGTTATCTTTATAATCGTCTTCCCAACCAGGACTCTGATGTGTTTCATTGCAAGTAATCCATGTAGGTGCAACCATCTTTCGCAAGTTGCGAATGCATGAGTTCTGCGATCTCGCTCATCTTCTCGAGTGTGGCATCGTAGTCCATATCTTGAGAATCCAGCATATGTATCTCGTTGATACCCGGTGCAACCCCTTTGGTCAAACATGTGGAGTCTGAGTTATCAACCCACTAGCCAGAGCTGAATCTCAAGCAACGATGATGGTTGGTGTTTTCCTCAAGGGTATCGAATTAGGTCTTTTCAGAAGACGGCATGGTTGATGTTGTGGTTGACACAATTAGCCGGAAGGCCTAACCTTGTAACCCTTTGAATCCGTAAGAACAACCACTCTCCGTGAGAATTCTTGCGTGGCTCGTTCTCAACAAGTTTTCCTCACCGTTCTTTCAGACGGAGTTTTACTTTCACCTGATGACCTACAGAAGGCTTGTCGTGAGCCTGCTGTCGGTATCTAGAACATCCAGGATAACTTGGAAGTTGATCTTTCAAATCTTTCTCTATCAATCCTACCAAATCCTTGTTTCGTGAAAACAAGTTTAGCATGAGAACCATCTCTTGGTCTTTGGTAACCGCCATGGATCAGTTTCCTTTTTCAAGTTGTTTATACTTGAAGTTATGTTCATCTCACACATTGTGTGAATTTGTCAGTTACTTCAGCCATGGGATCTCAACCAGGTGGTGGATGTATGGTTACGTCCAAACCACGATAGGAAAGATATTCCTTATTACTTACGGTGTTCCAACATTTCCGTGGTTACTCATCTTCTGTCGTGAAGTAACATCCCGATCTTTGACAAAGTTTTCGACAAACTTTAACGGAATGAAAGTTCCTTCATCTTTCGTGTCCACTCCGAAGAGTGAACATGATCCTGTATCCACTTTTCTCCGATGCATGATTCCCGTGGTTTCTAGTGTTTTGTTTTCCTCGTCTACGGATATTACATTGTGGTATCCAAGACCATCCTTTTCATCTTGGTTATCTGTTTGAAGAAACCTCGATGTCACAAGTTGTTCAACCTTTCTTTTCAAAAGGATTTAAAGTCTTGTGCAAAGCTCATATTCTAAGTCCTTTCAAGACCAATCGTCCGCAAACTTGAAACCATCTTCTATTTCCTCCGTTATCTTGATGTGTTTCATGCCTGTTAACTCAAAAGGTTCTTTATGAACATCCTATCATGAGTTACCCATGGGATACTCGACCTTTGTGAAGATCATTTCCTAAGAGTTTCCCTCTTACCTAAGATGTATCCGTTCAACACTTCAAGATGCTACGGATCAACCTCGGCAAGAAGAGAACCGAAAGGTTCGTAAAGATCGTTCAAAACCGGTGTTCCTTCTCTCTTCTCCTTCAGGAATCTCGGGACGAGATTCTTGTAAGGGGGGTAGATTTGTAACATCCCAAAGTTTGCTACATTAGGGTGTGTGGTGTGTGTTCATCTCATACATGCATCAAACAAAAATTTAAATCATGTTTGAACCAATTTAAACTATGAAATTAAATGGTTTCAGAAAATCTCATAAATAGTACTTCAAATGGGTTTCAAAATTTTGTATTGAAAAATAATTCAAATACACCAACCCAAGAGATGGTTTTGTTGGAATTTTTGTGAGCTTTTAAAAAAAGTATTTTTGCCAAATTTTTCCTTTGCAAAAAGGCCCTCAAAACTTGTTTTTGTTCTGTTTTAAGTCCAAAAGGACCTCTCTGCAAATCCCCAAATCTTCTAGGGGGTTATCCGTGAAATCGTTTTTGGCGTCATCTTCCTTGTCGCCGGCCAGGGAGGCAACCGCCGCGCCACCTCCTGCTTCCAGCGCGGCAGGGGAAGGATGAGGAACCTGGGTGCCGTCTGGATCGAGAAGAGCCCCTCAGAACCCCCCTCGAGCTCGCTCTCTTTCCCTCTGTTCCTCTCCTCGCCCGAAACCTTAGCTCGCCGGAGATCCGCCGCCGCCGTCGTTTCACCGTGCCTCCGGCCTCACCGAGCATCTCCACGTGACCACCGCAGCCTCCTCTCCCTCCACGAGCACTCGGAGCTGCCGGGATGGCCCAGACGCCGCCGATTTCGCCGTCACATTCCTCTCCGACCGCCGGCTATTTCTGCACGGCGCCGCCGTTCCCGTGCTTCTCCGCCATCGCCGATCACCTCAACGCGTTCACGGTGAGCTATGCTCCCTCCCCATCCTCTCCGTTGTCCTCCCCGCGGTCGGAATCGTCCTTCTCGCCGGAGCCCGTGGCCACCGCCGCCTTCCCGAGCACGGCGGCTCGCCGCCGGTGGCCTAATCGGGGCGGCGCCACCACGAGTACGTAGCACTCGTCGAGACGGTTCGAACGAACCCATCTGCGCATGCTTAGGTGCCCGGAATCGCCGCCGGCGTCCATCACCGGCCCTCTGCCGGCCAGCCCATGACGTCACGGTGACGTCATGGTGACATCACCGTGGGCCCCACTGCCAACTGGCTTTTCTTTTTTAGAAAAAGAAAACTAAAATGACACGTGGGCCCCTCTACTGTTTGAATATTTCAGAAATTTAATAAAACTTGCAAATTTAATATCTCTTCAAATATTATTCAGAAAAATAAAATAAAAACATAGTTATGATCAGAAAAGTGTAAGCTATCCAGAAATGTCACTTTCATACATGTTTGACACATTTCATTTATGACCATTTATTTAATGTGGTTTAATCATTTAGAATAGAAAAATAAGTTTTTATTCAATAAAATTAGAAAATTAAAAGTTATATATCAAATTGCTCAAAATGACAAATGCAATCTAGTTATGATGATTTCAACCTCATTTGAACAACTAAAATTGTACTCGCCTCCAGAATCGTCCGAATTGCCCTCCGGGGTCTATTTCGGGCGAATTTCAGTAAAAATGCCAAACTAACATACGAACCCTAGCAACCCAACGATCATGTCTAGTGCTTTATTTCAGTGCATTAATTTGCTCATGCATACATATTGCGCATTGCATCGATGCCATGTGTTGATTGTTATTTCTCTTTCGGTGTTGTTCCCCCTCGGTAGAACGTGACCCCGAAGAGAAGGCCAACAATCCAATTACGAATACTTGATCCTAACCGACAAGTCAAGCACTTATTCCAGAAGACATTTCAATTGGTTTTCTTATAACCAAGGCAAGCATAACCTCTTATCTGCTCATATATGGTTTCAAAGTGTTTTGAATCTCGTACTTTGCATTCGGTTCCAAACTATTTGGTGTCAGTAGATAGAGTTCTCCTATATACTGCATAACCTAGATATCCTGATCCACTGCTCCTAGCAGCTATAGGTTTGTTTGTGCGCGATCCGCTAAACCCTATGAGTCTTGCTTAGCCATGCCTAATTGTGATCTGATCCATCCGGTTGATGAATCTGGTCAATACATGAATCTATTATGTCATGTTGTTATGATTTGAATTAACTTTGATAACTTGACTAAATACTGGCATGGATGTGAGGCCACAATGGGTTGTGGCGTTTTGTCCTGTTCATGCCCCTAGGAGCGAGTTCTCGCCTTCGAAGCCAAGGCTGAGCGTGCAACCACACGAGCGAGCCAATGAACCTCGCCTGACTAACTAACTTGTTTAGCCACATCCATGAGTCACGTAGTTTGATCTTTCCATCTGCGTGTGAGTCAGAAAACGATTTGGATAAAACTTAGGGCGTGACCGGGACAAGTGATGGACGTACACGGATCTTGATCCCGACTCACAGAACAGGTGCCGTCAGGAGGTGGCCAACTCCCTGTTGACGGGTGGCCCTGTTTGGGTTGACTCATGGATAGGGTTACGCAAGGTAAGGGTCGGAGCCAACCACCCTCTGCCGCGCTCCCAAGGAGCGTACATGTGGCGTTAAGAGTCGGATGGTACGTGTGGGTAAAGTGTACCCCCTGCAGGGATAAATCTCCTCGAGAAGCCGTGTCCACGGTTACGGACGACTTGGCAACGGATTCTGTGATCATAGATAACTTCAATGGAATGACTAAAACTTGATAACCATGATTGAAGGGTGCCTCCTCGGAGATGCCGAGAGGGGTGATCCTTGTAGCATGAGATAGTGTGGGAATGAGAAGTACTTGGTGGAATACAAGAAGATGATGATCTCAGTAGTTGAGTACCTTTCTCATCTGTTTTGAAAACACTCTCCGAGACGTGCTATTCTTCCTCAACTTGCAAAACAAAGATTGCTTTACGCAAATCAGCCTTCATAAAACCCTTTCCGAAGATAGCAGATATATAATAGGTTAATTAAGTCTTGTTGAGTACCTCCCGTACTCAGGTTTGCTTAATTATGGTTCAGGTGAAGATCTTTCTTCGGTGGTGTTTCAGCATGGACATCGACGAGTAGTTTGGGGTTCCCAGGTAGCAGCCTGGAATCTATGGGCTGGGACGTCGCCTTATGTTGCGGCCTCTTAGGCCTCTTTGGTTCTTGTTGATTAGCAACATAATTTGCCTTCCGTTGTCTGATGTAATGTTGGGTCATGTGACCTCTGCTTGTAAGCTATACTCTAGTAACATCTGTTTAATACAAGTTTCATGTTTAGAGTACTTCTTTGATCGGTTGTTGGTTTCGAGCTCATTATTATACAGTTTTGGCTATGCCTGCATAGTTGTCGCAGTCGAGGGGTTGTGGAGCCGATGATCCATGTCCGAGCCCACCTGTCGATGTGATCGGCCTGGGGCGAGGTAATCCCAGTAACCCTCGATTGTTGTTGCACTTTCTGGACACATAGCATCTCTGTATAGCTGTGGTCCCGTTTCCTTCAGTTTCATTCGATTCGTGGACGCTTTGATATGCATAGTTGGTTATGACTAGCATGGATACAAGGAGTAGTAGACTGGGGATCCGGACTACGTGCCGATGAATCCAGTCTGCCTGCCGTTGTTTGTTGCGGCCGGGGCTGGTAACACTGAAGCCCTTGTGAGTCCATGGCTAGGAGCACATAACAGTATGTATATCTCTGGGTCCGGGGTCGTGACAGACTCAGATTTGGTACAGCACCAGCTCAGCCAAACTTGGGACGCCAAAAGCCCAATCATGGCCGAATATCGGAGAACGGTGGACGAGTTTGCAATCTGGTTCCTTGGATTTGAAGTGCTTCATGTCAAAAGGGAGGAAAAATGGAACGCGGACGCATTAGTCCGCATGGGATCAGAAAGGGTGAAAATCCTACCACCAGGTGTGTTTGTCCAACATTTGTACGAACCATCGATAAAAGGTGGAGACGTCGACTATCCTCTGGTTTCCGAGTCAATTGAAGTCATGCTCGTTAACCTGGAATGGACAATTCCGTATTTAAACTTCTTAGTTGATCAAAAGTACCCGGATGGAGCAGACAAAGTCTTGCAAAGACAGATACATCGTCGATGCAAAGGATACACGGTAATCAACGGTTGCCTATACAAACGCAATACTATCGGAATTTTTCTGCGATGTATTTCGCCAGAAGAAGGACGAGAAATCCATGCAGGAGATTGCGGACATCATGCTCAATCAAAAAGCATAGTCAAAAAAGCATTCCGCGCAGGGCTTTTCTGGCTAACAACCAAGACAGACGCCGAGAACATAGTAAACACATGTGCAGGATGTCGCCAAGCAGACAAATATGCCAGCCCAAGCACTCAAAACTATCCCTATTACATGGCCGTTCGCGGTCTGGGGGCTAGATATGATGGTACCATGCAAAACTGCAAGAGGCGGACTTACACATCTACTCGTTGCAGTGGATAAATATACCAAGTGGGTGGAGGCTAAACCCATCAAAAAACTTGACGGTGTAACTGCCAGAAATTTCATTATTGACATAGTAATGAGATATGGCGTTCCACATAGCATAATAACTGACAACAGGACTATTGGAGAGTTGGCAAAATATTTCCGACAAACGGGAATTCGCCTAGATCTCGCATCTGTGGCACACCCGCAATCCAATGGACATGTTGAACGAATGAATAGTTTAATCCTGTAAGGAATACGCCCAAGACTCGAATCCCCTCTTCATAGAGCAGCTCGAGCATGGGTGGAAGAGTTACCCTCTGTGCTTTGGAGCATTCGAACGACGCCAACTAGGTCAACAGGGCAAACCCCGTTTTTCCTAGTTTATGGTGCAGAAGCAATTCTCCCAACGGACATGATCCATGACAGCCCGAGAGTGCAGGATTTCGATGAATCAGATGCCGAAAGCGCACGGCAGGATGCCGTCGATCTCTTAGAAGAGGAACGAGAACTTGTGCTTCAAAGATCCGCCATCTATCAGCAAGAGTTACGACGTTATCATAGTCGGAAAATCAGGCATCGCTCTTTCAAAGAAGGTGACCTAGTGCTAAGATTGGTGCAGCAAAGAAAGCACAAATTGGCTCCAGTATGGGAAGGACCATTCGTCATCAGTAAAGCCATGAAAAATGGATCATACTATCTTGTAGACATTCGAGATACAGAATATGATACCGAGAAGCCGAATCGCAAAAGAAAGAGAAAGATAGATGATGAACTAGGACAGACAAAGAGGCCCTGGAGTATCCAGCAGTTACGTCCCTTCTATACTTAGTTCAATTTCTATGTAAACATCTTTGAGATCATGAAATAAAGTTGTCGGAATCCATACTTCTATGTTTTGCATATTCCGCCTTTTCTATTTCCCAATGATCTATCAAAATACTCAATGTTAACCCGAATTGTGCCTGCGTGCTCGGAGTTAAAAAACTGAACGATTTTCAGCCTAAAAAAGGTTTAAGGAAACCCAGATTGTGCCTGCGTGCCTGAGTTTCATATATAAAATTCCTTAGCTATTCTCTAAATATTTTCTGATTTTTTTTGTGCTGGGTCACTGAAGCTAGTAAGCAAAAAATGCCTTTAGCATGATCCATGTTTCCGAGTTTTCGACTGATCGGTAATACCCAGTCACTCGGCATGAAGATTAAAACGCTATCGAGCCATTTCAAGCACTAAGGATAGTTAAAGCATACAAAACCAGAGAATTTAGAAGATAAAGGAATGATAACCCAAAAAAACTTGCAAAGTAATTATATAACATTAAACTGCAAAAGGCGGAGTACTTGTTCATTCAAAAGGATAGAAGCATTACAATAATGTTTACAACATAAGTTCGGTAATGCTCCTATTTTCTATTTCCCCAGGACCCGGATTTCTCCTTCAAGCATCTGAGTCATCTTCGCTGGAGGATTCTTCTGGAGTGTCCGGGATTGCCTCCTCCGGGTAGAAGATGGATATGTTGACCATGGAAGCAATCTTGGTTGCGTGACCTTTGATCTCGTCAAAGATATTGGTCTGCTGGGTGTCCGTATATCCTTGTGGGATGCCGGAGGCCACACGCCAAGATTTGGCAGTGGGGTAATGCATACGCATGAGACCTAAAGCCATGCGTGCACCACCCCGTGCTGCGGAGCGCAAGGTGGACTCCTTGGACTCCGCCACCTCCAAGATAGCCTCCGGAAGTTTCTCAACTTACGAGAATTCCCCAGTCCTTGCAGGAAGGAACTTGTTGATCAGCTGCATGGCCGCAGCCTTGAGCGCGGTAAAGACCTTCCCGAAAGCTCGGATTTTTTCAATCCGAGTAAGAGCAGGGTCATCTCCTGTTTTCAGACAAATAACCAAAGGGTTATGAAGAAAGCAGGGAAAGATTGTAAAACGTAGAAAATCCGGTAAAAGTCGAAAACTATCCATTTCGGAGCCTTCCTCCAGGCGAAGATTCAAAGCGTTCTCCAGATCCCAGATAGTTGCATTGTCCTTCTCAGCTTGGTTGGAGGCATTAGATTGAGCAATGCCTACAGCCAGCTGGCTGGCCTCCAGTTCTTTCTGAACCTTCATAAGATTCCTATGAAGGTCCAGGTTCTCCCGGCGGAGGTTCTCGGCATTGCCGGCATCTTCAGCAATTTGTTTGGCCTTCACCAAAGTAGCTGAAAAGCGAGAAAAAATCCCGAGTTAGAAAACTCGGATAAGTACTTAGGGAAAAAGCTTAAAAAGTGAAACCACGGGAAATAAAATACCTGTTGTTTCCTTCAGCTGATGCTGAGACGATGCCAGCTCTGCTTCCTTAACTTCAAGAATAGAAAGAAGGCTTCTAACATCCTTATTCTTGACCGTTAGTTTGCCAAAAACATCCATGTTTATGCTTTCAGCGGTTTGCTAAAACACGGAAATGAAACAAAATTCTTAAGTTAGCAGCAAGCATAATAAAGTTGAAAGCATTAAGTTAAAAGCATGCATTTGACTTATTGCTTGGGGGCTAGAGATATTACCTGGCTCATCCGCTGTAAACCCGACAAAGTTTCCGTGAACTCTTTTGCAAACTCTGCAAATAAAGTCCCGGTAGCACTAAGACCCTCACTGATATTTTTGAAATCTTAATCGAAGGTAGGAATGGGTTCCTCCTCAGTTTCTCGAGAAGAACCTCCCACTTCCAGGTCTGCCCTTTCCCTCGTGTCCGTTTTCGGCACAATAGGCTGGCTGGCCTGCAGGGTTTCGTCGTTGGGGGCAGCAGCGTGCTCTTCTGTAACTGCTACTGGGGTATCCGGAGCAGTAGCAGGAGAAGGGTGTGGACCTCTGTTAGCCACAAATTTAACCCTTTTTAGCTTCTTGGGCTTCAGAGTTGTGAGAGCCAAGCTAAAAAAGAAGAATGCCAGAAAGTTAAACTTCTGAGAATATAGAAAAATGCTTCGATAAATCAGAAAAAACCCAGACGAACAAACCTGGAAGTAGCGACGGGAATACCGTCAAGATCAATAATTTCCTGCGAGGAGGAAATCTTCTTGCGCTTGCGCCCTCTAGCGAAGTTGGCGTGCAACGTATCCAGATCGGCGTCAGAAGCAAGATCTGACTCGGGAAGTTCAAAGATCTGTCAAAGAGGCAAAAGCCGGGTTAAAACAAAATCCGAGATAAACAGAAGGAATACAAACTCAAGGGGTAAAAGGTGTACCTTGGGAGCCGGGTTAGACGTTGTATACATCGGCCGACTTTCTTCATATTGATCGCGCGAGGCAACCAATTGGTTTACGTGTTTTCGCAAATCTTTTGCTGACAAAGATTTGCTCGTCGTCCTCATAGCGTCAGCCTCCCCCGTGTAATTACACAGAAGGCGAGGGTCGTGATCAGCCAAAGGCTGAATCCGCCTATTTAACCAGCATAGGACTGTGTCCATGCCGGTTAGAGGTGGATCGGAGGCGACGAGTTTCGCGATGCGCCGCTTGATCTTGAGAAGGTCTGGCGGCAGAGATTGCACTGCTTCTGTTCCCCAATTTTCTTGGGGAGTGGCAACGGTATTGGCGAAAGGTGGAACCCCGGTGGTTTTTCCGGGAAAAGGAACGTCGGGATGGTAGAAGAAGGAACCCGTCCATAATTTGACGGATTCCGAGGTTTTGATCTTGGAGAACCAATCCTCCCTGAATCTGCACAGGGTAAAGGATATGGTCCAGCAAGTCGGAAGCGCACCCTCGGAAGGGTTCCACTTAACCCCAAAACAATACTGCCAGAAATCTAACCTAGGAGCTAAACCTAGATACCCTTCGAAAAGAGCTTGAAATCTGGCTAAGTAGAGGATGGAGTTGGGAGGCAGATTATGGGGTTGAATGTGGTAATGGTCCAAGATTTGAAAGAAAAAAGGCAGATGGTGGAAATCCCATACCTCTCGCGATGTGGGAGGTAAGGAGAACGCGTTCCCCATCTTTTGGCATTGGCTCGGACTCGTCTTCCGGGCTCCGCCATTCGCCCTTCAGCAGCAACCCCTCCTTCTGCATTGTCAAAAGGAGGGAAGGAGGAATATTGCTCTGGCTCCAGTTGCCAGCAGTTTCCCCTTTGTCTTTCGCCCCGGTGGCGGCGGACGCGGCCGCGAGCTCCTCTCCGACGAGGATTATCTTTTCCTCCGCCGTCTCGGGTGCGAGTGGCGGAGATGGCGCGGAGGAGGACCCGGCGAGGTTGGTGGCGGCGAGAGGAGTTTCCTCGCTTGCTGCGCCGCCGACAGTTTTCTCCGGCTCGTCGCCGGTTGCACGAAGGGGAGAATCCACCATGGGATCCATGTTGTTGATGATTTCGTCAATTTCCACCGCGACGGAGCGGGCCGGAGAAGAGCTTGGAGAGGCCATTTTTCGGTGGCGCGATGGAGAATCCGTGCGCTCCTGTGAGTTCCCGGACGGCGCTTGTCGTGGGATAATCACGGCAGACGTTACCGGGGGTAACTGATCTTGGGGCAAGACGACACATGCGTTTGGGAGAGGGATTAGCTCAGAGGAAAACATGGTGAAGCTCGATCTGGTAGCCGGCAATCAAGTCGCCGAGTCTCCGATCTCAATATATTAACTCGATCTCTTGCATACACTGGATGCTCGATATCAAGCGGTACTACTAGGGTTCTTGGATCTCTCAACTAGACCTAGGGGTCGGTTTATAAAGCACCCGTACCCCCCGGCTTGTTCTCCAAGACTCTCCCTGATCCTACCCGGACACGGCATACAAACCCTAAGCTTCCTTTACCGTAACCCACACTCCGGGTTACTAGGCCTACAAACTTGGGCCTTCCGGAAGTTTCTTTATCCTTAGCCGAATCCCGCACAGAGTCCTTTGGGGCCGGATTACGCCTTGGAGTTGGCCTACCGGGTTATTATCCCTCCATCAGTAGTCCCCAGAATAGCTTGGGCTTCACGGATTCTTCCTTGAAGTGCTGGCTATTCCCTGCAAAAATACCAATCTCACAAATATATGGAGGCCGGGTTAAAATGCTTTGATAAGTAGCTAGGCCCAACTCCACGATGGCCATATGGTAACCCGCTCTTTTCCAAATACCCGGCTTAGCTTTCCGGGTCTAAACCCTGATAAAAGCGCCAAGATTCTGCACTTTACTCGATAATTGACCTTGATATTATGAAGAATATATCCTTCTTATTTCTGCCCAGATATCACGTTCAACACTTAAAGCATATTTCGTAAAATTCAAACAAATAGCCGTTACTCCGCAATCCCCGGTTCCCGCTCGCGGAACCAAACTTATCCACATGAAACCGTTATAAATATGCCCGTAGGGGTAACCCTAACCCCAACGGCTCACTTCCCCCCATTCCTCTTCCTTTCTTTCTCCGTGCTCAATCTCACAGAGCGCCGCCACGGAAATCCCACGCGCATCTCCGGAGCCTATTGGCCGGCGACTGCGCTCCACCACAGCTCACTCTGCACCGCCGCCAAGATCCGCCGCCAAACCCCCAACCGGCCCGTCGGGAATCGCAAAGGGGCATCAATCTTGCGCGATTTGCCTCCGTCGAGCTTCACTTCAATCTCCTCCAGTAAGATTCCCATACCCGTTAATTAGCCTCTGTAATTTCTTGATTTTCTTCAACTTAGATCTAAGTCAACCAGCCGGTCACTTTCCCGGTCATGCCGAATTAGATCGCTTGTATTCATTCTAGCTCACCCAATACGTGGGATATGGACTTTATTGCGTTTTCCTACCGCCCACATTTGTTAATTTTACCGCAAATCTAAAAACGGAATCTCCAATCTCGGCTCGGGCCACTCAGAGTTTCCGCCCTTATCTCTGTCACCCGGAAAATCCTCCCCTTTCCGGTTCTTTTTATTCGCAATAAGTGCCTGTGCAACCATTCATCATCCTCAAAAGCTCTTTCAATGCATAGACCCCCATAACTTTTATTACGATGCTCGATACCCGGATAATTCGAACTTCACTCTGCAGAGTGACACCCGGATAGTATGCAATTTCCATGTCTCGATATCATCCACCGGTACTCGGCCTGCTCACAGTTTCCGTGTCTTATTCCTTGTATCCTTCTACCTCGTGCTTTGCAGGTCAACCACATGGCTCCCAAGAAGCAGGGAAAAACACCGACCAAGGCCAAGACCACCAACTCCATATCCGCCAACTGGGCGCGATCTACGGTCACCAAGGCCAAGTTAGAAGAACTGGTCGAGCTAGGAATTCTTCCCCCTCAAGAGGATATCCAGTGGAGGGTGCCGGGTAAGGAGACCCGGCCTACACCGGCAAAGGATGAGGTAATATGCTTTGTAGAGCACGTGACTCGGGGCTTTCGTCCTCCGGGTCACCCCTTCTTCCGCGACGTCCTGAGCCACTATGGCCTTCGTGTATTTGACATAGGTCCTAATTCTGTGTTAAATATCTCCCACTTTATCGTCCTTTCCGAGTCATACTTGTGCACTCCGCCAAGTCTAGCTCTTTTCGTTGAGCTTTTCCAGTGCAAACCGTGCCGCGAAAGCGGTGACGGAGCACTTCTCGCTTGCGGCGGGTTTCTATCCAGCGCCGCAAGAATTCTCTGATGCCACCCCTTACCCTTAACTCCCACGTCAAGCACTGGCAGCTCTCGTACTTTTACTGCCAAGACACTTCCCCACCCGGCCAAAAGAAACTGCCGGGTTACTCAGAGGGCCTTCTTGACATCTCTGAGAAATTTAGTGCCTTTGCCCCTGACTCGGACAGGGAGGCGATTCAACCTCTGCTAGCCAAAATCACCACTCTCACGGCCCAAGGTCTCATCGGGCTCAATCTGGTGAAAACTTGGGTCGATTTCCGGATTCAACCCAATTCCATCCGCACAAAGTTATTGTGCGAGTATTCGGGGCAAACCACAGACCCGCTCCAGTACTCTGACAACAGCTTCGCGGCTGGTGACACCCATAAAACTATCAAGGGTTTTCTGACAGAAAAACTTGAGGTAATCCGGAACATAGCCGGATTAGAGCCCTTCACACTCGAGAACCCAGCCCCCAAGGTGAAGATCCAATTTTGACGTCTTTACCCTTGCTTTTTCCACTTGATACAGTTGATAACCTCTGTACTGATACTTTTATTTCAGGCTGATGATGATTTTTGGAAGATCAACACTTCTCCTAGCTCCGAGAGTCCAGAGGAGCAAGAAGAGGCCGTTAACTCGGACGAAGGTCCTCTCCGGATTTTATTTGGTTCCTTTAAATTCGTCGCAACTCCTTCATTTTCTAACTATCTTTGATGATATCCGGAACAAGAGGAGGGTGACGAGGAAGAAGAAGCTGACGGCAAAGTGGAATCCGCCAGTGATGAAGACGAAGTGGAGCCGACAATTACAGTCGGATCTAAGAGAAAACCCCGAGGGGTCGTCTTCAAGGTATCATATCGCCTCCTTGTATTTGATTCGTATTCCCTTTGGTGATATACATGAGCTAACTTGGCATTACTCCACTGGCCGTATTTGATGGAGTCGCCTATGACCAAGCGCAGAGCGACTCGGAATTACCCGGGTGATGACGTTCTTAACCCGGATACTCCGTCGTCTCCGGATCGGCGCACCGGTACTTACCTTATCCTTTGTCAGAGGAAACAATCTTTCCGAACCATTCTCTTACGAAATCTCACTTGATATTTTTCAGATTCGCCCGGGTCTGGCAACGAATTTCCTTCAGACTTTGCGGTGAATCCCGGGTAAAGTTCCTTTTCTGACGTTCTATCGCATCTTCATCACCCTTTCCTGATTGCATACTGATTGCTCACTCTCACTATCCATAGGGCCGCTGTCGTTATCAGTGACCAAGAGGATATGGCAACCGATAACCCGGGTAAGGGAAACCTAGCTGATAAAACAACAGCCGAGTCTAGCGGCGAAGAACAAGCGTCACCAATAAACCCGGGCACACAAGAAGCCGAGTATCTGATCGCCTCCCACATAAGCAAGAAGAAAAGAGCTGCAACCTTGGGTGCAGGAGAAGGAGCATCGGATTCCGACATTCGAATGACCCGGGTGCCGCCTCCCACTAAGAAGAAGACTCCTTCTCGGAATTTCCAAGGCCCCGGGTCCTATGATACGGGTAATGGCACTTTTGATCAACTGATGGACACTCTCCTCACTATGAAGACTTCAGAGAGCAATATTCTGGAGCGCATGGCCGCAGAGCACCAGGTAATAATACTTGATATCTCGTAGTGCATGCCTAGTCCCCAAGTTCCGAGCATGACTTGCTTAAGTTGTGCTTGGTACTTTACGCAATACTCAGCTTGCCATAATATCCGACTGATACTTGTGCTCCTTGCTACTTACAGGCGCAGATTACCCGGTCTGATGAAATTTTGCTCAAGACCGAACAACTTCTTCTTGCCGAGGTAAAGCGGAGAGAAGCCCTCGAGGATGACGTGGAAAACTTGAAGAAGGATGTTTCTAAATACCAGAAGAAGTGCAATACTGCTCAAACCGCACTGAAGAAACTATCGGACCAGGTCACCGATACCTATCAGATCTTGCTTAGTAAGTTTTTGCTGCCGACTGTCTTCGTGCCTTTACTTTATTGTATGTTACTCGGGATCACTGATACGTCCTTCCTTTGCTTCAACTGCAGGTGCCAACCTTGCAGCCCCAGAGGAGGATGCCCTTGCAAAGGCTAAAATTTTAAAGACTGTGCTCCGGACGTTCTTTGCCGGCACGAAATTTATATTGGACGTCGTGAAGTGGCCTACTGAAGTATACCCGGGTGAAGAAAATCTCATCAAAGCCTGCTCCACCGTGCCCGGCTGGATTGAAATATGGAAACGCTCGTTATGCCGGATTGGTATGACCCGGGCCTTCACCCTGGCTAAGGCTTACTTTCCAAATCTTGACCCGGCAAAGATGATATCCGGGTTTCCAGAATTTAAAGCGGATGGCTCCAAGTTTACACCCAAGGACTTCAAGGCCGTACAGTCTGCAGTGCGTCATTCGGCCACCACTTTGGCCGATAGTATGGATCTGAACACGATTATGAGTTCATACGACGCTGAAGGCAAAATTGTTACAGAGGAAGCACCCCTGCCTTTTGATATTTTGGAGAAGTGGGCTGCTGATTCGGCTAGGAAGAGGGAAGCAACTGCAAAGAGAGAGGCCGAGTTATCAGGGCCAGCCACCTCTACACCAGCTGTTCCTCCACCAGTCCGTCCTGCCGCAAGGAATCCGGGTGACGATTCCAGAATAAAGCAAGTCCAGGAAGGTAAGGGCAACGATGTGGACTCTACGCAGGAAGCCGAATGAGCAAAACGCCATAAAAATACTTCAATCATTTGATGTTTTTACTCAAAACAAGTATTCTTTTGACGGTGCGCCTATGCACCCTTGATACTAGTGTCGCAACTTGTAATGCACTTTAATTCTGTGATACACCTCGTGCTTTTCTAGGCCTTTTTGATGAACTTGATACTTGCCTATTTTTGGACTTTATTCTTGATATCCGACTTTCTTTTTATTTCCTTCTTTATTTCCGAGTACCGTGGGTTTTGACAGGTGGACTTTTCTTTAAGTCCCCACGACTCGGACGTTGGGGTCTTTCGAGCTTAGCGATGAAACAGCTTGATTCTGTTTCGAAACCCACAGTCCCCAAGGCCCGAATCTCCGAGTCTGTGGTGTGTGGTTTTTTTCGAAGAGAACAAACTTGTTGTCGCTAAGCCGAAACCCGGAATTGTTTCATATAGATAATGAAGTTATGCTTGATAAACGTTGAGGTTCCAGCTATTAGCCTTGTACTCTGCATAACTTGTGGTTTAGATGACCCTTTTGACTATCTTGTACTGTAAGCCGGCTTTCGCGTGGATACCATGTTGTTACATCTATACTAAAACAGGGTCAGACAAGTCCCATTGGGCTTCATGGCTGATTGTAATCGTAAGCGAGCAAATCATGCCACTTTAGTGCGAGTCACATCAAGCTTAAGTAAGAAAAGTCAAGAAAATTTGGCTCCTTTGTCCAGTTATAAGATTGCAGCCGTACTCGTTTGCGAATAATCGGCCCTTATAACTTATAGGCATCAAGGCCGGGTCTTTGGGTTTGTGGCTGCGCTACTTGCGCAACCAACCCCAGAGACCTATATATACCCAACATTCTTGATGATACTGATGTATTGATGTCACATGGATACTACTTACTTGTAATCGGAGCAAAGGCTGTAACAAGATAGGACTTGATAACCATCTCTTTATTGATGCGAGAAAGTTTGGATCAGCAGGCCACCTCATTAAAAACCTTCCAGTCCCCTTAGGTACCCTGGGTAGGAAAAGAGCGCGTCTGAAACCTGCTGCCCGTTACATTGTTTAGTTCTTCTTGGGCACCGGTCCCGGGCTGACGTGACCGATACACATTCTCCACATGTTTGACTTTTTCATGATGAGTACCGGGTTTACTAGCCAACCCGGGTGAGGTGTTTCCATAACGTGGCTGGTTGTAAGCGGCCGTGCCGTTTCTTCTCTTATAGCGGATTGTTTGGGGGAGTCATCATTGATAAAAGCTACCATTTTAGTATCTTGTGCTACCTTGGACTTTGCTCTTTCGCCTTCAGTACTCGGCCTTTTTGATGTGGTTCTGTCCTCCGGGTCTGCTTGAGACCGATAGTGCTTGAGTTCTTCTTTTCTACAGGCTTGCTCGGCCATTGTTGCGTCTCCTTCATCGCATTCAACTGCTATGTCTCGATTTCCATGTATGGTAATGGTCTTCTTGGGACCCGGGATTTTTAGCTGTAGATACACGTAACACGACCTAGCCATGAATTTGGCATAAGCCGGCCTTCCGAATAATGCGTGATAAGGACTGCGCAATTTGACTACCTCAAAGGTGAGCCACTCAACTCGATAGTTATCCTTTGACTCCTCAAAAGCTACCTCCAATGCGATTTTTCCCTCGGGGAACGCTGAATGACCCGGCACTATCCCATGAAAAATTGTTGAGCTTTTTTGTAGCTGGGACTCCTTGAGGCCCATGCGTAGGAAGGTTTCCCAATACAGTATATTGATGCTACTTCCACCATCCATCAAAACCTTTTTCAGCTCATACCCATTGACCTGTGGTGCGACTACTAATGCCAAGACTCCCGGGTGTTCTACTCTTTCTGGGTGATCCCTTCTGCTCCATGTTACATCCTGTTCTGACCATCTCAGGTATCTCGGGACAGCCGACGAAACTAAGTTGACCGCTTGCTTCAGTATCTTTTTGTCCTTGTTAGAACCTCCTGTGGTATGCACATGATATTGACCCAATTGTTTGGGGTTAGCCTGGAAACCTCCTGCCCCCCTTGGTTATTACCTTGATTTCCAACCGCCGGGTTACCGGCTGGGGGTGGGCCGTTGCCCGGGTTTCCCCCTGGACCCGGTCCTCCTCCCCGTCCTGCACCTCGCATAGCTCTGTTCACTTCCTCATTTTTCCATCTTTGTAAGTCGGCGCACTGCTCCAAGGAGTGGTTAGCTGTCCTGCCGTTCCTGCTGTGCTTCGGGCATGCCATTCTGAATATGTCCCAATTGTTACTCGGCCTTGGTGGTCCTTGATAGTTTCCTCCATTGTGATTACCTCCGTTGAAATTTCCTTCTGCTCTGGGTCTCAAAGACCCGGCCTCTGTGTTGGCGACAAACTCGGAGCCTCCTTCAAACGGGCGCTTGTTCTGGCTATTTCCGTTATTACCCGGTGCTGATCCATTGCCGGTTCTTCCGCTATTACTTGTGTTTGCTTTTACCTTCTTGTCATCAACTTCCTCCTCTGTAGTATCTGTTGCAGCGTGTTTGTTGCACGCATCCATCAATTCTCCCATTGTAACCTCCGACGCATTTCGACTTGATTTCATGCGAGTTAACTTTTGCACTAAAGGTATATACTTGCATGTTTTTGCCATAGCTTGTAGTGCATCCTTGGGCTGAATATCTGTGGACGAGTGAAGTATCTCCATAACCCAGCGCACCCAACTGCGTGCCGACTCTCCCTTCTTCTGGACGCATCGCTCTAGATCATCAATAGTGAACAATTTTCTGCACGTCCCATGAAAGTGCTTGACAAACGCGGTCTTCAATTCCTCCCAGGACTTGATCGATCCTTCCGGCAAATTGGCGAATCACAACTTTGCTGCTCCTTCTGACATCATCAAGTACATGAACTTGGCTTGGAGATTCTCGGATGCGTTGCGAATCGACATTGCCATCTCATAACTGCTTAGCCATGTTTCTGGATCCATAGTTGGCTCGTAATTCACTACTATTCCTGGCTCTTTGAATTTTTCCGGGTAAGGTTCAGCTCTGATATTGTCCGAGAGACACTTGGGTCCCGCAAGAACGGTCGAGGCCGGCCTTGCTCGAGAAACATGTGATACAGCAGGGGGCGCGGCTGGGCGCGGCGCTGCGGGTAGTCCATGCGCTGCAGACCCGGCCGCGGCCCTCCGAGCCCTGGAACTGTCCACAACAGCCTGTGCTGCTGATGCTGCCTGAACGCGGGGAGGAGGCGGCATTTGCTGCTGCTCTTCCCTCCGCCGTGCTGAACTTGTTTGGATATTCCCTTGTTGTTGACTGACGTATGGCGTCCCGTGCATCCCACTTCTATGATCCGGATAATTGGCTTGCTGCGCCACCGCAGTGTGCAACAGATCGATTGCTTGCCGGGTCTTCTCTGCATGGGGTGACTCTCCCACGGGGATTTGATTTAATGCAAGTGTCGCCGCATACACATTGTCCATGGGATTATTGTAGTGACCTGCTGGTGTGCGAAATCGTGATGGTGGAGGCGGTGGTAGATCGTTGCCGGTTGTGACTCTAGTCTATGGTAGGGGTAACCCGGCCCGCTCATTTGCCGGATGTGCCCCCGCTGTTGCCGGTTGGGGTGCAGTCCCCTGGTTCACCACTGGTATCGGCTGATCCTGAGGTGTGATAAATAAAGCAGCCGGATTAATGACCCCGCCCGTTGCTGGTAACCTAGTTTGCTGCCTTTGATGTACTCTAGATGTTTCCTCTCGGAGCCGAGTTTCCAGCGCATCCAGCTCACGTTGCCGCGTGGCCATCCCTTGCCTTTCTGCCTCTACTTGCCTTCTTTGCTGTTCCAACGCACGACGAGCCACATCCAGATCCCTGACACGTTCCGCTGCGTTTTCTGGAGTGATAACCATAGCAAGAACCGTGGGGTCTAGGATCAGATTATTATCGAATAAGGCCGGGTGACGCGGGTTCGAAGGACCCGCCCCTGGTGTCCGGTTTCCCAGGAATCCGAACGTATTTGCGTGCAACTCCTCGTCTGCTGCATGGCTGGTCACTGATGCCGATTCTCCATCAACCCGGGCCAGAACCGGGTCTCCGTTAGCCGCGCCCTGCTGCTGGGCCAATGCCTGAGCCGCCCCGACTGCTGCCGCGGTTGCGTTCTCTTGGTTGAGATTGGCCGCGGGAGCCGTGTAGACCGCAACTCGGCGTACGATACTTGGTGTAAATTCATGCTGTTCTTCTTCGCCGTTATTCTCCTCATACCGGTTCTCCAGCAGATCCAGGATAGACTCGGTATCATCCTCTCTTTCGACCCGGACGCGCGGGGTCCATGCCGGCTCCTCCGGCTGTTCCCACTTCGCGATGGGTTCTTCCGCCGGATATGTCGTTCCAATCGATTCTTCATCATCTGATCGGATAGAAGTGGCTTCCCCTGACACAGAATCAGATCCAAAATTGTCAGGGATCGAACCGGAAGTACATACCATACTAATGAAGACGCTGATCCGGCCGATTGTCACAACGGATCCGGATTCGAGGTGATCCGATTCTGGCCCCCAGCCGGAATCATCCACCGTCTTTTCTCCTTTATGGTCGATGTAGATCTCGCCGACGACAAGATTCTCCATGTTCTTCCGAGCTTCTCCCGTGATGTAAACACCTTTGGACGCAGGCCCCACGGTGGGCGCCAACTGTCGTGGGATAATCACGGCAGACGTTACCGGGGGTAACTGATCTTGGGGCAAGACGACACAGGCGTTTGGGAGAGGGTTTAGCTTAGAGGAAAACATGGTGAAGCTCGATCTGGTAGCCGGCAATCAAGTCGCCGAGTCTCCGATCTCAATATATTAACTCGATCTCTTGCATACACTGGATGCTCGATATCAAGCGGTACTACTAGGGTTCTTGGATCTCTCAACTAGACCTAGGGGTCGGTTTATAAAGCACCCATACCCCCCGGCTTGTTCTCCAAGACTCTCCCTGATCCTACCCGGACACGGCATACAAACCCTAACCTTCCTTTACCGTAACCCACACTCCGGGTTACTAGGCCTACAAACTTGGGCCTTCCGGAAGTTTCTTTATCCTTAGCCGAATCCCGCACAGAGTCCTTTGGGGCCGGATTACGCCTTGGAGTTGGCCTACCGGGTTATTATCCCTCCATCAGCGCTCGTTCGTGCGTTCGCTAGAAGTTCGCTCTGCTCGCAGTGTGCTTAGGCGCTGTGTGAGGCGAGAAGAACTGGGAGCAGAAGGTTTGCCGGAGAGGATGGAGACGGCTATTTATAGCCGGAAATCCATCGCGATACGTGCTAACGGCTCTTTTGACCGCTGGATGATCAACGCGTGTCACTCGCCGGAAATTCCGGGAAATGAAACGACGGGTGATTATTGCTATCTCCTTGTTTCCCGCGAGAATCTGTCAGAGATACATTTCAGGGTTTCCCGCTCGACACCTAAACATCCCTGACGTCAGCAAGATTAAAGCGCTGACGTAGGAAGTTCCTTCTCCGCGAAGATTCGTGGAAGAAAAGCCGGATTTTCCGAAATCTGAGTTTTGCGTTATGACATTATTCTGATAAAAGGAAGAATCAAGACAGAGAGCCAATATTTCTCGGAAAGAATGCACACTTGATGAAAGACGGCAAATCGGAGTCTTAATCCTTCTTGGGGGATACTGCCGGATATATACAAACTAGGGGTATATCAGATGGTGGTCTAAAGTGCCGGATTACCAGGGTGGCCTAAATGGTAATGGGCTACGGTCCATTGGGTGGCCCAGTAAGCTGAAGAACGGAAGCCGGATTCTAGAAGAACCCGGATCACGGCCCACGTGATACGGCTTGGAGTAGAAGGCGGATTCCTTACTTTCCAAGTTAACACATATCGTAGTCTTCTAGGTTTGCTTCTCTGTATGCCCTAACCCGGCTATTATATAAAGCCGGACGGGAGATAAGATAGATAGACAAGAATCTAAAGGCTAACTCGCCGAGAGGTTGATCCTTGATGAGCAGCTAACAGAACCTCACATTGTACTCTGTATTCACAGACTTTAGTCCTGACTAGTGAGATCGCAGGAGTAGGAACGTCGCATTACTGCGCCGTACCGAACATGAGTAAAACCCTGTGTCATTGTCCATCGCACAATCACGTCCCCCCACTTCTCTATCGGTAGTCTCATGGCACCCCCGTCTATGAAATCTACTACGATGTCTCGACATTGCCTTAGCATGAGTATTGTACTTATGATATTTGTTGTGCTAGTGCTGTTATTGTTCTTAGTAGTATCCTGTTATCAATGCCCTAGTTTAGTCATGAACTTGTTTGGTGATGATTGCTTATGCGTTGTTAATACGCACTACCATGGGTATTGCTTTTATTGATTGTTATTATTTTTAGTAGTCTCATCTTGTGTGCCCACAAGCTATATTTTTAGCTTCTTGAATATCTTATTATGAGAATGGTACACCCACTCCATATGTGGTATGTAAGATGTGGGATATGGTTTTTCAACCATATGTTTGTTTGACGATAGTTTTGTACCATGAGAGTTTGTGAGATAGTTTTCGTGATAACTTTTGAGTGATTGCGCTAGTATAAGTTTGCTTGCTGTATGTGTTGTTTTGTTTAGTTGTTTGGTCTTTAGTTCTGAGTGTGTGTCTATTATTCTTTTACGACGCTAGAAAACAAAGAAGAAGAGGAAGCAGTTGTGGAGTTGTGCGTCAAGTTCAAACTACTTCAAGGCCAGGGACACTAAGAGTTTTAAGGCAAGCCATTCTGATGCTTGCTGTTATAATACACTTATCATTATGTATCATGCATTTTTTTACTTCTAAAAAGTTTTACAAAACTTTGATTACCAAAAAAACTATTTTTGAGTGACTATTACTACTATTAATATTATATATTATATTATTATGCCAGTAGTTGATACTTGGTGTTACCAAGCCCATAGCCACCATATGGTATTTATTACCATCACAAGTATTATTCCCTAAGTGGACACCCTCAAAATATGTTTTTTTTGCAAAACAAAGGTTTTACGGAAAACCCGATGGAAAGGCTGAGCCTTATCCACCGGAGGATTGTTGAAGTGGTCATTTTTGGGAAAAACGTGTTTTCAAAAATGACACATAAGCTAGTCTTCGCCGGACAACCTTTACCGTACTGCCACTTTAGCCCAACATGGGTACGGGGCTTAACTTGAAGTTTGTTCTTGTTAGTGTGTGTTCTATCTCAATTTGCTATAAGGGCGTGACATCCCTCGAAACGAAATGCCGCCAGTCATGAATTCAATTAGGTATACACAATGAGGGATTAAGTTCTCCTCCGGGCGCGACAGTTGGGTCTCCTGCCGTGGCGATGTGTGACATGGTGCCGGGGAGAACAAACCCAATTGAAGAGATAGTCATATACTAGCTTGAGCATAGTGGATGGTTAGGATCAGTTATCTGATGTTTACATACTGTTGTTACAGTTTGTGGTTGTTCACGGCGGATGTACTGGATCTGGTGGATTGTGTACACCTCTGCATAGTAGAACTATTCGGAATAGCCGCGTTCTCGGATATGGACAGTTGAATGGCCATGTAGCTAGCATTGTGTCAATGTTTTCAAAAAGGAGTTTTCGAAAAGGAGTTGGACTTGTGAAGCTCTGAAAGGAGGAAATCTTGTGCCGTGGAGGTACCGTTGATGAAAAGCCAGGAGTGTTTTACAAGAAGTTTTGCAAAGAGAAAACCTTCTTTTACAAAATGAGTTTATAAAACCTCTTGTACATGTGATATCTACAAGAGAAACAAAACTATATTATTTTCTTTTGAAGTATCTTCCTCAACAAAGATACAGAGATTTTCAAAATCAACTATGATATGACTTACATATATCATTGATAGTGAACCCTATGTATAGCCTACCTATTCCACTATATAAGCATACTTGCATTTTGGTAAGCTACATGATGGGTATCTTTCTGAGTACATTCAAATGTACTCATATTGGTTCCGTCCCTAGTATTTACTTGCCAGACTTCGAGGAGGAGCCTCAGAAGGAGATTCACGAAGGGGAGTACGGAGCTGATGGCTTTGCGAACTAGGATCGTCTCCCGGTCAGCAGCCTGTAGGTTAAGGCGTGACTTGGGCTCAACTACGTCGTTTGTGTGTTTAGTCTTCCGCTTTGTGTGTTGTGTGTTTGCCCTGCGTGGCAGTTGTGTGAACTTGGTCATGAGACCATGTCTCTTTTGTAAGTGTTTGTGTAATCGTGTAATGGATGTTGTATCTGTGTACCAACTAGATATGTTGTTCACGACTGGTGTGATCTGGGATCGTGAATGTATGCATATCGGAGGTGTCCTTGAACAGTGGTTCTGGGGGACCTTACAGTATGTGTCATGAACAAGATGCTTATGAATATTTGCTTCTCCAATTACAGATGATTTCCTCATATGATGATTTTGATGAAGAGTTTGACATGTGTGTTCTGCTTGCGGCATGTATTTCTACAAACGAGAAGACACCCTCTGCGGCAAGAAGATTTCCTTTGTTCATAGGGATACAATGGGTTGAAGAGAGGATGAAGGATCCAAAGAAATTCTACAAGTGTTTTAGAATGAGGAGGTCAGTTTTTAAATCGATGCATGATGTTCTTGTAGCTAAGTATGGCCTCGAGTCCACTACACAGATGTCCAATATAGAGTCACCAGCTCTATTTCTGTATGTGGTGCGGCACCTGGGTCCAATAGTAAAACTTCAGATCGTTTTGAGCGTAGTGTTTCCACCATGAGCAACAAGTTTCATCATGTGTTAGACTGTGTAGGCCAAATGGCGGGTGATTATATTAGACCTAATGATCCTACTTTCACCCAAGTTCATGAGAAACTGTAACAACCAAGATTTTAGCCCCATTTCAAAGATGTCATTGGAGCAATTGATGGAACACACATTCCTGGTGTGATTGCTGAGACAAAGAAGGTCCAATACACGAACAGGAAAGGTTAAATAAATTAGAATGTGTTGGAAATATGTGATTTTGACATGAGGTTTACATTTGTTGTTGATGGATGGGTTAGATCTGTACATGATACACATGTATGGACTATGGACTGATGCTCAACCGCATTTCGACGATTAGCCACATCCTACTCATAGTAATATCTTCGCACCCTCCTCATATGTATTTGCTTATAAATATTTTGTGCTATGTTCGGACATATTGCTACTTGTAGGAAAATACTATCTCGTTAAATCTCGATATCCAAATAGAGTTGATTATCTCACCCCATTCAAACTACACCTCTACCATGTTTCGGAGTTCCAAAATGACCTCCAATGAACACGATGGAGATATTCAACCATCTTCATTCATGTATATGAAATGTTGTTGAAAGAGCATTCGGCGTTCTGAAGATGAGTGGCGCATTCTGCTTGCAATACCATATTTCCACGACACTATGACACAAACAAAGATCATCACTTCATGCATGTGTTTGCATAACTTCATTCGTGAAGGTAAGCTATATGATCAACATTTCGATTGGGAAGTCCCATATGTTCATGAGGAAAGTGCATCTTGAACTAGTGGATTTGCTCCCTCTTCATGTGATAGCATCATGGGTGCACTACGAGAGAGCATCACTTAAGAAATAGTAGGTTGAGCATTTATTTTTATTGTAATTTGGAAATCACTATGACATTTGTATTATTTTTGCATATATTGAATTACACTACAGCACTATACTTTTTTTTTATCATTTACCTTTTCATAATATTTGTATTTTATTTGTAGCTTATTTTCTATTGAATATTATTATACTTATCATATACATCGTTTTATTTAACGCATATATCGAAATCAGGAGTAACACACATCTCACAGCTCATCCTATCAAATAAGCTAAAACAATATAGCACAAAAGAACTCCCCGAGCAGTTTCTAGGAGCTTCTGCCCACCACAGTTTCTCCCCACAAAAATCCATAAGTTTAAAAGAATTCGCCCTAAAACCCTACTCCTGCTTGTTTGATGGATTGCACTGCGTTTGGGTTATAGTACAAGAGGCGAGCTTATGCTCGAGTTCAGACTAGTGGAGCGAGGGAGCGAATGAGTCGTCCTCTTCAATGGGAGCAAGGGGAACCCTTCTATAGCCTCTCCGGTCCTCTTTCCCGCCCATTCTTGGCGGGAAGGGATACCACATAGTGTTGATGGAAATGTGGTGTGCACTCTGCGGCTTCCCGTGGTCTTGGTCCAAGGAAGACAATGCCACCGTCCATGGCAGGACTGTGTGGGCTCCGGGTGATGTTTTTGCCGTCTTGTAGAGACTGCTTGGTCTCCTTGCACTAAAGATGAAAGCTTTGGGAGGTGCTTAGGCAAGGTCAGCTGCCACTCACACTTTATAGACGAAAAATGGCAACTCCTGCCAAGGGTGCTTTGCAACACCACTCCGTTTTCATCAGCGCGTGCAGGTTTGCGCGCGTCATCGACACATAACGTGTCTTCTCCAGAGAGGAAAACCCTCTGGGGAGGAGGCGGAGAACTCGATGTAGCACTCCTCTCCGAGGAAAGGTAGGGTGCGTCCCTCCGGAGGGGCCATCCCCTGCTGATGGTATCTTGATAGGGGAAAATGTCTCGCCAAGGGATAATTCCCACCGAAGCATCCTCGTGGAGGCTCCTACACACAAGTTTTACTGGGCCGCAGTGTACGGGCCGTGGTACCATGGTATCCAGTGGACCGGCAGTATCCCTCAGGCCCGCGCTGGACACGTGTCTGAAGGAGGCGAGGAGATGCGGGGCTAACTGTTGTCGGGCTAGTCGTGGGCACGTGGCATGCCAATTCATGGATGAGGACCCACGATTTCTTTGATATAGGAAGCAATGGCTCCATGTGCCATGACGGGGCTTCTACATAAACCATAGGAGATGACGCCTGAAATCCCTTTTGCCACACTAGTCCTTGCCGCCCTCTTGCTTCTTCCCTCATCTCCACCTCCACACTCGAGAACCTCCTCACCAACGATGGGAAGGAAAGACGCGCCAGTCGTCTCGAGCAACTCGTCTGCGACCCAGGCTTCAACCTCTACTGCCACGGGCCCGATGCTTGAGGTTTCACGTATCGGCCCGGACAAGGCGTTAGAAAGGGCCAAATGAATGGTGGCCCTCCCCTCCAACGACCATGGGGCGGCCATTCTTCAAGCAGGTACGGCAGAGCCGAACACCCTTTCTGCGACGTCGTATCCCTTCTTCTACCACACCGTCTTCGCGGGATTGATCCCCCCTTTTTCCACCTCCTTCCTCGCTATCCTGGCTCACTACCACATCAATCCGCTCCACCTCCATCCCAACTCCATCCTCATCCTCTCCATCTTCACCTTCTACTACGAGGCCTTATTAGGTGTCAAGCCCTCAGCTGCCTTATTCCGCTACTTCTTAGATCTCCGCGAGGCTTGTCGCGGGATATTCACGGCAGACGTTACCGGGGGTAACTTAGGTTGGGGCAAATCGACTCTGGTGTTTGGGAGAGGGTTTAGCTCAGAGGAAATCATATCAACTGGAGATCCGTAAGCCCAGGCTGCAATGACGCCGAGACTCCGATCTAGGGTTACAAGTATCAGCTCTCGTACTACTAGAATACTCGAATATCTGGAAAAACTCTCCCTTTTCTCTGTCCCAGGAGCCGGTTTATATATTACCCGACTCTCTGGCTTTCCATACAAGGCACACCCAGAATCCGGCCCGGAATCCACACACAACCCTAAGTTTCCTATCATGGCCCCCAAGGCACGGACAACAAGATCCATGTTATCTTTTAGGCCTTCTAGAATCTCCTCCACCTTGGGCCGGGTCTCACGTGACTTCCTTCTGGCCGGGTCTCGTCCAGGTATGGGCCTACCGGGTTATCATCCCCCCAACAGTAGTCCCCAGAATAGCTTGGGCATCGTGGGATCGACCATGAAGCGCATGCTATTCCCTGCAAAACAATAAACATTCATATCCATAACATACCGAGTTAGATTGCTTTAACTATTGCCAGGCCTGCTCTTTGGGCGGTCCATATAATTTCCCAGTTTCATTCGAGCCAAGGTATTATTTCCCGAGTTAACACTCCGGGGATCATAGCATGACCCGGCCTCCATTTCTCTACCGGCTAGTCCGAGTAACAACGTCTCAAATCCGATTCTCTTAGCTAGCCTGATTAATCCGAATGTCACGCGATAATCACCAGGATTCTTATCCCCAAATTCACGGGCCGGATCAAATCCTCCCGAAAACAACTCACCTTACCGTTTGGGACCTTGGGTTTTCCCTGTGCCTATAAATAGGCTCAAGGGGGAAACCCTAAAATCCAAACGCCATTTCCCCCTTCTTCTTCCTCCCGCTCACTCTTGCCCAAATTCTCAAAAGAAAACCTTAGCCACCGAGCTCACCGCCGCGCGCGCCGCCAAGCTCATCGCCGGCCGCCGTCCACATCTCCACCGGCGCCTCCGTCCGCGCACCCATCCGTGCCTCTGTCCGCACCATTGGAGCTCTCGGGGCAGCTCGTCTCCACAAACAAACCACCGCCACCGCGCACGCCGCCGTCTGCGAACCGCCGCCGCCACGCACGCCTCCGTTGACGGATCGCCGCTGCCGTGCGCTAAGATCCACTCCGGTAAGTTCCATTGATTTTTAGATCTAGCTTTTCACCTTCTCCAATCTCAAGCCAATGTTCATCCTAGATGCACTTTTCCATCTTGCCTATATCTTCCTTCCGTTGCTCTGTAATTGAATGCATTTTTCGGAACTTTTAGATCCATACTTACTCGCACTCAATTGTACCTAGATCCATTTTCATGGCGCCCAAAGATAGCACCAAGTCCAAGGGGAAAAACCCGGCTTCGAAGCAAAAGCCGGGTCAGCCGATTTCCGCCAACTGGGCGAAATCGACTGTCACCAAGTCAAAACTCGATGAGCTAGCCGAGTCTGGGGTTCTGCACGCAGAGTCGGACATCCATTGGAGGACGCCTGGGGAGGAGACCCGGCCTTATCCCGGTCTAGGTGAGGTGGTTGTCTTCTTTGAGCACGTGATCCGGGGTTTCCGCCCCCCGGGTCACCCCTTTTTCCGCGAACTTCTGGACCACTACAAACTCCGAATTTTTGACATTGGTCCGAACTCAATCTTAAATATTTTCCACTTCGGTGTTCTTTGCGAAGCCTATCTCTGCATTCCCCCAAACCTTGCTTTGTTTTTTGATTTATTTCAATGCAAGCCCTGCCGGGAGAGCACGGACGGGCCCCTCCTCGTTTGTGTGTGTGTGGGGGGGGTATCGATTCAGAGACGCAAAAATTCTCTGATGCCGACTCTCAGCCTTCACAGTCATGTGAAGCACTGGCAGAAGACCTATTTCTACTGCCAAGACACCTCCATACCCGGCCAGAAGCCTGTGCCGGTTTTCTCAGTTGAAACTCTATCCCTTTCCGACAATCTTAGCTCTTTCACACCTAAAGCCGAGAGACAGTAAATATAGCCCCTCCTTCACAAGCTTGCCGTGTTAGCAGCCAAATGACTTATTGGGCTAAACTTAATCAAGACCTGGATCAGCTGCCGGATCCAGCCAAATAGCGTACGCCCAAAGCTCATCTGTGAGTATTCCGGTCACCTTACCGATTCTCTCCGATACTCGGAGAAATCATACCCGGCTCTAGATGTGAATAAGGCCATGAAGAACTTCTTGGCCGAGAAAGTTGATGTCATCAAAAGCATCTCCGGACTCGGCCCCTTTACCGCTCTAACCCGGGTCCTCCAGTAAGAACCGATTATCACCTTCTATACCGACTGATCTTTCTTATGTACACGTACTAACTTTTGTCTGTTGTTTCTCACCCAGGAAACCGATGCATTCTGGAAAATTGTCACCCCTCCCCCTTCTGAAAACTCGGAGGAGGAGGAGGAACCGACTGACAGCGATGAAGGTAATTTCGGGTCTCTGCTTAATAAATACTTTGTTTGGCCTATTAGACCAAAATTCTTCTCCTTCCGACAATTCCCCACCATCACCAGCGCCAGATGATAAAGACGGCTCTCAATCAGAGGAGAGCGAGGCAGAGCCAGAAGCTGAGGTTGGCCAGAAGAGGAAACCCAGGAAGGTTGTTTTCAAGGTGTCGTACTCCTCCATGACCTCAGAGCCGTACTCCTACGCCAATATGTGCAAACTTAACAGGTATCTAACCACTACATCATCTCTGAAGGACCCAACTCCAGCCAATCGACGGGCAACCTGGACTTCCCCGGGTGACGATCCCCTGCATCCCGGGATCCCTATGTCGCCCGCTCGCCGATCCGGTACTCCTTCAACTCATTCTACCCATATTCCTCGAAAATACCCATCTCCGAATCATCCGTCAGCCGGACAGCTCCGGGTCTCACTTTCCGATTCTTTATCAGCATCCTCCGGGTCTAGCAACGATCTTCCCAATGACTTTGTCATAAATACTCGGTAATTCGCATGTCTTGTTCTCCAATATCTTTTAATTTCCGAATTCCCCTTTATTGTTCACTAACTTTTTGTTTTCCTTTCCTCAGAGCGAAGGTTACACTTAGTGACCAAGAGGAAACCCCTGCTGATAACCCGGCTATGGAAGACCCGGAGAGTGCTACCAAGCCCTCATTTGTTGAAGAACAAGAGCCGGAAGACACGGCCATTCCCATGACCGAGTCTCCTCCGCCCACGCATCACTCGGCTGACCCCGACGTCGAGTTTCTTGGGACGCAAAGGGCATCTCCTGCTCCCAACACCCAGGCAACCAGAGTCGACCCGCTGAAACAGGAGGCGTGTCGCACCCGGACTTCTAAAGGATACTCGCCGTTCCGTTGAACAGTAGTAGATTGGATTACGGGGCTTACCGGCACCCGCGTCCTCTTACGAGTAGGCCAACACACGTATGTGTGACAACCAACCCCTATATGTTCAGCGTCGACGTAAACTATCCCATAGAAATCAGGATACTTCCATTGACGTACTTCAACCATACACACATGGTACGTCAACGGTGTTTGAACAAGTGATATCACAAAAGATATCTACGACACAAAAGATTGAAATAAGTTGCAAATGGCTCTCATTAGACCAGAGATAGCAAATACAATCATCTAGAGGACACATGCCCCAACAATTCATCATTACATCACAGCGGAAGCATTCAACATGTCTGAGTACAGACAAGAACCAAATAGGCCTAAGAGGCCGGAAAACGAAAAGACGGAGCCCATCCACGAAGTCTCGGATCCTGCCCGGGTCCGCTATCTACTCGTCAGCAGTCTCGTCATACTCCACGTAGTAGCCACCTTGTAGATCCTCGGAAACGTAGGTCTGCGGAAACCATAGCCCCAAAGGGGTCAGTACATAAACGTACTGGCAAGCAAGACTCACAGTTCACCAAAGTGTAACCCGTCAACACCAAGCACAGATGCTTTGGGTTCAACGGAAGAAAGGGGATATGAAAGATGCTGCAACTGGCTGCTCTAACCAACTACAGAACTTACTACAACTTCCGGCTAACAGAAAGGAGATAAGATTGCGTATCGGAACCAACTATAACTAACTCCAAACAAACCCATCCTGGATCTCGCCCCTTATCCAAAGAAGCAATCCGAGGATAACTCACACCGTTGAATTAATGAATAATGGATCAAGTTGTTGTGAATTAAGGTTTACCAAGTTTAGAAATTCATTTATTAAGTTTTGGAATTTTGGGTTCTTAAAGGTGCCACACAAGCATTTGTTGTTTTCATCAAGTTAAATTGTTCAAAACAGATAACAAAGTTTATATTTGAAAGAAAACAAGATTTTAGTTGGAATACATGTTTCACTTGTTGAAAAAGGATTTCAAATAAATTATTTATGAATTAAACAAGTTTAAGCAAGAATTAAATGAATTTAATTCAAACATGAACTTATTTGAATTTTTATTTGTTCAAAATAGTAAGTGAGATTCATATTTGAAAAGTTTATGCTTTTATGGTTTGAAAACATATTTTATATGTTCCAAAAGAATTTAAGTTGATCAAGTTATGAATTTAGCAATATTAAATGATTTAAACAAGGTTTAAATCATTTAACCAATTTTAATTATTCAAAACATGGAACAAATTTTATATTTGGAAAGGTGGTTTAATTTTGCATGGAAAACATATTTCATTTGTTGAAATTGGATTTAAAATGAGCAAGTTATTATTTTGGCAATTTTAAATGCAATAATTAAGAAACAGTTGTTTTCAGCAATTTAAATTATTGAAAACAGCAAACAAAATTTATATTTGGAAAGTACATGAAAAGTTGATTGGAAAACATATTTAGTTTGTTGGATTTGGAATTTTTATGCCCAAGTTATGAATTTTGCAAGTTTAAGTGAATTTGACAAGTTTTCAAATATTGCACCAATTTAAAATATTCAAAACAGTAAACAAATTTTATATTTGGATAGAAAATTTAATTTGGGACATAAAACATATTTAAAAAGTTAAAATTGGAGTTTAGATGAATTAGTTATGCATTTTACAAGTTTTGGTGTAAATCTGCCATTTTTATCACATCTAGGGACTTAGGAAAAATTTTGCAGGGACTAGAAATAATTTACAAGGGCCTATTGGTGATTTCCTGGAAGTTTCTGTGTCAAAACAAAGGAAATAAAAAGATTGGTTTTATTTGGGAGAGGGGGGACTCGAACTCCCCACCTCCTGCTGTCAGTGGAAGGAACCGAACCAGTGGGGTGTGATGCGCCTGGTGATAGGAAGGGGGAAGGGGTGAGGATAAGGTACAGCAACTGCCCTGTAATCCAAATAGGAAAAGAAAGACAGAAAAGGTGGGGGGCTGGGGATCGAACCCACGAGCGCTTGGGAGCGCGCTGCGGTCACTGCCACTGCGGTGGGCTTGAATTGGTGATAGGAAAGGGGCAGACGGGAGGATATGCTGTGGATGCGGGATTTTTCTCTGAACCTAAAAACTGCACGTAACTGAACCTCAATCGGACAGACTAGATCGGCCGGCGGCAGCGATCGTTGATGATGCGCTCGCGGCCTGAGGGGCGCCGTGCGTGGTGGTGTGCGGTGTGCCGTGGGATGGCCGAGAGGGAGGAGGGAGGAGGGAGCGAGGGAAGGAGGAGGTGGGGCGCTCACCTTGGGGCGGACAGGTCGTGGGCGGACAGGGACGATGGTGGCGACTTGGAGGGGATGGCGCCGGCGGTGGGAGGCCTCCCGGTGCCCACCGAGGGGGTGGAGAGGGAGCCCGCGGTGAGGGCTTTCCATTCCCGCCCTCACCGCGGCCGGAGGGGCCCCGGACGCCGGTGATCGCCGGAGGGGTTTCGGGTGGAGGTACAGAGGTTGCAGTTACAGATGAAAGGAGACAGAGAGATGGAGGAAGAGGGAGAGAATTTGGAGGCGGGGAGAGGGAGAAGAAAGGAGAGGGGTTAGGGTTAGGGGCTAGGGCACTAGCTAGGTCTTATAGGGCAGGAGGGAGGAGCTCCACCGTTGCCTGTTTCTCTGAACCACGTGGACACCATGGATGAAGACCGTACAGAGGTGGAAGAAGAAGTGGGATCGAAGGGGTATGGGCTGGGAGAGAGTTGGGCCAAAGGGGAAAGGCCTGGGCCTGGTGTGCTCTCTCTCCCTCTCTCTGTTTTATTCTTTTTGTTCCATTTTTTTTTTGCTGAATAGACATATGAAGAAAGGAGGGGTCTAGGGTTAGGAAAATTTAGGAGAAAAATTGTGGATGAGTTATTTAGGGCAACAACAACATGTGTAACTTTTATTTTTCCAAAAGATTTGAAATCATTTGATATTTTCCATTTGTTTGAAAATGAATGGAATTTGTTATTGAATGAATTGTTAAGAGGACCCATTTGAATAGTGTGAACCCTTAAGCTTATTTGAAACAAATTGATTGGGAAAAATGTTTTCTTTCATTAATTTTCAAATGGTTGCTGTTTGGAAGAAATCATAATTGAATTTGAAAAGGGTTTGATATTAAATGAATTTTGTTAGAAACAAAAAAATAGTTTTGGAATCACAACTTTTATGGAAACAAATGATTGTTTTGATTTGAAATATCATTTGGAAATTGTAACATCACAAGGATGAAACAAAAGGTTTGAATTTTGGTTTGAAATTCAAATAGAAAACAAAGGAAAACAAATGAAAATAGTTGGAAAACAAATGAAAACAGAGGAAAACAAAAGGAAAACAAGCAAAACAATTGCAACCAACATGATGCCATGATGCAAAACATAAAATAACAAAGAGCAAACATTCTAAAGGCTTATTTTTCATACTTGGGATGTTACAAAACGCCCCCCCTTGAAGGAATCGCGCCCCGAGATTCCTACTGAGAAAAGAAAAGGTCCGGATACTTCTTGCGAAGATCCTCTTGAGCTGTGACACGTGAAACACATCGTGCACCTTGGATAGTTTTTTTTTCTGGAAGTTCAAAACGATAGGCATTCCTGGCAACTCTTCTGGAAAGACGTCAGGGTATTTGGAAACCACCGGAACATTTTCAAGTAAAGGGAGAGGTTTTGTATTGAGGGTGTATAGCTGAATAGATTTGATTCATTTAGAGAATAGACTATCTGGAATGTGGTGATTCAGGAATGCTTCCTCGAAACAACCCCAGGTGATAGGAATGCCAGCTCTCATAGCCTGGTAGTTTTCGAAACAACAACAACCTTTCTGGCCAGATAGACTTGTTATTTGGGAAGTTTTGATTAGATGCCGGTAGAAGAACTGAACTGGAAAACAACAACAAGATTTCAACGGACGAAAAGGATGTTGAGAAGAACAGGATATCAACATCGGGGAAAACGAGAACAAAACTCCTGAGGTACTACGGAAAACCCATCCGGGCTTCTAAAGGATCAATATCTACTGCTTAAGGAATAGAGGATCTGCTTCCGGGGCTTACACGCCTCCGTTCTCAATCGTGAGTAGGCAACATGATAAATCATGTCA
Organism: Alopecurus myosuroides; assembly: GCA_028641055.1. Lineage (NCBI taxonomy): Eukaryota > Viridiplantae > Streptophyta > Magnoliopsida > Poales > Poaceae > Alopecurus > Alopecurus myosuroides. The sequence goes on along the minus strand of CM054059.1, from coordinate 190,794,996 downwards.
CAACCACCTCCATTCCTATGGTCTAGTAGATATAACCATCCTAGAGAAACCAGAATTCGTGAAATCCTAACATGAAAGTTTAGATGAGAAGAGAAAACAACGTTACACTTCCTTACCAGAAAAAGGGAGGGTGGGTGGGGAAAGAAGAAAAAGAACAGAATTCCTACTCTCACGTTTCATTTTTCCCTATATAGCTACAAAATAGTTTCTAGACTCAACTGCGACCAGTAAAAAGGGATCCTACAGGCAGACAGGCTCTGATACCATTTGTCGCACCCGGACTTCTAAAGGATACTCGCCGTTCCGTTGAACAGTGGTAGATTGGATTACGGGGCTTACCGGCACCCGCGTCCTCTTACGAGTAGGCCAACACACGTATGTGTGACAACCAACCCCTATCTGTTCAGCGTCGACGTAAACTATCCCATAGAAATCAGGATACTTCCATTGACGTACTTCAACCATACACACATGGTACGTTAACGGCGTTTGAACAAGTGATATCACAACAGATCTCTACGACACAAAAGATTGAAATAAGTTGCAAATGGCTCTCATTAGAGCAGAAATAGCAAATACAATCATCCAGAGGACACATGCCCCAACAATTCATCATTACATCACAGCGGAAGCATTCAACATGTCTAAGTACAGACAAGAACCAAATAGGCCTAAGAGGCCGGAAAACGAAAAGACGGAGCCCATCCACGAAGTCTCGGATCCTGCCCGGGTCCGCTATCTACTCGTCAGCAGTCTCGTCATACTCCACGTAGTAGCCACCTTGTAGATCCTCGGAAACGTAGGTCTGCGGAAACCACAGCCCCAAAGGGGTCAGTACATAAACGTACTGGCAAGCAAGACTCACAGTTCACCAAAGTGTAACCCGTCAACACCAAGCACAGATGCTTTGGGTTCAACGGAAGAAACGGGATATGAAAGATGCTGCAACTGGCTGCTCTAACCAACTACAGAACATACTACAACTTCCGGCTAACAGAAAGGAGATAAGATCGCGTATCGGAACCAACTATAACTAACTCCAAACAAACCCATCCTGGATCTCGCCCCTTATCCAAAGAAGCAATCCGAGGATAACTCACACCGTTGAATTAATGATGGTTCAGATTATTGTGTCAATAAGCCTATTACTAGTCAAGTTGTTAATCATTGGGTGTAAGGTTGTTAATCATTAGGTTTAAGTTGTCCTGAGTACTTGTTAGCCAGTACTTTCACCAAGTAGTCCATAACCGCGGAAAACACGGCTTCTCGAGAAGATTTATCCCTGCAGGGGTGCACCAATTTGGCCGTACACGTAAGAATAACCCGCCAGACGGGGGATCAACCCACCAAGCGAGGTACTCAACACAACTCAACTCTTCTTCGCATCAAGCCCAAAGCACCTTGGGCGCACGGCTAATCGAGCCCCGAAGAAAAGGGACCCTCGTAGCACTCTAAGAACGTGTCCCCCTATATGCCGACTACAAAAGTTCCACCCTGGCCTGGGCTCGCAAAAACATGCATGCGGCAAATGGAAAACACGAACTAAATGAGGCGATTTGGACGAGATGCGAATCGAACCAAATTGAGGGGGGCGCCCATACTCGCTTCCCACATGCGGTTAGTGCGCTCATCATGGATCAGTAGACAAGACCCTTTTCCTATTAGGGTCGACACTAGCAGGCCTCAAAACCACACAGGGCCTCCTGTCGGTGCCTTATCATCAAATTATTATTAATAATAACATTAGCATGATTGATTGATTAACATCGAGCCCCCAGAACATAATGAAATAGTAATAGAAAGTAACGGGTAACAGACTCGAGCAAAACAACCCTAAGCATGCTATTAAAACACGGGCACAAGCAATGGTTATAGGTGGGGAGGTGAGGCAATATCAGGGTTAAGGGATTCATGTGATAGGTTCGTAACAGAAGCAACTAATCATAGGGCTAGCAGAATAGACAAAGGAAAGTATCGGTATCCAATGTTGAAAGGAACACGATGGTTCATGTGAGTGAATACTTTCCTGCAAACCCAGTAGCCTGGTACTGAGCTAACTCCTTAGAAGGGGTGTCGTAAGTATCGTCGGTCTCAACGTCGTCGTGTACCCGAGAAGAAGCAAACAAACAAGGCAGAGAACAAACAATCAATATCATGGCATAGTGCACAAACATGGGATGATGCATGACCATTTAATTGATGCATCAAAATAAACTAGTTGACATGGTAACACAATTTAAATGGACCAATATGCAATTGGATTGCATATGGAAAGCCCATGAATTATGGTTGAATTAATTGTTCTACAACTAATCATCATGTGAAAGTTGATTAGCATGATGCATGGATGAGGAAAACAGCAAAATAACAACAATAGAACCAATTTGAAATAAGGTTTACCAAGTTTAGAAATTCATTTATTAAGTTTTGGAATTTTGGGTTCTTAAAGGTGCCACACAAGCATTTGTTGTTTTCATCAAGTTAAATTGTTCAAAACATATAACAAAGTTTATATTTGAAAGAAAACAAGATTTTAGTTGGAATACATGTTTCACTTGTTGAAAAAGGATTTCAAATAAATTATTTATGAATTAAACAAGTTTAAGCAAAAATTAAATGAATTTAATTCAAACATGAACTTATTTGAATTTTTATTTGTTAAAAACAGTAAGTGAGATTCATATTTGAAAAGTTTATGCTTTTATGGTTTGAAAACATATTTTATATGTTCCAAAAGAATTTAAGTTGATCAAGTTATGAATTTAGCAATATTAAATGATTTAAACAAGGTTTAAATCATTTAACCAATTTTAATTATTCAAAACATGGAACAAATTTTATATTTGGAAAGGTGGTTTAATTTTGCATGGAAAACATATTTCATTTGTTGAAATTGGATTTAAAATGAGCAAGTTATTATTTTGGCAATTTTAAATGCAATAATTAAGAAACAGTTGTTTTCAGCAATTTAAATTATTGAAAACATCAAACAAAATTTATATTTGGAAAGTACATGAAAAGTTGATTGGAAAACATATTTAGTTTGTTGGATTTGGAATTTTTATGCCCAAGTTATGAATTTTGCAAGTTTAAGTGAATTTGATAAGTTTTCAAATATTGCACCAATTTAAAATATTCAAAACAGTAAACAAATTTTATATTTGGATATAACATATAATTTGGGACATAAAACATATTTAAAAAGTTAAAATTGGAGTTTAGATGAATTAGTTATGCATTTTACAAGTTTTGGTGTAAATCTGCCATTTTTATCACATCTAGGGACTTAGGAAAAATTTTGCAGGGACTAGAAATAATTTACAAGGGCCTATTGGTGATTTCCTGGAAGTTTCTGTGTCAAAACAAAGGAAATAAAAATATTGGTTTTATTTGGGAGAGGGGGGACTCGAACCCCCCACCTCCTGCTGTCAGTGGAAGGAACCGAACCAGTAGGGTGTGATGCGCCTGGTGATAGGAAGGGGGAAGGGGTGAGGATAAGGTACAGCAACTGCCCTGTAATCCAAATAGGAAAAGAAAGATAGAAAAGGTGGGGGGCTGGGGATCGAACCCACGAGCGCTTGGGAGCGCGCTGCGGTCACTGCCACTGCGGTGGGCTTGAATTGGTGATAGGAAAGGGGCAGACGGGAGGATATGCTGTGGATGCGGGATTTTTCTCTGAACCTAAAAACTGCACGTAACTGAACCTCAATCATACATACTAGATCGGCCGGCGGCAGCGATCGTTGATGATGCGCTCGCGGCCTGAGGGGCGCCGTGCGTGGTGGTGTGCGGTGTGTCGTGGGATGGCCGAGAGGGAGGAGGGAGGAGGGAGCGAGGGAAGGAGGAGGTGGGGCGCTCACCTTGGGGCGGACAGGTCGTGGGCGGACAGGGACGATGGTGGCGACTTGGAGGGGATGGCGCTGGCGGTGGGAGGCCTCCCGGTGCCCACCGAGGGGGTGGAGAGGGAGCCCGCGGTGAGGGCTTTCCATTCCCGCCCTCACCGCGGCCGGAGGGGCCCCGGACGCCGGTGATCGCCGGAGGGGTTTCAGGTGGAGGTACAGAGGTTGCAGTTACAGATGAAAGGAGACAGAGAGATGGAGGAAGAGGGAGAGAATTTGGAGGCGGGGAGAGGGAGAAGAAAGGAGAGGGGTTAGGGTTAGGGGCTAGGGCACTAGCTAGGTCTTATAGTGCAGGAGGGAGGAGCTCCACCGTTGCCTGTTTCTCTGAACCACGTGGACACCATGGATGAAGACCGTACAGAGGTGGAAGAAGAAGTGGGATCGAAGGGGTATGGGCTGGGAGAGAGTTGGGCCAAAGGGGAAAGGGCTGGGCCTGGTGTGCTCTCTCTCCCTCTCTCTGTTTTATTCTTTTTGTTCCATTTTTTTTTGCTGAATAGACATATGAAGAAAGGAGGGGTCTAGGGTTAGGAAAATTAGGAGAAAAATTGTGGATGAGTTATTTAGGGCAACAACAACATGTGTAACTTTTATTTTTTCAAAAGATTTGAAATCATTTGATATTTGCCATTTGTTTGAAAATGAATGGAATTTGTTATTGAATGAATTGTTAAGAGGACCCATTTGAATAGTGTGAACCCTTAAGCTTATTTGAAACAAATTGATTGGGAAAAATGTTTTGTTTCATTAATTTTCAAATGGTTGCTATTTGGAAGAAATCATAATTGAATTTGAAAAGGGTTTGATATTAAATGAATTTTGTTAGAAACAAAACAATAGTTTTGGAATCACAACTTTTATGGAAACAAATGATTGTTTTGATTTGAAATATCATTTGGAAATTGTAACATCACAAGGATGAAACAAAAGTTTTGAATTTTGGTTTGAAATTCAAATAGAAAACAAAGGAAAACAAATGAAAACAGTTGGAAAACAAATGAAAACAGAGGAAAACAAAAGGAAAACAAGCAAAACAATTGCAACCAACATGATGCCATGATGCAAAACATAAAATAACAGAGAGCAAACATTCTAAAGGCTTATTTTTCATACTTGGGATGTTACAAGGCGACCCCGCCACCGGGTAACCAGAACCCTAGCTCCTCCAGGCCGGCTCTCAGCGGCCTTGACTTTGAAAAGGTGTTGGGGGAGTACTACTCCCTGAAAGCAACTGAAAAAGATATCATTGAGTCTCTGGTAGCTGAGCATCAGGTAGCTTAACTAATACTATGTACATACACACCCTAGTCCCCAAGTTCCGGGTGAACTGTCATAAGTTTACTCGGTACTTTTGTAGCTATATAACCGTTCTCATGCAGCTTTATGCTATTGCCGACTGACGTTTCCTTGTCTGTTTTCAGGCTTATGTGACCCGGACGGACAAGGTGTTGGCGAAAACCAATGAACTCCTGAGGGTTGAGACCAAACTTCGTGAAGAGCTGGAGGCCGAGGTCAAAGATCTTTCTAAGGAGTGCAAGAAGTACAAGAAAAAACTCCATACCACTGAAGGACTTTTAAAGAAACTCTCGAACTTTATTGCCGAAACTTACAGCTCCATCCTTGGTAAAGCACACCTAATCTCCTGATTATCACTCGGATTTCTCATTTTGTAGGGTCTTTAACCCGGGTCTCACCACCTTGCTTTTCTTTTCACTCTGCAGGTCCGGGTGAAAAGGCTGAGGATGAGGATGATATCAAAAAGCTAAAGACACTTAAGGCTGTTATCCGGCAATTCTCGGTGGGGACCAAGTGGACCCTCGAGGCTGTGAAGTGGACCGGCACTTATGGTGGCGTATCCTAGATGCTTGAAGCGTGCTCAACAATCCCTGCCTGGATTGATCTTTGGAGGCGCTCAGCATGCCGAGTTGGGGTGATCCGTGGCCTAGCGTTGGCCAAAGCCTACTATCCGAAACTTGAGCCGGCAACGCTAGTGAACGGATTTCCTGAGTTTAACACTGATGGTTCGAGGTTCTCAGCGAAGGACCTCAAAGCCATCAATACTCAGATTCGTCACTCGGCCAGCCTGATTGCCGAGAAACTGGACGTAAACAAGCTCACACCTCCATATGACGCTGAAGATAAGCCGGTGCGCTCTGATTTTCCTGCCCCCTTTGATATGTTGGCTCGGTACAAGGAGGAGGTTGCCAAGAAGAAAGCCGGGGCCAGCTCTGCGCCAACATCAACGACTCCAGTTGTCCCTCCTCCCGCTCGTGCTGATTCCGCGGTAGACCTGGATGCAGAGGCATGGGAGGCTGCAGGGGAGAACACGGAAGACCCGGCTGCCAAGACTACCCTTGGAGACTCGGCTATGGACGCCGAGTAATGTTCTCGTCTTTACCAACAAACACTCATTCGGCCAATAGTCATTTGTAATATGCCTGCTACACTTGTTTATTTGATAGTACGCCTGTGCACTTTTGATACTACTCCTTTGGTTTGTAATACGTTTAAACTTCTATGGCTTTGATGGCCCTTGTGGTCATCCCTTTGGTATGCACTTTTCAACCTTGTGTTTGCATATTTTTTTGCTTTTCTACACTTTTTGCAATAAATACCAATTCTTGGATTTTGGGGTAAGGCAAAGTTTTCTTCTAAGTCCCCAAGACCCGGTTTCCGAGTCTTAGGATTTTTTTACTGGGTGAACTTTGCTTCTTAAGTCCCCAAGCTCCCCAGACTCGGATTTTTGAATTTTGAAATCATTAGCTAGATAACTTGTTGCTTTCTCAAGTCCCCAAGTCCCCAAGACTCGGATTTTGGAGTCTAGGGACTTGTGGCTTAAGAAAACTCCATGTCCGGCTAACTCCCCAACTACGAGATTATTTGAAGTTATGCTTAATACACTATGAGTTTCCGGCTCTTTGCTTTTTACTCCGCATAACTTGTGGTTTAGATGACCCTTTTGACCCCCTTTGTTGTAAGCCGGCTTTCGCGTGGATACTCAATGTTGCTTGTAGCTCTATGAAAACAGGGTCAGGCAAGTCCCCATGGGCATCATGACTGATTGAATTTATAGGCTAGCAATCATGCCACTTTGTTGCGAGTCACATCAAGTGTCGCACCCGGACTTCTAAAGGATACTCGCCGTTCCGTTGAACAGTAGTAGATTGGATTACGGGGCTTACCGGCACCCGCGTCCTCTTACGAGTAGGCCAACACACGTATGTGTGACAACCATACCCTATCTGTTCAGCGTCGACGTAAACTATCCCATAGAAATCAGGATACTTCCATTGACGTACTTCAAAACATACACACATGGTACGTCAACGGCATTGGAACAAGTGATATCACAACAGATCTCTACGACACAAAAGATTGAAATAAGTTGCAAATAGCTCTCATTAGAGCAGAGATAGCAAATACAATCATCTAGAGGACACATGTCCCAACATAACATCATTACATCACAGCGGAAGCATTCAACATGTCTGAGTACAGACAAGATCCAAATAGGCCTAAGAGGCCGGAAACGAAAAGACGGAGCCCATCCACGAAGTCTCGGATCCTGCCCGGGTCCGCTATCTACTCGTCAGCAGTCTCGTCATACTCCACGTAGTAGCCACCATGTAGATCCTCGGAAACGTAGGTCTGCGGAAACCACAGCCCCAAAGGGGTCAGTACATAAACGTACTGGCAAGCAAGACTCACAGTTCACCAAAGTGTAACCCGTCAACACCAAGCACAGATGCTTTGGGTTCAACGGAAGAAAAGGGGATATAACAGATGCTGCAACTGGCTGCTCTAACCAACTACAGAACATACTACAACTTCCGGCTAACAGAAAGGAGAAAAGATCGTGTATCGTAACCAACCTACCAACTAACTCCAAACAAACCCATCCTGGATCTCGCCCCTTATCCAAAGAAGCAATCCGAGGATAACTCACACAGTTGAATTAATGATGGTTCAGATTATTGTGTCAATAAGCCTATTACTAGTCAAGTTGTTAATCATTGGGTGTAAGGTTGTTAATCATTAGGTTTAAGTTGTCCTGAGTACTTGTTAGCCAGTACTTTCACCAAGTAGTCCATAACCGCAGAAAACACGGCTTCTCGAGAAGATTTATCCCTGCAGGGGTGCACCAATTTGGCCGTACACGTATGAATAACCCGCCAGATGGAAAGGCCCTTCCACCAAGCGGGGCACTCAACACAACTCAACTCTTCTCCGCATCAAGCCCAAAGAAGCTTGGGCGCACGGCTAATCGAGCCCAGAAGAAAATGGACCCTCATAGCACTCTAAGAACGTGTACCCCTATATGCCGACTACAAAAGTTCCACCCTGGCCTGGGCTCGCAAAAACATGCATGCGGCAAATGGAAAACACGAACTAAATGAGGCGATTTGGACGAGATGCGAATCGAATCAAATTGAGGGGGGCGCCCATACTCGCTTCCCACATGCGGTTAGTGCGCTCATCATGGATCAGTAGACAAGACCCTTTTCCTATTAGGGTCGACACTAGCATGCCTCAAAACCACGCAGGGCCTCCTGCCGGTGCCTTATCATCAAATTATTATTAACAATAACATTAGCATGATTCATTGTTTAACATCGAGCCCCCAGAACATAATGAAATAGTAACAGAAGGTAACGGGTAACAGACTCGAGCAAAACAACCCTAAGCATGCTAGTAAGACACGGGCAACAAGCAATGGTTATGGGTATGGAGGTGAGGCAATATCAGGGTTAAAGGATACATGTGATAGGTTCGTAACAGAAGCAACTAATCATAGGGCTAGCAGAATAGACAACGGAAAGTATCGGTGACCAATGTTGGAAGGAACACGATGGTTCATGTGAGTGATAACTTTCCTGCAAAACCCAGTAGCGTGGTACTGAGCTAGATCCTTAGAAGGGGTGTCGTAAGTATCGTCGGTCTCAACGTCGTCGTGTATCCGAGAAGAGGCAAACAAACAATGCAGAAAGATAAACAATCAATAACATGGCATAGTGCACAAACATGGGATGATGCATGACCATTTAATTGATGCATCCAAATAAACTAGTTGACAAGATAACAACATGATTAAATGGACCCTCATGCAATTGGATTGCATATGAAAAGCCCATGAATTATGGTTGAATTAATTGTTTTACAACTAAACATCATGTGTAAGTGAATTAGCATGATGCATGGATGAGGAAAACAACAAAATAACAACAATAGAACCAAATAGAAATAAGGTTTACCAAGTTTAGAAATTCATTTATTAAGTTTGGGAATTTTGGTTACTTAAAGGTGTCACACAAGAATTTGTTGTTTTCATCAAGTTAAATTGTTCAAAATAGATAACAAATTTTATATTTGAAAAGAACACTAAATTTTAGGTGGATTACATGTTTCACTTGTTGAAAAAGGATTTCAAATAAATTATTTATGAATTAAACAAGTTTAAGCAAGAATTAAATGAATTTAATTCAAACATGAACTTATGTGAATTTTTATTTGTTCAAAACATTAGATGAAGTTCATATTTGAAAAGATTATACTTTTGTGGTTTGAAAACATATTTTATATGTCCCAAAAGAATTTGTTTTGATCAAGTTATAAATTTAGCAATATTAAATGATTTAAACAAGGTTTAAATCATTTAACCAATTTTAATTATTCAGAACATGAAACAAATTTTATATTTGAAAAGGTGGTTTAATTTGGCATGGAAAACATATTTCATTTGTTGAAATTGGATTTAAAATGAGCAAGTTATTATTTTGACAATTTTAAATGCATTAAACAAGAAACAGTTGTTTTCAGCAATTTAAATTATTCAAAATTTATATTTGGAAAGTACATGAAAAGTTGATTGGAAAACATATTTAGTTTGTGGAATTTGGAATTTTTATGCCCAAGTTATGAATTTTGCAAGTTTAAGTGAATTTAACAAGTTTTCAAATATTGCACCAATTTAAAATATTCAAAACAGTAAACAAATTTTATATTTGGATAGAACATTTAATTTGGGACAGAAAACATATTTGAAAAGTTAAAATTGGAGTTAAAATGATTTTCTTATGCAATTTACAAGATTTGGTGTAAATCTGCCATTTTTATGAATCTAGGGACTTGGAAAATATTTTTACAGGGGCTAGAAATAATTTGCAAGGGCCTATGTGTGATTTGCAGAAGTTTCTGTAACCAAAACAATGCAGAAATAAAAGTTGCTTTTATTTGGGAGAGGGGGGACTCGAACCCCCCACCTCCTGCTGTGAGATGGTGCTGCTAACCAGTGGGGTGGGCTTCTGTTTGTGGATAGAAGGGGAACTCGGGGGGTATATGCTATGGTTGCGCGCTGTAACTGAATTTTTAACTGAATCTGTTCGTGCGCTTCTGTACCAGCGACAGAGAGCAACCATCGACGGCAGCGGCAGCTCGTCGTGGGCGTGGGGTGCTGCGGCGTGGGGGAGCTGCGAGGGGAGGGAGATAGAGGGAGTAGAGGGAGGCGAGCGAGGGGGAGATGATCGATGGGGCTCACCTCGATCGGCAGGGAGGCGGTCGGGGCAGGTGCGGTGCAGGGAAGGCCGGCGACGGGAGGCGATGGCGCCGGCGACTGGAGGCCTCCCGGTGCCTCCCGAGGGGGTGGAGAGGGAGCCCGCGGTGAGGGCTTTCCATTCCCGCCCTCACCGCGACCGGAGGGTGACGGCAACGCCGGCGATCGCCGGGGGGAGGGAGGCTCGGTGGAGTGGTGTTCGGTACAGGGAGTTCAGAGAAGAGAGCAACAAGAGAAGGAAGAGAGGGAGAAAAGAGAGAGTGGAGGCGGGGAGGAGGGAGCTAGGGTAGGGGAACCCTAGGGCACCGAGCTCCTGGAGTTTATAGGGAGGGGTGGAGGAGTGGTGGCCGTTCGTGCCCTCCCTGTATACGTGGTGGCTTCAGATGCAGTCCGTACGAAGGTTGAAGAAGAGGTGGAAGGGGGTATGGGCTGAGAAGGAAAAGTGGGCTTGGGGGGAGAGTTGGGCCTGCTGCTGGTTGCTCTCTCTCTCCCTGGTTCCTTTTTTATTAATTGATTCTGTTTTTTTTTTGTGCTGATTGGAAAAAGAAGAAAAAGAGAGGGTTTAGGGTTAGAAATTTTAGGGCAAAATTTATAATGCTTATGTTAAGTAGTAGCAACAACTTGCAAGTTTTGTTTTACCCAAAGATTAGAAATTAAGTGTTGCTTGCAATTTATTTGACATTTGAAGGGAAATTAATATTAATTGATTAACTTAACTTAAGCAATTAAGTTTTTCTTAAATTCAAGTTTAATTGGACACATGTGAAAGAATTTTTTGGTAATTTTCATAATTTCAAAATGGGTGTTGTTGGTAATTGGATTTGAAATTTGAAATAACAATTGAATTAAGTTTGGATTAATTAAATTATTAAAAGCCATAATTTTAATGGTTGAACCTTATGGATTAATGGAAACAAATGATTGATTTATTTTGCAATTTTCATAACTTTCAAAAGGGTTGTTGTTTTGAAAATTAATTGAATTTGAAAAGGGTTTGATATTAAATGAATTTTTGATGAAACAAAACAACAGTTTTGGAATCAAACTTTAATGGAAACAATTGATTGTTTTGATTTGAAAAATCATTTTGGAAATTGTAACATCACAAGGATGAAACAAAAGGTTTGAATTTTGGTTTGAAATTCAAATAGAAAACAAAGGAAAACAAATGAAAACAGAGGAAAGCAAAAGAAAAACAAGCAAAACAATTGCAATCAACATGATGTCATGATGCAAAACATAAAATAACAGAGAGCAAACATTCTAAAGGCTATTTTTCATACTTGGGATGTTACATCAAGCTTAAACAAGAAAGGCCAAGAAAAGTTTGTCTCTATTGTCCAGGTTATGAGACTGCGACTGTACTTATTACAAGTAATCAACCCTCATACCTTGATGGCATCGTGGCCGGGTCTGAGTTTGCAACTGTGCTATTCAAGCAATCAGCCCCCAAGACCTAAGTATATACTATGCAATACTAGGTTTTACAGATAACTTAAAAAGAAACGAAAAATAGGATATAAAACCTGACACTATATTTATCATAACTCGGTAATTATAACTAATTAAATGTAATATACTTACCTGGTATAAATCATGATTAGACATAGAAGAAACATGCAAAAGAAAAGAAAAAATACAAGAAAAGTAAGAACCATAATGACTTAACCATCTCTTTTATTGATATGAAAAGGTTAGGTCAGTAGGCCGCCTCATTAAAAACCCTCCAGTCCCCTTAGGTGCCCTGGATAGGAAAAGAGTGCGTCTGAAACCTGCTGCCTGTTACATCGTGCAATACAACTTGAAAATCAAATCTATGCTAAGTATAGTAGGGATGCAGCTGAGCCACGTTCCATGGCCTTTCTCACTCTTGCATAGATGAAGTGGTATGGGTGGTGTCATCGACGGTATCCGACTCTTCCATTGCATCTATCAAGTAGTATGATCCATTGTGCAAATTCCGGCTTATGATGAACGGGCCCTCCCATGGGGGAGATAGCTTGTGCTTTCCTTCCTTAGATTGTACTAAGCGCAACACCATGTCTCCTTCCTGGAAGACCCGGGTTTTGACCCGGCGACTGTGATACCGCCTTAAGTCTTGCTGGTATATGGCGGATCTCTCCAATGCTTGCTCTCTATGCTCCTCTAGCATATCCACGGCGTCTTGCCGTGTCTTCTCGTTTTCAACTTCCACGTAGGCTGCCACTCGTGGCGAGTCATGGATGATATCACTCGGAAGAACTGCTTCTGCGCCATAAACCATAAAAAACGGGGTCATTTGAGTAGATCTGTTAGGTGTGGTGTTAATTCCCCAAACCACGGAGGGTAATTCCTCAACCCACGCTCCAGCAGCTCTGAGACACGGGACTCTTAGTCGTGGTTTCAATCCTCGGAGTAACTCCTGGTTTGCTCTTTCCACCTGCCCATTGGCTTGCGGGTGGGCCACAGAGGCTACATCAAGCCGGGTACCATTGTTTCCACAAAATTTCTCCATCTCTCCTAAGGACATATTGGTTCCATTGTCGGTGATTATACTATGAGGATATCCAAACCGATAGATGATTTTCTTCAAGAAGTTGATAGCTGTAGCCGCTTCACAATTTGTAACTGGCATAACTTCGACCCACTTGGTAAACTTATCAATAGCCACCAAAAGATGGGTCTTTTTGCAAGGAGACATGTGAAAGGGGCCTACCATGTCCATACCCCAAACCGCAAAAGGCCAAGTCAATGGGATTGTTCGTAGCTCCATAGCCGGCACATGTGTTTGACGAGCGTATGATGACTCCCAAGTGTAGGAGATCAATTGTAGTACCTTTCGATAAGTATTTGAGTGTCGAACCCACGAGGAGCTGAAGGTAAGCTATCTATTCTCTAAAGCCCTATAACCCTCTTATATGGCTGTTTATGCAAAGCAATAAGTTTGACTAAAATGAACTAACTAATTAAAAGCAAGTGACGTGGAGTGTGGTTTGTCTAGTAACTAGTGAAGCATGTTTGTAAAGCAAGTTTCTAAGCAAGTTTCACAAGTAGCAAGCAGCAAATATCTCAAGTATCTCAAGGGAGCAAGTGTTCTAGCAATAGGTGTTTCTGTCGTGGTGGTATCACGGCAGATGCCATAGGATGGCTAATTGTTTGGGGTCGATGGACGCTGGAGGTGCTCGGGGAGGGATCACGCAGCGAGTAGCCGCGTGTGGGATGAATCAATCACTACGAACAAGAAGATCTACCCAGGTTCAGGGCCCTCGTGTGGAGGTAAAACCCCTACTCCTGCCTTTCTCTCTTTATATTCGTGTCTCACCGAGTAGCCACAATACAGTTTGTCCTACAGCCGAGTAGCCACCCTTCTCTCTATGTAACGAGTAAGCTAGGTGTTCTTCTCTAAAGACGCGACCCGTGTGTCGTCCCTCGCGCAGGAGGGGGCAGGGCACCTTATATACTGGTGTCCAGCCGGATACAGCCAAGGGGGGAAAAGTACAAACAGATGTCGACATAGTGTGCACACTGCACACTTCCAGCTTCTCGCTGACAGCTTTGGCTTCCTAGTTTGTCTCGTGTAGAAAGTCATTGTGCAAAACCAAGAACATGATCTGTTATCACTGACACGGCCACAGGGTAGGCCCCCTAACCTGCACCGCCCTGCTGACACCCTGGCATGGATAAGCACGCGCTCTGCAGATGAACAGTGCACCAGTACGGACCCAGGATACGCGGGATCCTTTGTCAGAACGGCTCCTTTGACTTTTGTCCCGAGTAGGAAACCGCCATCTCTACTCGGACCACTTCCTTTACTCGGAGGAGAATAACTTCCTTGATTCTTTCTCCTGGCCATCAGTGTGTAGGGCCGAATAGCAGTCGACCGGGTAGCGAGTACCGGGTAGCCAGCTACTCTGCCAAACGTCTCTTCTGATCTTGCCCTTAGCACTTGCCTTTACCCTACTCGGGGGTAACCCCCCGACATTAGTCCCCGAAGTTGGTAGAGTCCTGCGAACTTGTTCACTAGGCTTTGCCAGCTTAAAAACCAATCTTGCCTTTGAACTCTAGGATGCTGAGTAGAACCTCCGAGTAGCCCTCAATTCTGGCTCGAGTCTCTTCTCTTCCGAATAGAACCATTTCTCTTCTCTGTCGCCGAGTAAAATGACTTTGTGAAATCTTGAACAGAATCTCGGCGTGGCAGAGCGGATCCATCTTTCCGCACTGCAACTAGGCACGTGTCACGTTCTCGCACCCCCGACGCCTCGGTACCTGGAATATGACAGGCCACGCGCCCATCACTGCGACCCGGGCCCACCGGCCCATTAGGTCACATCAAGTGCAGTTATTAGCCCACGATCTCGACGTGGGATCAATTGCGGCCGTTACGCGCGCAAACTGCGCTGTGTGCGTTTCTAACCGGCCCGCACCCCATGTCGCACGATCTCCGCGCACAACTAATCCCACTAACTCCATTAGTAACGGCAACCCGAGGGGAGGGATAAATACCCCCTCGGTAACTCCTCCTTCTCTTTCCTGCTCTCATTCACTTCCTGCCTCCTCGCCTCTCCGCCGCCACAGAGCACTCCCGCCGCCGCGCATCTCGCCGCGCCGCTGCTCCGTGCGACGCCGGATGGCTAGCAACTCCCATCAAATCTCCACGAAATCACCAAATCCTCTCGTCTCCATGGCTCGCGATGACGACGCCCGCGCCGGATGGGCTGGATCCGAGGTCACGCTGGAGGATTGCCAGTGGCTGGTGAATACCCGCCGCGTTCCTCCCGGCGTGCGATGCAGGCAGCCGGAGGGCGAACTCGTTCCCACACCGGAAGCGGACGAGTTCATCGTCTTCCTCGCTCACTTCAAGCGAGGATTTGGTCTGCCCGTCTCCGATTTCTTCAGGTCCTTCCTCAACCACTTCGGGCTCCAGCCGCACCACCTGCCTCCCAACGCCGTGGTGATGCTCGCATACCACGCCGTGGTCTGCGAGGCGTTCCTGGGTGTGCGCCCCACGGTGCACACCTGGGCGCGCTACTTCTTCTTCCGGAAGCAGATCGTCCCCGAGCCTGGAAGCACGGAGAGCGCCCGCAGCATGACCAAGACAGGAAGCGCGATGATGCTACAGCGCGGCTCCACCAATCACCCGCGCATCAAGGGGCTCGACTCGGTGCGCAAGTGGCAGCGGTCCTTCTTCTACGTGAAGAACGTTCCTGATGAGGAAGGAGCGCCAATCGTGGACCGAATTGGGCTTCCCAAGTGGACGAACACGGCGCCCACTCAGCAGAATTGGGGATACAAGCCACCGCTGCAAGGCGATATCTCCCAGATTAACAAGCGCCTCGCCGAGCTGAAGGAGTTGGGGCTCAAAAACGACGATCCTATCGCCTGCCGGATTTCTCGGCGAGTGCTCCCGCTACAGCGCCGTACGCACATCATGTGCTACATGGGAGGCAATAGAGACTGCACGAGGACCACCACATTCGAGCTGAGCACAGCGGATGTGGCCGTCTGGGCGCGCTCCATCATGAGTACCGGCCTCACCGACACCTGGCAATACGGCTTCGTGCCGTATAGCCGTGAGAAACCAATCGAACAGGTTAGCACTTTATGCTTTATCTCTGCATCATGATACCGAGTAGGTGGCTTTCCAACTTAGTATGCTTAGTCTTTGCACGCTGCACCGAGTAGAGCACTTTCTAGTATCTCCTAGGCTTTATATGCTTTGTGTTTGCACGCCATGTCGAGTAGAGCACTTACTAGTATCCGCTAGGCTTTATGTGCTTTGTGTTTGCACGCCATGTCGAGTAGAGCACCTTAGCCAAATATGCTTTGTGTTTGCATTCCGTACCGGGTAGGATTCCTTATACTGCTCAACTGATTTGTATTGCCTGCTTGTATTTCTAGCACATTGACCGCCAGCTCGCTGAGAACGAGGAGCGCTTTGAGGCCAATTGGAGCGAGAACCGAAAGGAAGACGACGAGACCGCCTATGACACCCAGGCCACCCTCTGTGTCCCTTGCACCGAACAGCAGGGTAAGCACCACGTCGATGCGTCCATTCGGGATTGGTCCGAGGACGATGAAGAAGGTGACTGAGCTTGCTTCTATAGTTGCGGGTAGCGCAATCTAACTTTTCTTTCTGCTTCTCAACCGTTTCTTCTCTTCTACTCTACAGACGACGCCGATGCGGATGAGGAAGACGAGGACGTCCTCGACGTCGATCCGGTTGCGGTAGCTGCTCCTACCACTCGGAAGAGGGCGGGTAGTGGTGCCCAAGAGCCTGCTGCCAAGAAGGCCAAGAAGCCCGAGAAGGTGAAGAAGGTTTCCAGCAGAAGGCCACTCCCTACCCGCAAAGGGTAAGTAGCTTCCCTCTAATTTACATCTTGTTATTGCTTCTTGGTGTTCTTCTTCCCCTCCTCCTTTTCTGAACTTCTTTTTCTCTTCAGCGATCCTTTGAATGCCGATGCTGCTGCGGCTCCCGCCACCTCCAAGAAAAGATCAGCCATCGACCTCGAGTCGCTCATTGATCTTTGCGAGGACGAGGATGAGCCAGCAGCACGGGATAGGACAGGTGCGCCCTCTCCCGCGAAGGAAGAAGAAGGCACCAACGCCGAGGACACGGGCGCTGGTGTCCAAGACATGGACCAGGAGCAGCAGGCCCGCGCAGAACCAAGTGCGCAGGATGCTGCTCAAGACGAGACCCCCTCTTCTCCCCCAGCTGCCTCAGCTGGGGAGAATACCGAACAAGATACCGAGTACCAAGACCACGCCGCCCTTGAGCGGCAGGAAGAGAACCTAGAGCAGTCGGAAACTGAAGCTGCTGTTCAAGATGACTCCGCGGCCCAGCCGCGGGTAGAAGAACAAGGAGATATACGACCAGATCCCGCTGCCGAGCAGCGGGTAGAGACGACTATGGTGGAGCACGACCTGCAGAGCCAAGCGCAGCCGGACGCTGCGCCGGGTAGCCAGCCCCCTGTGCCGCCTACCCAGCAGGCTGCTCCACCCACTGCACCAAGCCCTCCACGACCACCGAAGACGACCAAGACTGCATCGAGCCCTCCAGCCAAGCAGAACACAAAGAAGACGGATGCCGCCGGCAAGCAGGCCATCCAGCCTGATGCCCCAATTCGCAAGAATCCATCGCGCAACGCTGCGCAGGATGCTGCCAAGATGCCGCCGCCGAAACTACCCATGAAGCCTGCCGCGAAGACTGGGCAGCTTACCATTGGCGCTTCTGGCAGTTCTGCTGGCGCAGGCGCGGGATCGAGCGCCCAAGATGTGCCCAGCTATTTGCCCTACATGGTGCAGATGTCCAAACAGCACGACATCAAGTTGACCGCGAGCGAGAAGCGGGTTGCGCTTACGAAGGGCAAGCAGGCCACGGCGGTGGACTCCAAGTTGTCGGAAAAGAAGAAAGCCCTTTCGATCTACTCGCGCGAGGTCCAAGAGACTGAGGTGCAGTCCGAGGGGCTCGAGCAGATGATCGACCGGGTAGGCTTCATCGACGCGGTGTGGGAGAGTGACACCCTTGGCAACAAGACCTGGAATGGCCTGACCTTGGGCCCGTTGGACCATTGGCGCACTGATTGGAACAAGGCGGACATGGGCTACAATCCCATGACCATTTCGTCCAGCACGAGCACACTGGCCGCGAAGATGTTCGTTCACCGCAAAGCTGCCGAAGACCTCGAACAGACCTACGCTGTAAGTTTCGTTCGCTTGTTCCGAGTTGCAACTTTTCTTCTCTTCTATCCTGCATTTTCTCCTTATCCGTTACCCAGTCCTCGAGATTCGGGCCGAGTAGATGGGTACTCAATCGAGTTGCCGTCTTGTCGGGCCAAATCTTGAAAACACTGTCTAACTCCTTTTCTTTCTTCTTCACAGAATAGCCTCTTGAAGAGGACAACCCTTTACCGGCGGCTGCTCTGGAATCATGCCATCGCCAAGAGGCGCCTTGAGGCCCTGGAAGCGGAACGCAAGAGTGATGCTGAGATGGAGCAAGCGGCCTTGGATCGTGCTCTCCAACTTTCAGAACTCGAGAGTAAGCTTCTAGCTATTCGGTTAATGCGTTTTGTGTTTACGCCCGTATTTGCTCTTTGCTCTAACTCCTTCTACTCTGCAGGAAAATTCCAGGCGATGGCAGAGGAGCACAAACATTGCCATGTCTTCGTTGCTTCTGCCGAGAGCAAGATCAAGGAGTTGGAAGGTGAGTTGCCGTCTTCTCGCTTGTTTCTCTCCTTTCTCTTGGTTACTCTGCTCACTGTGTTGTTTCTTTCCGCAGAAGAGTACAAGAAGTTCCGTGAGGAGCACCTTGATTGCCTAAAGCCCGCAGAGGTGAAGCAGCAACTGGAGAGCCTAGAAGCCGCGCTCAAGGACAAACACGTCACCGAGTTGGAACCGCTGCAAGTCCAATTGAGGGCTTCCCTTCAGGATGCCATAGACCAGGCCGCCGAGAAGGACAAAATCAAATCGGCAGCCAAGGCCAAGGAGAGGGCCCTCGAGTTGGAAAACGAGGTGCTGAAGAAGAGCAACGTGGACCTCATGGACCAGCTGGCCAACTTTCGGAAAGTTGAAGAGAGGCATGTTGCGGATGAGGAGGCTTGGAGAAGGAAGCTGGAAGCGCTACTCTGCGAACTTAACAGTAAGTTCTCGCTTCTCTGCACCTGCCTGTTTCCTTCTTCTTCTGTTTGGCTTGATTTGCATCTCTTCTCTGCCTCCGTTTCTAATCCTTTCTGATAGCATTTTCAGAAATCTTCCCTGACCTCTGCTCGGCTTGCACACCTGCCCTGACTAAGGCACAAGAAATTCGAGCTGAGAAGGGCTTGCCCACGGACACCAAGTATTCAATTGACGACAATCATATGAGCATGCAGTCACAGCTCCAGCATCTCAGGGGCTTAGGCACCGACTTGGTGTACACAGCCTTCAAGCTGCACTCTCTGTTCTGGCATCAAGACCCTGCGCCAGCGACCATCCGCGCGCTCGCCGAGAAGCTTAATGGTGCCAAGGCCGAGTTGAAGAAATGGCGTGCTGTCGTGGTGGTGTCACGGCAGATGCCATAGGATGGCTAAAGATGTGGGGACGAAGGACGCTGGAGGCGCTCGGGGAGGGATCACGCGACGAGTAGACGCGTGAAGGATGAAACAACCACTGCAAACAACACGATCTACCCAGGTTCAGGGCCCTCGTGAGGAGGTAAAACCCCTACTCCTGCCTTTCTCTCTGTATTCTGATGTCTCACCGAGTAGCCACAATACAATGGTTCTTGCTACCGAGTAGCCACTCTTCCCTCTGTGGGACGAACTAGGTCAAGAATCTCTACTTAGTGTGCAATCTAGGTCAGCATCCCCCGCGCAGGAGGGGGCAGGGCACCTTATATACTCGGTGCCCAGCCGGATACAGCCAAATACAAACAGGTGTCGACATTGTGTGCACACCGTCCTTCTTCCGAGTTCCCGCTGACAGCTTTGGCTTCTAGATTTGTCCCGGCGCGGAAAGTCGTTGGGCAAAACCAAGTGTTCATTCTGTTATCACTGTGGCGAACACAGAGTAGGTCCCCCTATCCTGCGATGCCCTGCTGACACACTGTCGCTGTCAGGCACGCCGTCCTCAGATGAACAGTGTTGTGAACAGTGCCAAGTACGGACCCGGGATACGCGGGATTCGGTGTCAGAACGGCTCCTTTGACTTCTGGCCCGAGTAGGTTCCCGCCATTTCTACTCGGACCAGCTCTTCTATTCGGAGGAGCATAACTCTCTTGATTCATCCTTCTGGCTGTCTAGGTGTGAGACCGGGTAGCAGTCGACCGGGTAGCGAGTACCAGGTAGCCGGCTACTCGGCCAAACATCCCTTCTGATCTTGCCTTTAGCACTTGCCTTTACCCTACTCGGGGGTAACCCCCCGACAGCAGTCCCCAAAGCTGGTAGAGCCCTGCGAATTCGTTCACTGGGCCCTGCCAGCTTAAAAACCAACCTCGATAGTCTTGCCCTTGAACCTTGAGATACCGAGTGAAAACCTCCGAGTAGCCCTTGGTCTTGTTTCTTCTCTTCCGAATAGGGCCACCTCTCTTCTCTGTGTCCGAGTAAAATGACTTGGTGAAATCTTGAAACGGAATCTCTGCGTGACAGAGCACAATCCGGCTTTCCGCGCTGCAACTGGGCATGTATCACGCGGACACGACTTCGACGCCTCGGTGCCCGGTAACTGACAGGCCACGCGCCCAGTTTTCACGGGGTGGGCCCACCAGCTCGTAACGTCCCATCACGCGCAGTAATCGCCCACGATCTCGTCGTGGGATCTAATGCGGCCGTTACGCGTGCGTTCTGCGCTGTGTGCGTTTCTAACCGGCCCACAGACCCCACGCCACACGATTATTGCCACGATCGATCCCACTTCCTCAACTCGTAACGGTAACTCGAGGAGCGGTATAAATACCCCCTCGGTAACTCCTTCTTCTCCTTCCGCTCACAATTTCCCCTCTGCCTTCTCGTTTCTCCGTCGCCGTAGAACTCCTCGCCGCCGCGCAACTCACTGCGCCGCCGCGAGCTTCTCCACACACCAAATCCTCGATATTTTCCCCAATTTCTTCCTCACCGCCATGGCTCGCGACGACAACGCTCGCGCCGGCTGGGCCGGGTCCGAGGTCACCGCCGAGGACTGCCAATGGCTGGTGAACACCCGGCGAGTTCCTCCCGGTGTTCGCTGCCGGCAACCTGACGATGAGCTCGTCCCTGCCCCGCAGGAAGGCGAGCACGTCGTCTTCCTCGCGCACTTCGCGCGAGGCTTCGGGCTTCCAGCATCCAACTTCCTCCGTTCGTTCCTCGACCATTACGGTCTCCAGATGCACCATCTCCCTCCGAACGTCGTCGTCTTCCTCTCCTACCACGCCGTGGTGTGCGAGGCCTTCCTCGGCGTACGTCCCACGACGGAGACTTGGTCCAGGTACTTCTTCTTTCGCCAGCAGAGCAAGGGCAAGAAGGACGGCGCGGACACCAGCAGCCGGATAACAGAGACCGGCAGCGCCATGATGGTGCAGCGCCCTGGAACCAACCATCCGCGCATCAAGGGGCTGGATTCCGTCCGCAAGTGGCAGAGGACGTTCCTGTACGTTGTCGCACCCGGACTTCTAAAGGATACTCGCCGTTCCGTTGAACAGTAGTATATTGGATTACGGGGCTTACCGGCACCCGCGTCCTCTTACGAGTAGGCCAACACACGTATGTGTGACAACCAACCCCTATCTGTTCAGCGTCGACGTAAACTAACCCATAGAAATCAGGATACTTCCATTGACGTACTTCAAAACATACACACATGGTACGTCAACGGCATTGGAACAAGTGATATCACAACAGATCTCTACGACACAAAAGATTGAAATAAGTTGCAAATGCTCTCATTAGAGCAGAGATAGCAAATACAATCATCCAGAGGACACATGTCCCAACATAACATCATTACATCACAGCGGAAGCATTCAACATGTCTGAGTACAGACAAGATCCAAATAGGCCTAAGAGGCCGGAAACGAAAAGACGGAGCCCATCCACGAAGTCTCGGATCCTGCCCGGGTCCGCTATCTACTCGTCAGCAGTCTCGTCATACTCCACGTAGTAGCCACCATGGGGATCTTCGGAAACGTCATATGCGGAAACCACAGCCCCAAAGGGGTCAGTACATAAACGTACTGGCAAGGAAGACTCACAGTTCACCAAAGTGTAACCCGTCAACACCAAGCACAGATGCTTTGGGTTCAACGGAAGGAAGGGGATATAAAAGATGCTGCAACTGGCTGCTCTAACCAACTACAGAACATACTACAACTGCCGGCTACCAGAAAGGAGATAAGATCGTGTATCGTAACCAACCTATAACTAACTCCAAACAAACCCATCCTGGATCTCGCCCCTTATCCAAAGAAGCAATCCGAGGATAACTCACACCGTTGAATTAATGATGGTTCAGATTATTGTGTCAATAAGCCTATTACTAGTCAAGTTGTTAAGCATTGGGTGGAAGGTCGTTAATCATTAGGTTTAAGTTGTCCTGAGTACTTGTTAGCCAGTACTTTCACCAAGTAATCCATAACCGCGGAAAACACGGCTTCTCGAGAAGATTTTATCCCTGCAGGGTTGCACCAATTTGGCCGTACACGCAAGAATAACCCGCCAGATGGGATGCCTCCCACCAAGCGGGGCACTCTACACAACTCAACTCTTCTTCGCATCAAGCCCAAAGCACCTTGGGCGCACGGCTAATCGAGCCCAGAAGAAAATGGACCCTCATAGCACTCTAAGAACGTGTCCCCCTATATGCCGACTACGAAAGTTCCACCCGGGTACCAAGGGCTCGCAAGATCATGCATGCAGCAAATGGAAAACCCGAACTAAATGAGGCGATTTGGACGAGATGCGAATCGAGTCAAATTGAGGGGGGCGCCCATACTCGCTTCCCACATGCGGTTAGTGCGCTCATCATGGATCAGTAGACAAGACCCTTTTCCTATTAGGGTCGACACTAGCAGGCCTCAAAACCACACAGGGCCTCCTGCCGGTGCCTTATCATCAAATTATTATTTAACAATAACATTAGCATGATTGATTGATTAAACATCGAGCCCCCAGAACATAATAGAAATATAGTAACTGAAAGTAACGGGTAACAGACTCGAGCAAAACAACCTAAGCATGCTAGTAAGACACTGGCTCAAACAAAGGGGTTGTAGGAGTGGAGGTGAGGCAATATCAGGGTTAAGGGATTCATGTGATAGGTTCGTAACAGAAACAACTACACATAGGGCTAGCAAAATAGACAACGGAAAGTATCGGTAACCAAGGTTGAAAGGAACACAATGGTTCATGTGAGTGATAACTTGCCTGCAAACCCAGTAGCCTGGTACTGAGCTAACTCCTTAGAAGGGGTGTCGTAAGTATCGTCGGTCTCAACGTCGTCGTATATCCGGGAAAAGCAAACACACAATGCAGAGAGATAAACAATCAATATCATGGCATAGTGCACAAACATGGGATGATGCATGACCATTTAATTGATGCATCAAAATAAACTAGTTGACAAGATAACAACATGATTAAATGGGCCCACATGCAATTGGATTGCATATGAAAAGCCCATGAATTATGGTTGAATTAATTGTTTTACAACTAATCATCATATGAAAGTGGATTAGCATGATGCATGGATGAGTAAAACAGCAAGATAACAACAATAGAAACAAATAGAAATAAGGTTTAACAAGTTTGGAATTTCAGTTATTAAATTAGGAAATTTTGGTTACTTAAAGGTGTTGCTCAAGCAATTGTTGTTTTCACCAATTTTAATTGTTCAAAATAGATAACAAAGTTCATATTTGAGAAGAACACCAAATTTTAGGTGGATTACATGTTTCACTTGTTGAAAAAGGATTTCAAATAACTTATTTATGAATTAAACAAGTTTAAGCAAGAATTAAATGAATTTAATTCAAACATGAACTTATTTGAATTTTTATTTGTGCAAAACATTGAGTGAAATTCATATTTGAAAAGGTTATGCTTTGATGGTTTGAAAACATATTTTATATGTCCCAAAAGAATTTAATTTGATCAAGTTATGAATTTAACAATATTAAATGATTTAAACAAGGTTTAAATCATTTAACCAATTTTAATTATTCAAAACATGAAACAAATTTTATATTTGGAAAGGTGGTTTAATTTTGCATGGAAAACATATTTCATTTGTGGAAATTGGATTTAAAATGAGCAAGTTATTATTTTGGCAATTTTAAATGCAATAATTAAGAAACAGTTGTTTTCAGCAATTTAAATTATTCAAAACAGCAAACAAAATTTATATTTGGAAAGTACATGAAAAGTTGATTGGAAAACATATTTCATTTGTGGAATTTGGAATTTTTATGCCCAAGTTATGAATTTTGCAAATTTAAGTGATTTAAACAAGATTTCAAATTTTTCACCAATTTAAAATATTCAAAACAGTAAACAAATTTTATATTTGGATAGAACATTTAGTTTGGTACATAATGTTGGGAATATGCCCTAGAGGCAATCATGTATGATGTTATTCCCATTGTATTCATAAAGTTATTAAGTTGTCCTTGTTTTGAACATCTGATATATGTCATTGAATATGTGATTCGATTGTGGAACTATATATTCATGTTGTTCATACTAATTGTCCTTGGTCGTTAAGGTTGTGCTGGACACACATCCTAGACTAATGTGAGTGTTGGCTGATGACACGGTTCCACTTGTCATGGGCATGGTGATGCCATTCCAACGTTCACGGACTTGGCTAAAGAGTTTAGCAAGTCGGACTGACCCACATTGAGATGCAACGATCAAGTCGTCATTTGCATGTCTCAATCAATGTAATCCTTAGACCTGAGGTTATCGCACAATCCGAGTTGTGGATCACCGACTTAGGTTCTGTCAAACGTTGTTCTGTGACAAGGCAACTATAAAGGCAGAGTTCGGGTCGAATGAAAAGCAAGCTGCGTGATGTGGATAATCAAGATGGGATTTTGCCCCTCCGAATGGAGAGATATTCTCTGGGCCCTCTCGAGTGATATGATTCAGGAAGCATGGCCATGCGCGACTCAGTTAAGTGTTAACTATGTCGGTTGACTAAGAGTTAGTCAGATGAATCACATATCACGGATCGAGAAGAGAGTTGAACTATTAAAGGGATGACGATGAATCGCCTATAGTTCGACAAGGTATATCGTGAGGCAAAAAGGACTAAGATGAATATCACATTGAAAGGTATGTCGTCATGACTCAATGGGACTTGGGAGTCGGCACGTTCTGCTAGGAGCCGCTACCGATTGATCGATTGGGAGTAGGACTCCAATCGTGTCCATGTCGCCATGAGCCTGCAGGGTCACACACTTAAGAGCGGGAGCAAGTATTGGTTGGGTTGGACCCGAACCGGAAATGGACTGAGTTAGTGAGTCGGACTCACAGAGGGAATGGGCCACAAGTGTTGTGCAGCCCATTACCGTACGCTATATAAAGAGGGGCGCAGGTTGCCCAGCGGGCAAGTAAGTCCACTCTCCCATGCGTTGGGAACCCTAGCCCCACTCAGTCCAGCCGCCGCACCGGACCTAGCAGTCCGCCGTCGGAGCTCCTCCTCGTACGTGTGGATACCGGCAGAGGTGCTGTACGTTCAGCACTTCGACGTTCGAGGGATTGGATCGGCCGGACCGGATCGTGGGACTGCACTGCCCCGACCCGACGCGCTACATCGATAATCCGCACCTGCGCGTCTAGTGGTAATACTCGTGGCCTTCTACCTCGGCTAGATCTTGGGAGCTTTGCGTAGGAAAAGTTTTCGTTTATCTCTACGCGCCCCAACACATAAAACATATTAAAAATGTTGAATTTGAAGTTGGGATGAATTACTTATGCATTTTTACAAGATTGGGTGCAAATCTGCCATTTTTTAGCTGCTAGGGACTTGAAAAAATTATTACAGGGGCTAGAATTAATTACCAGGGGCCTATGTGTGATTTTGAGAAGCTTTAAGTATCAAAACAAAAGAAAAATAAAAGATTTGGTTAATTGAGGGAGGGGGGGACTCGAACCCCTCCCCTCCTGCTGTGAGATTGGGGACAGAACCAGTGGGCTGAGCTGCTGTTTGCGGACAGAAGGGGAACTCGGGGGTATGAGGTGGGGTTTGAGGTGGTTAACTGAATTTGGCAGCATGTTAACTGAACCCGTGCGGATGGAAATAGCCAAAAAAAAAGGTGGAGTCTTTGCCTCCGTGAGGACTCGATCCAGGAACCTCCTGGTTGCAGCGCATAGGTGTGTTGCCAGTAGGGTAGTGTGCTGTTCGTGATAGGCAGTGGGCAGTGGGGGGGGGGATAAGATACAGCTAAGCTGTTTAACTGACAGCTAACTGCAGGTGCGGTGACAGATCGCTGCAAGGATCGATCCACGATGATCGCCTGGCCTGCTGCGGGAGGGCGCCGTGGGGTGCGGGTGCTCGAGGCGGAGGGAGGAGAGAGCGAGGGAAGGGGATCGCGGGGCCTCACCTCGATCGATCGAAGCAGGAGGAGGTCGGGTGCAGGTCGGGCAGCAGGGAGACGAGCAGAGGGCGACGGCGGCTTGGAGGGGATGGCGCCGGCGCCACGTTGGGTCCCCGTGGCCGCCGAGGGGACGAGGAGAGAGCCCGCGGTACGCCGTTTCCATTCCCGGCGTTGCGGCGGCCGGAGGGGGGGCCTAGGGCGGCGATCACCGGAGGGGAAGTGGAGCTTTTTCGGTGGGGTTCAGTAACAGAAGGAAGGGGACAGAGAGAAGAGGGATGGAGGTGGAAGAAGAGGTGGAGGCGGGGGAGAGAGAGGAGGAGGGATAAGGAAAGATGGAGGAAACCCTAGGGCACCGGGATGGTTCTTAAGGAGGGGGGAGAGGACGCACAGCCGTTGCCTGTTCTCTCTGAATACGTGGACACCATGGATGGTGATCGTACAGGAGGAGGAAGAAGGATAGAGAGCGAAGGGGTATGGGCGGAGAGGGAAGTGGGCTTGGGGGGAGAAAAAGAAAGGGCTGGGCCTCTCTCTCCTTTGCTTTGCTTTTATTTTTCTGTTCTATTTTTTTTTTTTTTGCTGATTTGGAAATAGGAAGAGAGATAGAAAGGGTTTTGATGGTGCAAAATTTCAGAATAACTTTGGTATTGACTAGTTATGTAATATTAACAACTTGTCAAGTTTTTTGGTTTTCAAAAGGTTCAAAATACAATGTTGTTTGTAATTTAATTTAAATTGGATGGATTTAATTATTAATTGCATTCTTTGAAACAAAATTTTAAATGGCATGAACCTTGGAGTTTGAAATAGAAACAACAAATTAGAATGTTTGGTAATTTGCACATATTCAATTGGGGTGTTGTTTGATGATTTGAATTTGAGTTTTGAATGCAATTTATATTAGGCGGATTATTAAATGACAAATAAGAGTTGAGCTTATTATTATTTCATGGAAACAATTGGAAGTGTTAATTGAACCATTTTATTTGGAGAGTTTTGTTTTGCAATTTTCATAACTTCAACATGGTTGTTGTTTGGAGGAAAATCATAATTGAATTTGAAAAGGGTTTGGTTATTGGATGCATTTTTATAGAAACAACACAACAGTTTTGAAATCACACTTTAATGGAAACAAACAATTGTTTTATTTTGAAATATCTTTTTAGAAATTGTAACATCACAAGTATGAAACAAAGGTTTGAAATTTGAGTTGAAATTCAAATAGAAAACAAAGGAAAACAAATGAAAACAGTTGGAAAACAAATGAAAACAGAGGAAAACAAAAGGAAAACAAGCAAAACAATTGCAATCAACATGATGCCATGATGCAAAACATAAAATAACAGAGAGCAAAACATTCTAATGGCTATTTTTCATACTTGGGATGTTACAAAACGCCCCCCTTGAAGGAATCGCGCCCCGAGATTCCTACTGAGAAAAGAAAGGCCCGGAAACTTCTTGTGACACGTGAAACACATCGTGCACCTTGGATAGACGTCAGGGAATTTGCAAACCACCGGAACATTTTCAAATAAAGGGAGAGGTTTTGTATGGAGGGTGTATAGCTGAATAGAACTTGATTCATTTGTAGAATAGACTATCTGGAATGTGGTGATTCAGGAATGCTTCCTCGAAACAACCCCAGGTGATAGGAATGCCAGCTCTCAAAGCCTGGAAGTTTTCGAAACAACAACAACCTTTCTGGCCAGATAGACTTGATATTTGGGAAGTTTTGATTAGACGCCGGTAGAAGAATTGTAGTGGAAAACAACAACAAGATTTCAACGGACGAAAAGGATGTTGAGAAGAACAGGATATCAACATCGGGGAAAACGAGAACAAAACTCCTGAGGTACTACGGAAAACCCATCCGGGCTTCTAAAGGATCAATATCTACTGCTTAAGGAATAGAGGATCTGCTTCCGGGGCTTACACGCCTCCGTTCTCAATCGTGAGTAGGCAACATGATAAATCATGACACAACCACCTCCATTCCTATGGTCTAGTAGATATAACCATCCTAGAGAAACCAGAATACGTGAAATCCTAACTTGAAAGTTTAGATGAGAAGAGAAAACAACGTTGCACTTCCTTACCAGAAAAGGGAGGGTGGGTGGGGAAAGAAGAAAAAGAACAGAATTCCTACTCTCACGTTTCATTTTTCCTATATAGCTACAAAATAGTTTCTAGACTCAACTGCGACCAGTAAAAAGGGATCCTACAGGCAGACAGGCTCTGATACCATTTGTCGCACCCGGACTTCTAAAGGATACTCGTTGTTCCGTTGAACAGTAGTAGATTGGATTACGGGGCTTACCGGCACCCGCGTCCTCTTACGAGTAGGCCAACATACGTATGTGTGACAACCAACCCCTATCTGTTCAGCGTCGACGTAAATTATCCCATAGAAATCAGGATACTTCCATTGACGTACTTCAAAACATACACACATGGTACGTCAACGGCATTGGAACAAGTGATATCACAACAGATCTCTACGACACAAAAGATTGAAATAAGTTGCAAATAGCTCTCATTAGAGCAGAGATAGCAAATACAATCATCCAGAGGACACATGTCCCAACATAACATCATTACATCACAGCGGAAGCATTCAACATGTCTGAGTACAGACAAGATCCAAATAGGCCTAAGAGGCCGGAAACGAAAAGACGGAGCCCATCCACGAAGTCTCGGATCCTGCCCGGGTCCGCTATCTACTCGTCAGCAGTCTCGTCATACTCCACGTAGTAGCCACCATGGGGATCTTCGGAAACGTCGTATGCGGAAACCACAGCCCCAAAGGGGTCAGTACATAAACGTACTGACAAGCAAGACTCACAGTTCACCAAAGTGTAACCCGTCAACACCAAGCACAGATGCTTTGGGTTCAACGGAAGGAAGGGGATATAAAAGATGCTGCAACTGGCTGCTCTAACCAACTACAGAACATACTACAACTGCCGGCTACCAGAAAGGAGATAAGATCGCGTATCGTAACCAACCTATAACTAACTCCAAACAAACCCATCCTGGATCTCGCCCCTTATCCAAAGAAGCAATCCGAGGATAACTCACATCGTTGAATTAATGATGGTTCAGATTATTGTGTCAATAAGCCTATTACTAGTCAAGTTGGTAAGCATTGGGTGGAAGGTCGTTAATCATTAGGTTTAAGTTGTCATGAGTACTTGTTAGCCAGTACTTTCACCAAGTAATCCATAACCGCGGAAAACACGGCTTCTCGAGAAGATTTTATCCCTGCAGGGTTGCACCAATTTGGCCGTACACGCAAGAATAACCCGCCAGATGGGATGTCTCCCACCAAGCGGGGCACTCTACACAACTCAACTCTTCTTCGCATCAAGCCCAAAGCACCTTGGGCGCACGGCTAATCGAGCCCAGAAGAAAATGGACCCTCATAGCACTCTAAGAACGCGTCCCCCTATATGCCGACTACGAAAGTTCCACCCGGGTACCAAGGGCTCGCAAGATCATGCATGCAGCAAATGGAAAACCCGAACTAAATGAGGTGATTTGCACGAGATGCGAATCAAGTCAAATTGAGGGGGGCGCCCATACTCGCTTCCCACATGCGGTTAGTGCGCTCATCATGGATCAGTAGACAAGACCCTTTTCCTATTAGGGTCGACACTAGCAGGCCTCAAAACCACACAGGGCCTCCTGCCGGTGCCTTATCATCAAATTATTATTTAACAATAACATTAGCATGATTGATTGATTAAACATCGAGCCCCCAGAACATAATAGAAATATAGTAACTGAAAGTAACGGGTAACAGACTCGAGCAAAACAACCTAAGCATGCTAGTAAGACACTGGCTCAAACAAAGGGGTTGTAGGAGTGGAGGTGAGGCAATATCAGGGTTAAGGGATTCATGTGATAGGTTCGTAACAGAAACAACTACACATAGGGCTAGCAAAATAGACAACGGAAAGTATCAGTAACCAAGGTTGAAAGGAACACAATGGTTCATGTGAGTGATAACTTGCCTGCAAACCCAGTAGCCTGGTACTGAGCTAACTCCTTAGAAGGGGTGTCGTAAGTATCGTCGGTCTCAACGTCGTCGTATATCCGGGAAAAGCAAACACACAATGCAGAGAGATAAACAATAAAGATCATGGCATAGTGCACAAACATGGGATGATGCATGACCATTTAATTGATGCATCAAAATAAACTAGTTGACAAGATAACAACATGATTAAATGGGCCCACATGCAATTGGATTGCATATGAAAAGCCCATGAATTATGGTTGAATTAATTGTTTTACAACTAATCATCATATGAAAGTGGATTAGCATGATGCATGGATGAGTAAAACAGCAAGATAACAACAATAGAAACAAATAGAAATAAGGTTTAACAAGTTTGGAATTTCAGTTATTAAATTAGGAAATTTTGGTTACTTAAAGGTGTTGCTCAAGCAATTGTTGTTTTCACCAATTTTAATTGTTCAAAATAGATAACAAAGTTCATATTTGAAAAGAACACCAAATTTTAGGTGGATTACATGTTTCACTTGTTGAAAAAGGATTTCAAATAACTTATTTATGAATTAAACAAGTTTAAGCAAGAATTAAATGAATTTAATTAAAACATGAACTTATTTGAATTTTTATTTGTGCAAAACATTGAGTGAAATTCATATTTGAAAAGGTTATGCTTTGATGGTTTGAAAACATATTTTATATGTCCCAAAAGAATTTAATTTGATCAAGTTATGAATTTAACAATATTAAATGATTTAAACAAGGTTTAAATCATTTAACCAATTTTAATTATTCAAAACATGAAACAAATTTTATATTTGGAAATGTGGTTTAATTTTGCATGGAAAACATATTTCATTTGTGGAAATTGGATTTAAAATGAGCAAGTTATTATTTTGGCAATTTTAAATGCAATAATTAAGAAACAGTTGTTTTCAGCAATTTAAATTATTCAAAACAGCAAACAAAATTTATATTTGGAAAGTACATGAAAAGTTGATTGGAAAACATATTTCATTTGTGGAATTTGGAATTTTTATGCCCAAGTTATGAATTTTGCAAATTTAAGTGATTTAAACAAGATTTCAAATTTTTCACCAATTTAAAATATTCAAAACAGTAAACAAATTTTATATTTGGATAGAACATTTAATTTGGTACAGAAAACATATTAAAAATGTTGAATTTGAAGTTGGGATGAATTACTTATGCATTTTTACAAGATTGGGTGCAAATCTGCCATTTTTTAGCTGCTAGGGACTTGAAAAAATTATTACAGGGGCTAGAATTAATTACCAGGGGCCTATGTGTGATTCTGAGAAGCTTTAAGTATCAAAACAAAAGAAAAATGAAAGATTTGGTTAATTGAGGGAGGGGGGACTCGAACCCCTCCCCTCCTGCTGTGAGATTGGGGACAGAACCAGTGGGCTGAGCTGCTGTTTGCGGACAGAAGGGGAACTCAGGGGGTGTGAGGTGGGGTTTGAGGTGGTTAACTGAATTTGGCAGCATGTTAACTGAACCCGTGCGGATGGAAATAGCCAAAAAAAAGGTGGAGTCTTTGCCTCCGTGAGGACTCGATCCAGGAACCTTCTGGTTGCAGCGCATAGGTGTGTTGCCAGTAGGGTAGTGTGCTGTTCGTGATAGGCAGTGGGCAGTGGGGGGGGATAAGATACAGCTAAGCTGTTCAACTGACAGCTAACTGCAGGTGCGGTGACAGATCGCTGCAAGGATCGATCCACGATGATCGCCTGGCCTGTTGCGGGAGGGCGCCGTGGGGTGCGGGTGCTCGAGGCGGAGGGAGGAGAGAGCGAGGGAAGGGGATCGCGGGGCCTCACCTCGATCGATCGAAGCAGGAGGAGGTCGGGTGCAGGTCAGGCAGCAGGGAGACGAGCAAAGGGCGACGGCGGCTTGGAGGGGATGGCGCCGGCGCCACGTTGGGTCCCCGTGGCCGCCGAGGGGACGAGGAGAGAGCCCGCGGTACGCCGTTTCCATTCCCGGCGTTGCGGCGGCCGGAGGGGGGCCCTAGGGCTGGGGTTCAGTAACAGAAGGAAGGGGACAGAGAGAAGAGGGATGGAGGTGGAAGAAGAGGTGGAGGCGGGGGAGAGAGAGGAGGAGGGAGAAGGAAAGATGGAGGAAACCCTAGGGCACCGGGATGGTTCTTAAGGAGGGGGAGAAGAGGCACAGCCGTTGCCTGTTCTCTCTGAATACGTGGACACCATGGATGGTGATCGTACAGGAGGAGGAAGAAGGATAGAGAGCGAAGGGGTATGGGCTGAGAGGGAAGTGGGCTTGGGGGGAGAAAAAGAAAGGGCTGGGCCTCTCTCTCCTTTGCTTTGCTTTTATTTTTCTGTTCTATTATTATTTTTGCTGGTTTGGAAATAGGAAGAGAGATAGAAAGGGTTTTGATGGTGGAAAATTTCAGAATAACTTTGGTATTGACTAGTTATGTAATATTAACAACTTGTCAAGTTTTTTGGTTTTCAAAAGGTTCAAAATACAATGTTGTTTGTAATTTAATTTAAATTGGATGGATTTAATTATTAATTTCATTCTTTGAAACAAAATTTTAAATTGCATGAACCTTGGAGTTTGAAATAGAAACAACAAATTAGAATGTTTGGTAATTTGCACATATTCAATTGGGGTGTTGTTTGATGATTTGAATTTGAGTTTTGAATGCAATTTATATTAGGTGGATTATTAAATGACAAATAAGAGTTGAGCTTATTATTATTTCATGGAAACAATTGGAAGTGTTAATTGAACCATTTTATTTGGAGAGTTTTGTTTTGCAATTTTCATAACTTCAACATGGTTGTTGTTTGGAGGAAAATCATAATTGAATTTGAAAAGGGTTTTGTTATTGGATGCATTTTTATAGAAACAACACAACAGTTTTATTTTGAAATATCTTTTTAGAAATTGTAACATCACAAGTATGAAACAAAGGTTTGAAATTTGAGTTGAAATTCAAATAGAAAACAAAGGAAAACAAATGAAAACAGTTGGAAAACAAATGAAAACAGAGGAAAACAAAAGGAAAACAAGCAAAACAATTGCAATCAACATGATGCCATGATGCAAAACATAAAATAACAGAGAGCAAAACATTCTAATGGCTATTTTTCATACTTGGGATGTTACATACGTTCAGAACGTCCCCGCCACGAAGGGAGCCAAGGTGGAGGATCGAATCAACCTGCCCAGTTGGAGCAACCGAGCTCCCACCGGGCAGAACTGGCGGACCAAGCCGTCCATCGACAGCAACCTGAAGTAGATGGACGAGCGCCTCGCCTATCTGGCCGGAGAAGGGCTCAAGAGCGACGACCCAATCGCTTGCTGGATCTCCAAGCGGGTGCTTCCGCTCCAGCACCGCGTCCACCCCATGTGCTACATGGGCGGCCCCGCGACTGTACTCGGACAACTACGTTCGAGCTCAGCAACGCGGATGTCGCCGCTCATGCGCGGTCCATCATGACCACTGGCCTCAGGGACAATTGGCAGTATGGCTTCATCCCATACAGCCGTACGAAGCCAATCGAGCGGGTATGTACTCCTTATCCTATTTCTTGTATGCATGTTCCGAGTAGATAGCCTTCTCATTTTGCAGCGACTAGTATTTGCGCTCTGCGTCGAGTAGGACACTTAGCAGAACTGCTTAGGCTTAATGTGCTTTATGTTTGCACGCCTTGCCGAGCAGCACACAGAGTAGCACTGCTTAGGCCTAATGTGCTTTATGTTTGCACGCCTTGCCGAGTAGAATACGGAGTAGCACTGCTTAGGCTTAATGTGCTTTATGTTTGCACGCCTTGCCGAGTAGGGTGCCTCTGTGCTACTCGACTAACCTGTGATGTTTCTCTATTCTTCAGGTCCTTGCTCGCCAGCTCGCTGAGAGCATGGAACGCTTCGAGGACAACTGGTCGGAGCACCGAGAGGAAGACGACCAGGTCTCCTTCGAGACCGCGGACAAGCTCAACCTCCCTCATGCCGCTCAGACGGAGAAGCATCACGTAGATGCGTCTGTCCGTGATTGGTCCGAGGATGATGACGAAGGTAATTGAGCTCATCCTGTCTGGTCGCAAGCCGCGCTACCCAATTTCCTCTTGCTTCTGAGCTGTTTTTCTTCTTCCCAACTTCGCAGGTGGCGCTGATGCTGAAGAGGAAGACGAGGAGGAGGACGGGGAAGCCCTTGTCGTCAAGCCGCTCTCGGTCGCTGCTCCTCTTACCCGCAAACGGACGGGTAGCGGTGCTCAGGAGCCCCCCGCCAAGAAGAAGAAGACAGCCGGGAAGACGACCAAGAAGACCGTGACGAGAGGAGGACGGACAATTCCTACCCGTAAAGGGTAAGCACTTTCTCCTTAGTTATGCGACTCTGCTGCCGCAAATTCCCAATTCTCTTACTTCGTTGCTTCTTCTCGATTTCCTCTGTCCTTCTCTTTTCTCTGAACATGTTTCTTTCTCCAGAGCCCCCTTGGATGCTGACGCCGCTTTCGCGCCCACCAAGACTAAGAAGAAATCCGCCATTGACGTCGATAATCTCATCGACCTCGACGATGAGAATGAAGCCGCACCGCAGGGCGGAACGCGTGCGTCCTCTCCCCTAAAAGGAGACGACTCCGACGATGCTCGGTACATGGACAGCGACGCCCACGACACCGAGCAGGAGCAGCAGGCCCACGCCGATCAGGAAGCGCGGGACGCTGATCGCGACGCGAGGCCACCTTCTCCTCCAGCCACCACGGCCGAGGAGAACTTAGAACAAGATTCCGAGAAGCACGATGACACCGCCCTTGAGCGGCAAGAAGAAGACCAAGAGCAGCCAGCGACAGGGGCTGCTGAGCACGACGACCCCGCGGCCCAGCCGCGGGTAGAAGGACAAGATGCCACACAGCAAGACCCCGCTGCCGAGCAGCGGGTTGAGATAATTGATGAGATGGAGCAATACCCTCTGAGCGACGCGCAACCAGACGCCGCCCAGGGTAGCGCTCAGACGGATGCTGCAGCGGGTAGCGCGCCCTTGGCGCCGCCAACCTAGCAAGGCACTTCCTCCACCGCGCCAAACTCCCCATCAACGAAGAAAACCAAGACAACATCCAGCCCTCCGGCCAATCAGCCTATCAAGAAGATCAAACAGGAAGCCGTTGACAAGAAGGCCGCCGAGAAGCAAACTTCTGGGAACCAGGCCACCGAGAAGCCAGCTGGCCAGCCAGAGGGCACTGTCCGCAGGAATCCCTCGCGTAGCGGTACGCGTGGTGCTGCCACGATGTAGCCGCCAAGACCAACTGCCAAGCCCGGCCAGCTCACCATCCGTGAACCTGACGCGGCTGCTGATACCGCCGCAGGATCCAGCTTCCCGGATCCACCCACCTTCCCACCTTATATGGTGAAGATGAGCCAGCAGCACAGCATCCCAATGACCTCAGTCGAGAAGAAGCTCGCTATTAGGAGGGGCAAACAGGCTACGCCGGTGGACTCCAAGCCTCTAGCCAGGAATAAGGACCGATCCGTCTCGATCTACTCGCGCGAGGTTGCGGAAAACAAGGTAACGTCCACGGGCCTCGAGCAGATAGTCGACCGGGTTGGATTTATTGACGCTGAGTGGGACAGCGAAGTCCTTGGCAACACGAACTGGCACGGCACGTCCTTGGGCGATTTGGATCACATGCGCGTGGACTGGAACAAGGCGGACATGGGTTATAAACCCATGACCATCTCGTCCAATACCAGCACGCTCGCCGCCAAGCTGTTCGTCCATCGCAAGGCCGCAGAGGATATCGAACAGACTTACGCGGTAAGCTTTGCTTATTCGTCCCGAGTTGCATTTTCCTTCTCTCCTATTCTTCTCCTTCTTCTTGTCCATCTCCTAGTCCCCGAGATTCTGGCCGAGTAGGCGGGTACTCAACCGAGTTGCCGCCTTCTCGGGTTGAATCTTCACGACTTTGCCTGATTCTTTTTCTTTCTTCCTCTCAGAATTTCCTTCTGAAAAGAACCAACCTGTACCGGCGGCTGCTATGGAACCACAGCATCGCTAGGAGGAGTCTCGAAGCCCTGGAATTGGAGCGCACGTCCGATGAGGCGGCGGAGAAGGAGGTCATGGACAGCGCCCTCAAGCTTTCCGAGATCGAAAGTAAGCTTGTAGCTACGCGGTTCCCGCGTTTTATGTTTACGCCCGCTGTTGCTTTCTGCTCAGTCCGACTCCTTTCTGCAGGCAAGTTTAAGACCCTGGCCGAGGAGCACTCCAACTGCCGCGCCTTCGTCGAGAGCGGCCAAACTACAATCAAGAGGCTGGAAGGTGAGTTGATGTCTTCTCGGCTTGATTTCTTGCTTTCATCTTTGCTACTCTGCTGACCGTGCTTTTCTTTTCACGGAAGATCATAAGAAGTTTGTCGAGGAGCATCTCGACTGTCTCAAGCCTGCTGAGGTGCAGCAGCAGCTTGCAAGCCTTGAGGTGGAGTTCAAGAACAGGCACCTCTCCGAGATGGAACCATTGCAGGTCCAGCTGCGAACTGCTCTCCAAAAAGCCATTGATCTAGCTGGCGAGAGAGATAAAGCAGTGGCCGAGAAGAAGAAGACCGAAGCAGCAGCTGCGGCCAAGCAAAAGGCTCTCGAGCTGGAATGCAAGACGCTGAAGGAGAGCAACTCGGATCTTATGCTCCAGCTGGCGCAGTTCCGGAAGATAGAGGAGAAGCATGTTGCTGACGAAGAATTATGGAAGAACAAGCTGCAGGCGCTACTCTACGACCTGAATAGTAAGTGCTTGCTTCTCCGCCCTTCTCTTGTTTCTTGCGCTTCTCCGCTGCTCGGTTTATTTTTCTACTCGGCTTCTGTTTCTGATCTTCTCGATAGCTCTTTCAGAAATCTTCCCCGACCTCGAGACATCTTGTAAGCCTGCCTTGGCGAAAGCCCGAGCAGCTCGCCTCGAGAAGGGCGAACCCACGGACACCAAGGCAGAGATCGAAGATAGCATCATAGTCATGTAGGGGCAGCTTCAGCGCTTAAGTGGTGTGGGCACCGATCTGGTGCGCACTGCCTTCAAGCTCCATGCTTTGTTCTGGCCTAAAGACTCCGCGCCAAAAACTATCCGTGGACTTGCCGCGAAGCTGAATGGCGTGAAGGCCGAGCTGAAGAAATGGAGGGCGTCCGGAGCTCGGGCAGGCGCTGATATGATGCTGCTGTTCATCACCAGCTGGTATGAGAACCTCAACTTGCAAGTTGTCCGCGAGATGCGTGAGGACTCCAAGTGGGAGACGGACTCCGATTGCGTGGCTCTCCGCCAGGCCGTCGCGTACGAGGTCGCCCAGTACGCAGGCACCGCGCACATCATCGATGGTCTCACCGAGCCTGACACCGAGGTGGACGAAGGCGATGATGACGACGAGGACGAAGACGAAGATGCCACCGAGTCTGAAGGCCTGAGAAGCTTCGAGAGTGCGCGCCACCAGACCGGGAAGGGGAAGGCCGCGGTCGTCGCAGACAGCGAAGGGGAGACCGAGAGCGTGGAGATGACTATCGACACCGCGGCCCTCGAGTTCGGCACCTCATCAGGTGCGGCTCTCGACGACACGGCGCGACTCCGCGCTCAGACTGCGGCCTCCACCTCGGCTACGGACGTCACCTCTGAACAAGCTGCTACCGAGCCAGACGCGGATGCTGCGAAGACCGACGCCGCCAACTCGGAGGTTGATGCTGCTAAGGCCAGCGCTGAAGCTGAAGCCTCCAAGGCCAACGCTGACCCTGAAGCCGCCAAGGCCAGCGCCGAGAACACTGCTGCTTCTACTTGATTACCTCCTGCAACTTTACTCTTGAAACTTTTATCAGATCCCCGGGATGCCGGGTGCAGATGTACCGAAACAATCATGCCTGTCGTTTGCTACTCAGTTTTATTCACGTTTGATATTTTAACTTAGTCAATTTGAGCAACTTTGGCTTGATGCCGGGTTGCGTTATCATGCGAGTCCCCGAGTTGCATTTCTTATTCACTCTTCCTTTGTATCTCAGCTCTTACCCGCAACTTGTTGCTTTTTTGGTATTCGAGTCACAAGAATTCAAAGTTGAAGTTGCAAATACTTAGCCACTTAGAAATACTCATAGTAACGCAGCCCACCACTTAGCCGAGAAGAAGTTAACAAGAACAACAGTAAAAGACATCCTACTCGGTTCCTGCACTTTTTCTTTCCTTAGTAATTTTTCTTGAGCTCATTGACCTTTTGCTTGTTCTCTTGCTTGCCATGAAGCCGGGTTTCGGACAGCAGCAGAGTCGAAGAGTTGGCATGTAGGTTTAAACACAATACTAGATGTACTCGTGAAATTTTAAGCAGAGCAACCGAGTGGACAAAAGTAAAGCCGGGTAGTCCCCGAGCTGAATTTCAGATTGCAGGGTAGAATTTTAACTCGGATAAGAGAGTACATACACATCTTTGCTCATGAATGAAAGCGACGAAGTAGGGCTACATTCCAAGGGCGCTTGGATTCCTCCCCAGCTTTATCTACCCTGTTCTCCTGTGATGGACGCATGTCCACGAGATAATAGGCATCATTGTGCAGCGCTTTGCTCACAATGAAGGGCCCTTCCCATGGAGGGGACAATTTGTGCATCCCGGTTGTGCGTTGCACAAGCCTGAGGACCATGTCTCCTTCTCGGAAAACCCTTGGGTTCAGCTTTCGGCTATGATAACGCCGCAGGTTTGGCTGGTAGATAGCTGAACGTGACAGAGTGAGCTCTCTTGCTTCTTCGAGCAGGTCAACGTCATCTTCTCGAGGTTCTCTCGCCTCCACCTCAGTGTAGAGGGTTACTCGGGGGAGTCATGCTCTAAGTCTATTGGCAACACGGCCTCAGCCCCGTATACCAAGAAGAATGGTGTGTAGCCGGCTGACCGGTTAGGGGTAGTCCTTAGACTCCACAACACCGCTGGCAACTCGTCTAGCCAACACCCAGGTGTTTTCAGCAGCGGCTCAATCAGCCTTGGCTTTATGCCTGCTAGCACCATGCCATTTGCTCTTTCCACTTGCCCATTGGAGGCGGGATGCGCAACAGACGCAACATCTAGTCGGATGTGCTTATCTCTGCAGAACCGCACCATTGCCCCTTCTGCGAAATTTGTGCCGTTGTCGGTGATGATGCTGTGCGGGTAGCCGTATCTCAGGATCACATCCTTTAAGAATTTCACGGCTGTAGCTCCATCGCACTTCCGAATAGGCTTCACTTCAATCCACTTGGTGAACTTGTCCACCATGACCAAGATGTGTGTCATGTTGCCTTTAGCCGGCTTGAATGGGCCAACCATATCCAGGCACCATACAACAAACGGCCATGTGATAGGAATTGTTTTCAGCTCGGACGCGGGCATGTGAATCTTACTCGCGAACATCTGGCAGCCATTGCACTTCCTCATGATGTCTTCAGCTTGCTGCAGAGCTGTGAGCCAGTAGAAGCCATGCCGAAAAGCTTTCTTGACCAATGCCCGAGAAGATGCGTGGTGCCCGCATTCTCCTTGGTGTATTTCCAACAGAATTTCTCCTCCTTCTTCTAGGTCCACACAACGTTGCAGCACGCCGGTGGCACTTCTTTTATGCAGCACATCTCTGAATATAGTGTAGCCCTTGGATCTCCTCTGAATCTGCCTTGCGGCCACCTCATCTTCTGGCAGAGTACCGTCCTTTAGGAAGGATAATATGGGCATGGCCCAACTCGGCGTCTCCCGTGTGGGAAACACTGGTTCGTCCACTTCCATTGGGACAGGCACCTCTGGCGGCTCTTTAGGGTTGGGAGCACTTCTTTGGAGCCCTGAACGATTGGCAAGGAACTCCTCAATGAATGCGACAGTCCCCGGGTTAAGGACAGCAGTCCCCGAGTATGGAGTGGCGGTCCCCGAGTAGGGAACGGCAGTCCCCGAGTAGGGAGCGGCAGTCCCCGAGTAAGGAGCGCCAGTCCCCGAGTAGGGAGGGCAGTCCCCGGGTTCTCTGCTGCATTCTCCCAGTCAATCTCCATCGGAACGGATTCTTCACTTGGCAGAGAAGGAACAAATATGGATTCCGAGTTGGGAGATGGCTTGATGGATGGCTTCCTCAAGTGCTCTAAGGCAACTCCCGCCGGGATGGATTGCCGAGAAGATCCCAACTTGGACAGCTCGTCTGCTGCTTCATTCTCTGCTCGGTGGATATGCTGGAACTCGCAGCCTTCGAAGAATCCAGTCATAGACTGTACCAGGAAGCGATATGATGCCATGTTGGCATCTAGAGCATCCCAAGTGCCAAAGACTTGCTACACCACCAGGTCTGAATCGCCATATCATATAATGCGCCGCACTCCAACCTCCTTGGCT
The DNA here is from genome assembly GCA_028641055.1 of Alopecurus myosuroides. Taxonomy (NCBI): domain Eukaryota; kingdom Viridiplantae; phylum Streptophyta; class Magnoliopsida; order Poales; family Poaceae; genus Alopecurus; species Alopecurus myosuroides. Next base: position 190,754,195 of record CM054059.1, on the reverse strand, counting down.
ACTCGCAAGCCGTGCACCACTGCCTCGTACTCCGCTACGTTGTTGGACGCCTTGAAATGAATCTGCAGCACGTACTTGAGTTGATCTCGCTTGGGTGACGTAAGCACTACGCCAGCACCAAGGCCTTCCTTCACCTTCGAGCCATCAAAGTGCATCTTCCAGTAATTGGAAACTGGAGCAGGAGGTTCGTACTGCACCTCAGCCCAATCCACCAGAAACTCCGCCAGAATCTGAGACTTGATGGCTTCTCTTCTCGCATACGCGGGGGCGTACGCGGCCAACTCGATTGCCCACTTGGCTACTCGGCCACTCGCCTCCTTGTTGCCCATGATATCCGAGATGGGAGCAGAGCTCATAACCGTGATGGGATGCTCTTGGAAATAGTGCTTTAGCTTCTTGGCGCCCAGGTACACGCCATAGGTCATCTTCTGGTAATGCGGGTAGTTCTGCTTGGAGCTGGATAGCACTTCGCTGAGGTAGTACACTGGGCGCTGCACACTCTTGCCTTCTTCTTCTCGCTCCACCACAATCACCACACTGACTACTCGGTTGGTGGCAGCGATGTACAGCAGCATTGGCTCCTTGTGTAGCGGACTAGCCAGGATGGGAGCGCTAGCCAGCATTGCCTTCAGCTCATTGAATGCCACATCCGCCTGCGGAGTCCAGACAAACTTGTCACTTTTCTTCATCAGCTGGTACAGAGGCAGGGCCTTCTCGCCCATTCGGCCCAGGAAACGGCTCAGAGATGCCAAGCAACCAGTGAATTTTTGCACATCCTTCAGGGATCTCGGCAAAGACATGCTCTCAATAGCTTTTATCTTTGAAGGATTGGCTTCAATGCCCCGACTAGACACCAGAAAGCCGAGTAGCTTACCAGCCGGGACGCCAAAGGTGCATTTACTCGGGTTCAGCTTCATTTTATACTTGCGCAAGTTCGCAAAGGTTTCCTCAAGGTCAGCAAGAAGAGTATGTGTTTTATTCGTTTTGATGACAATGTCATCTACGTACACCTGCACATTCTTGCCGAGCTGATCGTGCAAGCATTTCTGCATGCACCGCTGATAAGTAGCACCCGCATTCCGCAACCTGAAACACATGACACGATAGCAATAAGCCCCGTACGGGGTAATGAAAGTAGTCTTTATTTGATGAGCAGGATTGAGAGCTATCTGGTGGAAACCAGAGTAGGCATCTATGAAAGACAGCAGTTCACAACCAGCAGTGGAATCGATCACCTGATCGATGCGAGGTAGCGGAAAGGGATCCTTAGGGCATGCTTTGTTCAAGTCGGTGTAGTCGACACACATGCGCCATGCAGTGGCAGCCTTGGGGTCCTCCTTCTTCTTCTCGACCATGACCGGGTTGGCTAGCCAATCCGGATGCAGCACCTCCATGATGAAATTGCTTATCAGCAACTTGGTGATCTGGTCGCCAATGGCCTTCCTTCTCTCATCTCCGAAGCGGCGCATAGCCTGCTTCACTGGTTTGGCGTCAGGACGCACATGTAACGAGTGCTCAACCAACTCCCTCGGGACTCCTGGTAAATCTTCATTGGACCAGGCGAACACGTCCCGATTCTCACGGAGGAAGTGGATGAGCTCGCTTTCCTATTTCTCTGCCAACCCGGAGCCAATGATGGCTACGCGGTCGGGGAACTCAGGGTCGACCTGGACCTTCTTTGTCTCTTGGGACGCTTGTTACGCGGTCCCGTGCTGGGTACTCGGCACGCCCTGCGCACCAGCTTGCGTGGATTGCGCCATAGCCACCACCTCGTACATCTTCTTCTTCTCGGCAGCAATCACCATAGACTCCGCCAACTGAGAGCCAGCAGAGGCACACTCCATGGACTTCTTGTAATCACCAGAGATGGTAATCACGCCATTGGGACCAGGGATCTTCATCTTCAGATATGCCGTGTGGGTAGAGGCCATGAACTTGCTCAGAGCAGGCCTGCCGAGTAGAGCGTGATAGGGGCTCTGATGATCAACCACCTCGAACTGCAGGCGCTCTGTGCGGCAGTTCTCCCTTGTGCCGAATAGCACATCTATCCACACTCGGCCAATCGGGTTGCACGAGACTCCCGGCACAATGCCATGGAAAGTGGTCTTGCTGGGTAGCAGCATGTTCTCGGCCAGCCCAAGCTTCTCGAGTGTGTCTCTGTACACAATGTTGATGTTGCTGCCGTTGTCGATTAGCACTTTGCTGAACCTCACATTCTTTTCGGGACCCAAGAAGGTGGGATCCACCACCAAGGCGTAGCTACCCGGGTTGGGCATTACCTTGGGATGATCTACTCGGGACCACTTGATCTCTTGGTTGCACCAATGCATATAGTGAGGAACTGTAGGGATCACGGCATTGACCTCCATGGCACGCCTGTGCTGTGACTGCTTGTCGACAGGCTCTGAAGTGAAGATCATGTAGCTCTCATGGTGTTCTTGGTACTGGTTGCGGCCTCCACCCTCATTGTTGCCGTTGTTGTTGCTCTGGTAGTTGTTGTTGCCTCTGTTGTTGTTGCGGTTGTAGTAGTTGTTGTTGTTGCGGTAGCCCTCATTGTTGAAGTGACGGTTGGCTCCTAAAGCCACTTGGTTCACGTTCTCTCTTCTCGGAAACACTGGCGGCCGAGCTGCGGGTGCGCGGCCAGGCTGCACATTGGCGTTTGCAGCTGGCAGAGGAGGAGGAGGAGGCAAGCCTTCATTCTTGATCAGATCCCACCACTCGCACTGTCGGGTAGTGTGGTTAGCAGGCGTTGAGGGGTGCTGAGTGTGGAAACTGCATGGGCCATCCTTCATGTCGTCAAAGACGAACTTCCTCGTCTGCTCCGAGTTGCCGCTACCCGACTGAGGAGCACGGAAAGGTTTCTTGTTGCCTTGGCCCTCGTTCTGGTTCTGCCCGTAGGCTCCAGCAGGTTTCTGCCTTTGGCTACCCCCAGCTCCAACAGCCACTGCATTCACCTCCTCGGGGTCATACCGAACGTCTATTCGGTCACCCCTGCGCTTGTTGCGGAACTCCTTGCGCTTGTTGCTGTTGAAGTTTCTTCTCGGCTCGGAGGAGTCCATCAGGGGCTGGGTAGGATCACCGAGTGCATACTGATCTACAATCTTGATGGTCTCCGCCAGAGTGTTTGGCATCTCCCTTTGCAACCTTTGCCACAGCATACTGCCATGTCTGCAACCCTGCGCAAACCAAGTAATGGCCTGGGCTTCATTCACACCTTCGCAGGTGTTCCGCAATGTGCTCCACCGAGTAAGGTACTCGCGGTCCGTCTCGTCTTCTCGCTGCCTGCAAGCGGACAGCTGCTGTGGCCTATTCGGCCTCTTGTAGGTGCTGGTGAAGTTGCTGACGAAGGCGTCCGAGAAATCTAGCCAGAAATTTATGCTGTTCTTGGGCAAGTTGTTGAGCCAAGTGCGAGCTGGACCCTCTAGCATCTGCGGGACGTACCGCACTGCCCATCTCCTGTTGCCGCCCGCGATGTGGACTGCGGTGACATAGTCATTGAGACAATCCTCTGGCTTGGTGCTTCCGTTGTAGCTCTTGGTGCCCCTTGCGAGCTGGAAGTTCTTCACGGACGGCTCGTTCATGATGCGAGGGCCAAAGCACTCGGGGCCAGGAGGACCCGTGTTCTCCAGCCGCACCGACAAGCTGATCCGGTCCAGCTGGTGCCTTGCATCTCCAGGCGCCAACACGCGCTCGCCCACACGATCCAGAATGGCATAGCCAGCCATCCCCATGGCCGAATCGCAATCATCATATCGGTCCACCTGCACAGCTGCAGGCTGCTCCACCGGGTTGGCGGCTGGCGCCACTGCGCGCGGCTGCTGCCTCTGCCGAGTAGGCTGAGCGACGGGGTGCTGAGAAGGACCTGGGCGCTCTCCATCTCGGGCCTGGCTTTGAGCTTTATGGGCTTGAAAGCCTGCTCCTGCAGCGTTGTGTTTCTGACCGGACTGTCGCGGCACAGCGAGCTATTTCGCGGCGACAGCCGGGTCGTACACCTGCATTTGCCTACCCTTGCCGGAATGCCCACTCCGGCTTTTCTCACGGCTAGGATGCGGAGATGAGGCCTGATCGTTAGATCTGGCCACGTGCGAGTGCACCACCTGAGAAGCTCCAGCACCCGGGTTGGCTTTTCGGAACTCCTCGTTCTGCCTAGCAGCCTCTAGCACCAACTCGTTCAGCCTCTCCTGTTGCCTAACGTGCGCGTCGCCAACTAGATGCGGCAACTCGGCAGCTACGGCCTCATCAGCTCTAAGTGTTTTGGCGGGTGTGTTGTATCTGGGTCGGGTGGAGGTGTTTGCGGTGGCGGACTGACTAGGAGCCTCTACGACCGTTGCCATCTCGGCTCCTAGGTTTTGACGCGTAGCACCTACTTTGCTAGCTCTCCTAACAACTGGTGTGAAACCGTGAGACTTGTTGTACTCAAGCTGATCTAAGCTGAGCTCTAGCCTGATCTTCTCCAACTCCGCCTGCTCAGCGAGCAGCTCCTGGCGCTGCCGGTCGAGCTACGCCTTCATGGTCAGGAGCTCGAGGTCAGTGGGAGGCGGCATGCCCGTCCGTGCAGCGGACGCAGGGATCGTCGGAGTAGTGGAGAGCGGAAGGTTGCACTCCTTCTCGTAAGGCTTGTGCGTCTTCCCGCCAGCACTAGAGCCAGCAAGATCCTCGACGACAGCCGCAGCGGTAGCAGCTGCGCCCTTCCCGGCGTCCGCAGCCAGGCCAGCTACCATCACCACCGCAACGTCCGCGGAGCGGCCCAGCGGCCTCCCGCGTGCGGCGATAACGGCAGGTGGATCCTCCGCGTCATGCACCAGCTCGGGGTACTCGCGGTCGATGACGGTGGCGATGTAGACGAGGTGCGCGCCGAAAGAAAGCACCGTGCCGCCCTCCGGCATGGCCCTGCCGCCGAAATCTCCGGTGTTGTCGGTGACGAAGTCGAAGGAGCCGAATCTGTGGACAAGGCCACAGACCACGCGCTCTCCAGTAGCAGAAATCGATCCCGTCCGAACGGAAACTCCAACCAGCGCCGCTGGTTGCCCCACGGTGGGCGCCAACTGTCGTGGTGTTGTCACGACAGATGCCATAGGATGGCTAAAGATGTGGGGACGAAGGACGCTGGAGGCGCTCGGGGAGGGATCACGCGACGAGTAGACGCGTGAAGGATGAAACAACCACTGCAAACAACACGATCTACCCAGGTTCAGGGCCCTCGTGAGGAGGTAAAACCCCTACTCCTGCCTTTCTCTCTGTATTCTGATGTCTCACCGAGTAGCCACAATACAATGGTTCTTGCTATCGAGTAGCCACTCTTCCCTCTGTGGGACGAACTAGGTCAAGAATCTCTACGTAGTGTGCAATCTAGGTCAGCATCCCCCGCGCAGGAGGGGGCAGGGCACCTTATATACTCGGTGCCCAGCCGGATACAGCCAAATACAAACAGGTGTCGACATTGTGTGCACACCGTCCTTCTTCTGAGTTCCCGCTGACAACTTTGGCTTCTAGATTTGTCCCGGTGCGGAAAGTCGTTGGGCAAAACCAAGTGTTCAGTCTGTTATCACTGTGGCGAACACAGAGTAGGTCCCCCCTATCCTGCGACGCCCTGCTGACACACTGTCGCTGTCAGGCACGCCGTCCTCAGATGAACAGTGCTATGAACAGTGCCAAGTACGGACCCGGGATACGCGGGATTCGGTGTCAGAACGGCTCCTTTGACTTCTGGCCCGAGTAGGTTCCCGCCATTTCTACTCGGACCAGCTCTACTATTCGGAGGACCATAACTCTCTTGATTCATCCTTCTGGCTGTCTAGGTGTGAGACCAGGTAGCAGTCGACCGGGTAGCGAGTACCAGGTAGCCGGCTACTCGGCCAAACATCCCTTCTGATCTTGCCTTTAGCACTTGCCTTTACCCTACTCGGGGGTAACCCCCCGACACGTGCGTCCGCAGCTCGGGCAGGCGCCGATCTGCTACTCCTCTTCATATGCAGCTGGTATGAGAACTTAAATCTCGACACTATCCTTGAGCTGCGCTGGGACTCGAAGTGGGAGTCCGATTCCGACTGCATGGCTTGCCGCAAGGCAGTCGCGTACGAGATCGCCTCCTACACGGACACTGCTATCTTCCTCGACGATCCCACCGAGCCTGACACCGAGGTGGAAGGCGAGGATGAAGATGAGGATGAAGACGAGGACGAGGACACCGAGTCGGATGACTTGGGTTGCTTTGAGAACACATGTGCCGAGAAGGGGAAGGGCAAGGCTGCCGCGGGTAGCGACGAGGAAACCGAGAGCCATGATGCCACCATCATCGCCGAGATGATGACTTAGGGTCCGGCTCCCGAGCTGGGCTCCTCTTCTGGCGCGACACTCGACGACGCGGCGCTACCCCGCACTCAGTCCAATGCCTCTACATCAGCTACCGATCCCATCTCGGTGGCCACTGCCACCTCCGAGCAAGCTGCTGCCAACCCTGAAGCGGATGCCGCCAACACCAACTTGGAGAACACTGCTACTTCCAACTAGTTTACTCCTGAAACACTTATGCTGCAAACTCTTATCAGATCCCCGGGATGCCGGGTGCATATGTATTAAACAATTATCTTTCCCGTTGCTACTCAGTTTTTATTCCGTTTTGATGTTTTATACTTAGTATTTGAGCAATTCTGGCTCGATGTCGGGTTGCGTTATCATGCAAGTCCCTGAGTTGCATTTTTCATCCACTCTTCCTTTTTATCTCAGCTCTTACCTGCAACTTGTTGCTTTGTTGGTAGTCGAGTCACAAGAGTTCAAAGTAGGAGTTTCAAATACTTAGACGCTTGGAAAAATTCATAGTAACGCTGCCCACCACTTAGCCGGAAAGAAAAAACAGCAAAAAAGCACTCTACTCGGTTGCCACACGCTTCCTTTCCTTTGCAATTTTTCATGTGTTCATTGACTCGTTGGCTTGTTCTCTGGCTTGCCATGAAGCCGGGTTGCGGACAGCAGCAGAGTCGCAGAGTGTCCGGTGAGTTTAAACACACTACTTTGTATGCTTTTGAAATTCTGAGTGGTTCAACCGAATAGACAAAGTAAAACAGAGTAAACACAAGGAACAGTTTGGACGAGGGCAGTCCCCGAGTTCAATTTCAGATTGCAGAGTAGATGTTTAACTCGGATAAGAGAACACATACACATTTTTGCTCACGAATGAAAGCGACGGAGTAGAGCTAAATTCTAGGGGCGCTTAGATTCCTCTCCGGCTTTATCTGGCCTGTTCTTCTGGGATGGCTGTGCGTCAACAAGGTAATAGGAATCATTGTGTAGAGCCTTGCTCACAATGAATGGCCCTTCCCACGGAGGAGATAGTTTGTGCATCCCGGCTGTGCGCTGCACGAGCCTAAGCACCATGTCTCCTTCTCGGAAAACCCTTGGGTTCACTTTCCGGCTATGATAACGCCTCAAGTTTTGCTGGTAAACAGCTGATCGTGAGAGAGTAAGCTCTCTTGCTTCTTCTAGCAGGTCAACGTCATCTTCTCGAGCTTCTCTCGCCTCCGCCTCAGTGTAGAGGGTTACTCGGGGGGAGTCATGCTCTAGGTCAATTGGCAACACGGCCTCAGCCCCATAAACCAAGAAGAATGGTGTGTAGCCGGTTGACCGGTTAGGGGTAGTCCTTAGACTCCACAACACCGCTGGCAACTCGTCTAGCCAACACCCAGGTGTTTTCAGCAGCGGCTCAATCAGCCTTGGCTTTATGCCTGAAAGCACCATGCCATTTTCTCTTTCCACCTGCCCATTGGAGGCGGGATGCGCGACAGACGTGACGTCTAGTCGGATGTGCTTATCTCTGCAGAATCTCACCATGGCACCCTCAGGAAAATTCGTGCCGTTATCCGTGATGATGCTATGCGGGTAGCCGTATCTCAGGATCACATCCTTCAGGAAACTCACAGCAGTGGCTCCATCACATTTCCGAATAGGCTTCACTTCAATCCACTTGGTGAACTTATCAACCATGACCAAGATGTGAGTCATGTTGCCTCTAGCCGGCTTGAAGGGACCAACCATATCCAGGCACCAAACTGCAAATGGCCAAGTAATGGGAATGGTTTTCAACTCGGAAGCAGGCATGTGGATCTTACTTGCGAATCTCTGGCAGCCGTTGCACTTCCTCACGATATCTTCAGCTTGCTTCAAAGCAGTGAGCCAGAAGAAGCCATGCCGAAAATCCTTCTTGACTAGAGCCCGAGAAGAGGCGTGATGCCCGCATTCCCCTTGATGTATTTCTACCAGAATTTCTTCTCCTTCTTCCGGTTCCACATAGCGTTGCAACACGCCAGTGGGACTTCTTTTATGCAGCACTTCTCTGAAGATGGTGTAGCCCTTGGATCTTCTCTGAATTTGCCTTGCGGTAACCTCATCATCTGGGAGGGTGCCGTCCTTTAGAAAGGATAATATGGGCATGGCCCAACTCGGTGTTTCCCGTGCGGGAAACACTGGTTCGTCCACTTCCATCGGAACAGCCACCACTGCATCTTTTTCTGAGTTGGGATTGACTCTCTGTAGCCCCGAACGGTTTGCAAGGACTTCTTCAAGGAATGCGGCAGTCCTCGAGTTGAGAGGGGCAGTCCCCGAGTATGTAGGGGCAGTCCCCGAGTAAGGAGGGGCAGTCCCCGAGTATGGAGGGGCAGTCCCCGGGTCCTCTTTTGCGCCTTCCCAGTCAATCTCCATTGGAACTGCTTCTTCATTAGGCAGAGAAGCAACGAAAATGGATTCCAAGTTGGGGGATGGCTTGATGGATGGCTTTCTCAAATGCTCCAAGGCAATCCCAGCCGGGATGTACTGCCGAGAAGACCCCAACTTGGACAGCTCATCAACTGCCTCATTCTCTGCTCGGTGGATGTGTTGGAACTCGCAGCCTTCAAAGAATCCCGTCATGGTTTGGACCAGGAAGCGGTATGACGTCATGTTGGCATCCAGAGCATCCCAATTGCCAGAAACCTGCTGCACAACCAGATCCGAGTCACCATAGCATATGATGCGCTGCACACCAACTTCCTTTGCTACCTTCAGGCCATGCACTACGGCCTCATATTCTGCAACATTGTTGGACGCCTTGAAGTGGATGTGCAACACGTATTTGAGTTGATCTCGCTTGGGTGACGTAAGCACTACGCCAGCGCCAAGGCCTTCCTTCATTTTGGAGCCATCAAAGTGCATCTTCTAGTAGTTGGATACCGGAGTAGGAGGCTCATACTGCACCTCAGCCCAATCCACAAGAAATTCCGCCAGAATCTGAGACTTGATGGCTTCTCTTCTCGCATACGCGGGAGCGTACGCGGCCAGCTCGATTTCCCACTTGGCTACTCTGCCACTTGCTTCCTTGTTGCCCATGATATCCGAGATGGGAGTTGAACTCACCACGGTGATGGGATGTTCTTGGAAATAGAGCTTTAGCTTCTTGGCGCCCAGGTACACACCGTACGTCATCTTCCGGTAGTGCGGGTAGTTCTGTTTGGAGCTGGACAGCACCTCACTAAGATAATACACTGGCTGCTGCACACTTTTGCCTTCCTCTTCTCGCTCCACCACAATCACCATGCTGACTACTCTGTTGGTAGCGGCAATATATAGCAGCATTGGCTCCTTGGGTAGCGGACTAGCCAAGATGGGAGCGCTACCCAGCATTGCCTTCAGCTCTTTAAATGCCACATCAGCTTGCGGTGAACTTGTCGCTTTTCTTCATCAATTGGTACAAAGGCAGGGCCTTCTCGCCCATTCTGCCCAAGAAACGACTCACAGATGCCAAGCAACCAGTGAATTTTTGCACATCCTTCAGGGATCTCGGCAAAGACATGCTCTCAATAGCTTTTATCTTTGAAGGATTGGCCTCAATGCCCCGACTGGATACCAAGAAGCCGAGTAGCTTGCCAGCCGGGACGCCAAAGGTGCATTTACTCGGGTTCAGCTTCATCTTATACTTGTGCAAGTTGGCAAAAGTTTCCTCAAGGTCACTAAGCAGAGTATGTGTTTTATTCGTTTTGATGACAATGTCATCTACGTACACCTGCACATTTTTGCCGAGTTGATCATGCAAGCATTTCTGCATGCATCTTTGATAAGTAGCACCCGCATTCCGCAACCCAAAGCACGTGACACGATAGCAATAAGCCCCGTACGGGGTAATGAAAGCAGTCTTTATTTGATCAGCAGGGTTGAGAGCTATTTGATGAAAACCAGAGTAGGCATCTATGAAAGACAAAAGCTCACAACCGGCAGTGGAATCGATCACCTGATCGATGCGGGGTAGCGGAAAAGGATCCTTGGGGCAGGCCTTGTTCAAGTCGGTGTAGTCGACGCACATGCGCCATGTGGTAGCGGCCTTGGGGTCCTACTTCTTCTTCTCAACCATGACCGGGTTGGCTAGCCAATCCGGATGCAACACCTCCATGATGAAATTGCCTATCAGCAGCTTGGTGATCTGATCACCGATGGCCTTCCTTCTCTCATCTCCGAAGCGGCGCATAGCCTGCTTTACTGGTTTGGCGTCAGGACGCACATGTAGCGAGTGCTCAACCAACTCCCTCGGGACACCTGGTAGATCCTCATTGGACCAGGCGAACACGTCCCGATTCTCACGGAGGAAGTGGATGAGCTCGCTTTCCTATTTCTCCCCCAACCCTGAGCCAATGATGGCAACACGGTCGGGGAACTCAGGGTCGACCTGGATCTTCTTCGTCTCCTGGGATGCCTGGAAAGCCGTCCCGTGCTAGGAACTCGGCATGCCAGGCGCACCACCTTGCGCGGACTGCGCCATAGCCACCACCTCGTACATCTTCTTCTTCTCGGCAGCAATCACCATTGATTCCGCCAACTGAGAACCGGCAGAGGCACACTCCATAGACTTCTTGTAATCACTAGAGATGGTGATCACGCCATTGGGACCAGGGATCTTCATCTTCAAATATGCAGCATGAGTAGAGGCCATGAACTTGCTCAGAGCGGGCCTGCCGAGTAGGGCGTGATAGGGGCTCTGGTGATCAACTACCTCAAACTGCAGGCTCTCTGTGCGGCAGTTCTCCCTGGTGCCGAATAGAACGTCTATCCACACTCGGCCAATAGGAGAACAAGAAACTCCCGGCAAGATGCCGTGGAAAGTGGTCTTGCTGGGTAGCAGCATGTTCTCGGCCATACCGAGCTTCTCAAGTGTGTCTCTGTACACAATGTTGATACTGCTGCCGTTGTCGATCAGTACCTTGCTGAACCTCACGTTCTTCTCAGGACCCAAGAAGGTGGGATCCACCACCAAGGCGTAGCTACCCGGGTTGGGCATCACCTTAGGATGATCCGCTCTGGACCACGTGATCTCTTGGTTGCACCAGTGCATGTAGTGAGGAACAGCAGGGATCACATCATTGACCTCCATGGCACGCATGTGCTGAGATTGCTTGTCGACGGGCTCAGAGGTGAAGATCATGTAGCTCTCGTGATGCTCCTGGTACTGTTTGCAGCCTCCATCGCCATTGTTGCCATTGTTGTTGTTACCTCTGTTGTTGTTGCGGTTGCGGTCATTGTAGTTGTTGTTGCGGTAGCCATCGTTGTTGAAGTAGCGATTGGCTCCTAAAGCCACCTGGTTCACATTCTCTCTTCTCGGGAAACCTGGAGGCCGGGCAGCCGGTGCGCGAGCGGGCTGCACAGCGGCATTCGCAGCTGGCAGAGGAGGAGGAGGAGCCATGCCCTCATTCTTGATCTCTTCCCACCAACTGCACTGCCGAGTAGTGTGGTTGGCGGGTCTAGCGGGATGCCGAGTATGGAAGCTGCATGGGCCATCCTTCATGTCCTTGAAGACGAAGTTCTGAGCAGGACCCGAGTTGCCGCTACCCTGCTGGGGAGCGTTGTACGGCTTCTTGCTGCCTTGGCCCTGATTCTGGTTCTGCCCGTACTGGGCTCCAGCAGTTTTTGGCCTCTGGCTACTCCCCGCTCCGGTAGCCACAACATGCACCTCCTCAGGATCGTACCGGGTATCAATCCGGTCACCTCTGCGCTTGTTGCGGAACTCATTGCGCTTGTTGTTGTTGTAGTTCCTTCTCGGCTCAGCAGCATCAAGAAGAGGCTGAGTTGGGTCTCCGAGTGCGTACTGATCCGCAAACCGGATGGTCTCAGCGAGAGTACTCGGCATCTCTCTCTGCAGCCTTTGCCACAACATGCTGCCATGCCTGCAGCCCTGCGCAAACCAAGTGATGGCCTGGGCCTCGTTCACACCTTCACAAGTGTTCCTCAGAGTACTCCACCAAGTAAGATACTCTCGGTCCGTCTCTTCTTCCCGCTGCCTGCAAGCGGATAGCTGTTGTGGCCTATTCGGCCTCCGGTAGGTGCTGGTGAAGTTGCTGACAAAGGCCTCCGCGAAGTCAAGCCAGCAGTTGATACTGTGCTTGGGCAGGTTGTTGAGCCAAGTTCTTGCCGGTCCTTCTAGCATCTGCGGGATGTACCGCACGGCCCATCTCCGGTTGCCGCCTGCAATGTGCACGGCTGTGACATAGTCATTAAGCCAGTCTTCCGGCTTCGTGCTGCCGTCATAGCACTTGGTCCCCCTGGCGAGCTGGAACTGCTTCACAGATGGCTCTGTCATGATGCGTGGGCCAAAGCATTCTGGGCCAGGCGGCCCCTTGCTCTTGAGTTGCGCGGATAGGCTGATCCGGTCCAGCTTGTGCCTGGCATCACTAGGCTCAAGCACACGCTCACCCACGCGATCCAGGATACCATAGCCAGCCAACCCCATAGCCGAGTAGCCATCATCATATCTTTCCACCTGCACGACTGCAGGTTGCTCCACCGGGTTGGCGGCTGGCGCGATCGCACGCGGCTGCGGTCTCTGCCGAGTAGGCTGAGCAACCTGATGCCGAGAAGGGCCTGGGCGATCTCCATCTCGTGCCTGGCTATGAGTTTATGGGCTTGATAGCCTGCTCCTCCAGTGTTGTGTTTTTGACCGGACTGTCGTGGCACAGCGTGCTGTTTCGCGGCGACAGCCGGGTCGTACACCTGCATCTGCCTGTCTCTGCCAGAGTGCCCACTCCGGTCCCTCTCACGGCTGGGATGCGGTGATGAGGCCTGATCGTTAGATCTAGCCGCATGCGAATGCACCACCTGAGAAGCTCCAGCACCCGGATTGGCTTTCCGAAACTCCTCGTTATGCCTAGCAGCCTCTAGCACTAGCTCATTGAGCCTCTCCTGCTGCCTAACGCGCGCGTCGCCAGCGAGATGCGGCAACTCAGCAGCTACAGCCTCAGCAGCTCTAAGGGTTTTGGCGGGGGTGCTGTATTTGGGTCTGGTGGTGGCGGTGTTTTGGCTACCAGCTTGGCCAGCAGTTTCACCAACTGCTGCCATCTCGGTGCCTAGGTTGCGGCGCATAGCCCCTGCCTTGGCAGGCCTCCTCACTACAGGCGTAAAGCCGTGAGCTCTATTGTACTCGTTCTGGTCCAGGTTAAGCTTGAGCCTAACCTTTTCCAGCTCCAGCTGCTCGGCGAGCAACTCCTGACGCTGCCGGTCGAGCTGCGCCCTCATGGTCATAAGCTCGAGCTCGGTGGGAGGCGGCATGCCTACTCGCACGGCGGATGCCGGTATCGTCGAGGTCGTGGAAGGAGGGATGTAGCCCGGGATGTTGTGAGGCGCGTCGTAGGGCTTGTGCGTTCTCGGGGGCTCGCTAGTATCAGCAAGCTCCTCAACGACTGCCGCGGATGCGGCCGCGCCCTTCCCGGCAGCGATAGCCGGGCCGGTCATCAGCACTTCCACGCTGTCTGCAGAACAGCCAGTTGGCTTTCCGCGTGCAGCGATGACGGCAGGGGGATCCTCCGCGACATGCACCTGCTCGGGGTACTCGCGGACGATTGTGGTGGCGACGTAGACGAGGTGCGAGACGAAGGAGAGCACCGTGCCGCCCTCTGGCATGGCCCTGCCGCCGAAATTGCTGGCGTTGTCGATGAAGAAGTCGAAGGAGCCGAATCTGTGGACAAGGCCACAGACCACACGCTCCCCAGTAGCAGAAATGGATCCCGTCCGAACGTGAACTCCAGCCAGCGTCGCTGGTTGCCCCACGGTGGGCGCCAACTGTCGTGGTGGTATCACGGCAGATGCCATAGGATGGCTAATTTTTTGGGGTCGATGGACGCTGGAGGTGCTCGGGGAGGGATCACGCAGCAAGTAGCCGCGTGTGGGATGAATCAATCACTGCAAACAACAAGATCTACCCAGGTTCAGGGCCCTCGTGTGGAGGTAAAACCCCTACTCCTGCCTTTCTCTCTTTATATTCGTGTCTCACCGAGTAGCCACAATACAGTTTGGCCTACAGCCGAGTAGCCACCCTTCTCTCTATGTAACGAGTAAGCTAGGTGTTCTTCTCTAAAGACGCGACCCGTCTGTCGTCCCTCGCGCAAGAGGGGGCATGGCACCTTATATACTGGTGCCCAGCCGGATACATCCAAGGGGGAAAAAGTACAAACTGATGTCGACATAGTGTGCACACTGCACACTTCCAGCTTCTCGCTGACAGCTTTGGCTTCCTAGTTTGTCTCGTGTAGAAAGTTGTTGTGCAAAACCAAGAAGCTCATCTGTTATCACTGACACGGCCACAGGGTAGGCCCCCTAACCTGCACCGCCCTGCTGACACCCTGGCGTGGATAAGCACGCGCTCTGCAGATGAACAGTGCGCCAGTACGGACCCAGGATACGCGGGATCCTGTGTCAGAACGGCTCCTTTGACTTCTGTCCCGAGTAGGAAACCGCCATCTCTACTCGGACCACTTCCTTTACTCGGAGGAGAATAACTTCCTTGATTCTTTCTCCTGGCCATCAGTGTGTACAACCGAATAGCAGTCGACCGGGTAGCGAGTACCGGGTAGCCAGCTACTCTGCCAAACGTCTCTTCTGATCTTGCCCTTAGCACTTGCCTTTACCCTACTCGGGGGTACCCCCCCGACAGTTTCGTTCGTGTGGTTGTCACAATTAGTGAAGCACATGTTTTAGTCTTAGTTGTTTATTCTAGGAAGGAGCAATGAATAGGTATAGTCAAGTAAATGATCTACAACCCCTTATGATGGATCATGTGGCCAAGTAAATTACTGCACAAGATTGATTAAGACATAAAGTCCCACCATAGCCTTACGTTCTAAGGTCCCCTATATATATCCCCCAATAACTTAACTTTGTGGCTCGGTCTCAGGTTACTGTCACTCCCAAGTCACCACCACTCCATTATGCTACCGGTGATCACCTTATATGCATTCCCCAACATATGCGCGCACTCATATATTGTACATAAAGACAATCATAGAAGATAACAAACTTGTATGCAACCAATCAACGAACTATTTCACCATTGCCAAGAACAATTCACTACTCAAACATAGACGGGGAGACACAATACATCAAGGGAATATAGTATTGCATCATACATCGTGTTTGACAAGATATTACAGTGGAGCGATGGAGTTGATCTTGCTGTAGATGTTGATGATGAACACGCCGGAGGGGGGTGGAGCCCTCCGGGGGTGATCCCGGCGGCGTTTCCCCCCTCCGATCTTCTCCGGCAGCAGCCTTCTGTCTCTCTGTTTTGTGGTTTCGTCTCTTGGCGCCGCCTCCCTCTCGAAAAGGCCAGGGGACCCTTTATATAGTCGTTTTTAGGTCACGATACACTCGGGAGAAGAAAGATCGACGGCATCGGAGCCACGGGGGTAAAAAGGGGGCCCCACACGCGGCCAAGGAATCTGGCCGCGTGGAGGGTCCTCTTTTCCACCTGGTTGGCCTTTTTGCCCTCTACTTTGGCCCATGGTCTTCGTCTCGAAAATTCTGAACCGTGCTCTTTGGCCTTGCCCTTTTTGGAGTCCCGAAGCTCCCGGAAAGTCTGAAACACTAAAAAGTACGTTTTCTGGAAAAACAGGTTTAGAACCAAAAGAAGGGGGATTGTTCGGAAAATCCCCCAAATCATTATAAAACATGAATATAAGTTGCTAATATGTAGGAAAAACAAGTAATAACATGCAAAGTTCATCTATGCATTTTACATGCATCAACATCCCCAAGCTTAACCCATACTCGTCCTCGAGTATGAAGGTGATAAAACTAACATGGACTTTGCATTTTAAAACAATCATGGAATATCAAAGAAGATTATTCATGCTACATATAATCAAATGATTCATAATGTAGATGAGTAGCAACATACAATTCATGTTATAAGAAATATCAAATATGCAAGCAAAGATGCTTCATGAAAGTTCACAAAGTGTATAATGAAATAAAAGCACTATGGACCAAATGCATACACAAAATGAAAAATAAAATCCTATATTGGTCAAAGAATAGCATAATGGAAAATAGAAAATATGGTGGACACTTTGGAGAAAATTGAGTAGAGGTAAAACATGATCAAGTCTTATTTAGCCTCTAAATTATTCAACTAAAATTACTAATTGAAATGTGGTATCCATTGATCTAGGACTCTCATTGCCCCTTTATCACTAGCATCTTATATTGTGAATGTTGAAGTAATGTGAATGAAAAGGTGGTTGAAAGCCTCATGCCCCGTGAGTGTGAAAACCTACTCCATGATTACTCAACTTAAGATTCCTAATAAGCTTTGTACAATCATAATAAGTATTAATGACATCATAGAGAACCGCAAAGAGGTACCTCTTGCCCCATGACATGGAAACAAGCCCATGTCACAATGACAAGACAAACAAACGGAGTAGACTCATCATCCTTTTTATTTTCATTCACTATTATGCATAGCTTCTTATTTTATTGTAGGATGTGTTGTAGAGTCACTCAAGCTGTAAGTAAATTTCCACCATGATAAAGCATGGCTTGGGTTAGCGGCCCAATGCGTTTCTCTAGTCATATAGATACTTACTCATCAAAACTTACTATTCCTCTATTTCATTTCGGCATGGCAGGAGTCCAAAAACAAAAGTACATGATATCAACCAAATGTAAATTTTTGTGCAATGTTGAAAGCTTTCCGGTGATACACGTTTATAGCTAGCTCCCAGTCACACACTTGTCAAACGCAAAACTTGTGGCTCCCATTATTGGGTCATGTTTATTAGATGCATAAAGAGTAAAGTGTGCCTTCAAAAGTTCGTGAGAGTCCTATCCCAAGTTCAACCCATGACAATTAATAAAGTGAATATCTTAATTTAGAACATAAATAACACAATAACATGGTGAACATACTCGGAATAGCAATGAAGCTAATGGGAAGATATGGTGGACTCACTCGAAATACTTGGCTAAGGAGTGTTGGAAACAAGTTTTTACTTGTTGGAATTTTTAAATTTTTGGCTAGCAAGAGGGAGATAGTTGACTAGCTACTATGCATGAATATGTCCATAGAACTACTCATTTCATGACAAACTAAATAAACCAGCAATTAACATCAAGGACATGAATAAGAGATAGCTCAAGACAACATTATTGCAAATTTCTACACATAAAAAGCCTATAAATCATGCAAACATATGTAGCTCTTCAAATCAACCATGGCATCCTATTCCAAGTCATAATACTAGCATCCAATAGATTCCAACCCCAAACTCCAGTAGCTCAATCTCATATAAAATGATGGGTGTGGTGTTATCAAAACAAAAATAAAAACAAAAACTAGACGCTTCAAGTCTCTACGATAAATGATTTGCTTAGAAAAACAGAAAGTAGACGTGTGCTAACCAAAAGAGTGTAGATCCAGTGGGGTGTTCATCACATCCCCAAGCTTATGGCTTTCACCATTCTTGGATGTCTTGAGGCGCAACTCCTCTATTCCCTGTGAAAAAACTTCACAAAACATGTTTCTCCCATTCTTTTTCTGTGGGGTGAGATTAGCAAGGACAAACAAATCACATGCTTGTTGTGCAAAATTCCAAATAAAATGCTCCAGTAGATAGAAAATAAGGTTCATTATGTTGTATGTTCACTCTCTTTCTTGAAAGAATCATGGAAATTCGATTCCCAAGCCCAAAGACTACATAAAACAAAATAAGGCAGAATCTGTCCAGAAAAGCAACAGCAGCAAAACGAACGTTTTTCCCTAAGCTAGACTCGTCAAACAATTAAGCCAGTTTTTGTGCTTACAGAGGACGAAAAGTTGCAGAACATACTAAAAATTAGCTCAATCCGACATACCAATAAAAAACGTAAAATCATACGGTGAGCAGACTCGTGCTGAAACAGAAATTTCATGCACTAGGATAGCAACTTATAAGTCCAAATGGGTTTGACTTGACTCTTTATTGAAAACTCCAGAATTAAAAAAAAACTAATCTCTTAAGACAGCAAGAGGACACTAGGAAAATCCAAACAAAAACAACCGGGTTGCCTCCCGTAAAGCGCTTTCTTTATAGCCATATAGCTAGGCTTTACTTACTTAACATCATGATGGTTGGAGTGAGGTGGCTCGGCATCCCCAAGCTTGGATTCTTGTACTTATTTGATACATGTAGGGTGAGCCCAGGGGTACATCCCCAAGCTTGATTGGTTGTCCCTCTTGATCTTTGTTCATCTCACTCAACTCTTCCTCCTGAAAAATTCTTCTTACACAAATCTCAACATAAAACTTGATTAGAGGGGTTAGTGCCTCCATAAATAAAATCCACATAGGTACAGAAAAGACACATCATGAGTTGGTTCTAAATATTAACTACTGTTACTACAGTTGTGCATTGCTCCTTGATCAAAACAACCACACAAAACACAAGTAATGAGAGCAATGCAAAATAAAGACATAATCTGCCAAAAACTGAACAGCCCGTAAAGAGTGAATTTTTAGAGGCACTTAAGTTGCTCAAATCAGAAAACTTAAAACTAATAAAATATGTAGTGATAACTAAATATTGCTGTCGTAAATTACCAGGTCAAAATTCCACTTCTATGATTTTAAACATTTTTCGCAGTGAAGTTCAGGAATCTGTTTTCTTGACAGTTAATTACTATTGTTTAATCCTATCTCTCATATAAGATTATTCTTGCCATTTAAGATGATAAATAAGACAGAAATGTGATGTTACAGTAGTGAACTAATATTTTTATTTTTTTTAGCTTTGGAAAAAGTTTGAATGATAGAGACTTTGCAATGGTTTCATTGGCATGAACAACACATGTTCAAGGTCGACCCCAACTTCTCCATTACTCATCCTTCTCATTTACTTTCCCAAAAAATTTATAAAATGAAAATCTTAAACTAAATGATACATAACAGTAGGTAAAGGCATTTTACATGTTGTAAAGACATAAATGTGTGCTCAAATCGAATAGGAAATTAAAGCATAAGGAACACACCAAAAAATATTAAACAATTTATTTTTAAGTCTAACCCATTTCCTATGCATTGGCATTTTGTAATGAAACAAATAAAAGAAGCACATAATAGCAAGCATAGACCGGTAGATCAAGTGCAACTTCAATACTTTCAGCATAAAGAGGGGAAACTTAATATTGTTGAAATATGTGTAACCATGTTTCCCTCTCTCATAATAATTTTCAGTAGCATCATGAATAGATTCAACAATATGAATATCACATAAAACATTCTTATCATGAGCCACATGCATAAAAGAATCACTACTCTCCATATAAGTAAAATCCTCATTAGTGATAGTGGGAGTTAAACATTCATAATTTTCATTGCAATCATCATATATAGGAGGCATAGTATCATCAAAGTGAATTTTCTTCTCCAAGCTTGGGGAACTAGAAATATCATGCTCATCAAAACCAACTTCCCCAAGCTTAAAACTTTCCATAGAATCAGCAAGTATATCATTTTTATCCTCAATAGTAGGGGGACAAAAAATATCATATTCATCAAGACAAACTTCCCCAAGCTCAAGGTTTTCCTTAGCAATAAAGGTGTTCAAAGAATTAGTACTACCACAAATATGATTGTTGTGCAAATAATTTTTCAATTTCTCCTCAAACACTTCATGTCCTAATTCAAGGTATATATTATACAGTTCTAAAATTGTTTCGTTGTTTTCCATTTTATAATTTTTTTTGTGTGTTTTAGGTTTATATGTTAGTATGCAATGCAAACAAGAATAAAAGCTTAGCACAACACATCCCCGGCAACGGCGCCAGAAAAGTGCTTGATGACTCCCAAGTGCAGGAGATCAATTGTAGTACCTTTCGATAAGTATTTGAGTGTCGAACCCACGATGAGCTGAAGGTATGCTATCTATTCTCTAAAGCCCTATAACCCTCTTATATGGATGTTTATGCAAAGCAATAAGTTTGACTAAAAGGAACTTACTAATTAAAAGCAAGTGACGTGGAGTGTGGTTTGTCTAGTAACTAGTGAAGCAAGTTTAAAATGCAAGTAATCCTAGAGCAAGTTTCTAAAGCAAGTTTCTAAGCAAGTTTAACAAGTAGCAAGCAGCAAATATCTCAAGTATCTCAAGGGAGCAAGTGTTCTAGCAATAGGTGTTTCGTTCGTGTGGTTGTCACAATTAGTGAAGCACATGTTTTAGTCTTAGTTGTTTCTTCTAGGAAGGAGCCATGAATAGGTATAGTCAAGTAAATGATCTACAACTCCTTATGATGGATCATGTGGCCAAGTAAATGACTGCACAAG
This sequence comes from Alopecurus myosuroides, assembly GCA_028641055.1. Classification (NCBI taxonomy): domain Eukaryota; kingdom Viridiplantae; phylum Streptophyta; class Magnoliopsida; order Poales; family Poaceae; genus Alopecurus; species Alopecurus myosuroides. The sequence continues at coordinate 190,733,614 of CM054059.1, read as the reverse complement.
ATTGATTAAGACATAAAGTCCCACCATAGCCTTACATTCTAAGGTCTCCTATATATATCCCCCAATAACTTAACTTTGTGGCTCGGTCTCGGGTTACTGTCACTCCCAAGTCACCACCACTCCATTATGCTACCGGTGATCACCTTACATGCATTCCCCAACATATGCGTGCACTCATATATTGTACATAAATACAATCATAGAAGATAACAAACTTGTACGCAACCAATCAACGAACTATTTCACCATTGCCAAGAACAATTCACTACTCAAACATAGACGGGGAGACACAATACATCTAGGGAATATAGTATTGCATCATACATCGTGTTTGCCAAGAGATTACAATGGAGAGATGGAGCTGATCTTGCTGTAGATGTTGATGATGAACACGCCGGAGGGGGGTGGAGCCCTCCGGGGGTGATCCCGGCGGTGTTTCCCCCCTCCGATCTTCTCCGGCGGCAGCCTTCTGTCTCTCTGTTTCGTGGTTTCGTCTCTCGGCGCCACCTCCTCCTCGAAAAGGCCAGGGGACCCTTTATATAGTCTATTTTAGGTCACGAGACACTCTGGAGAAGAAAGATCGACGGCATCGGAGCCATGGGGGCAAAAAGGGGGCCCCACACGCGACCAAGGAATCTGGCCACGTGGAGGGTCCTCTTTTCCACCTGGTTGGCCTTTTGGCCCTCTACTTTGGCCCATGGTCTTCGTCTCGAATATTCTGAACCGTGCTCTTTGGCCTTGCCCTTTTTGGAGTCCCGAAGCTCCCGGAAAGTCTGAAACACTAAAAAGTACGTTTTTTGGAAAAACAGGGTTAGAACCAAAAGAAGGGGGATTGTTCAGAACATCCCTCAAATCATTATAAAACAGGAATATAAGTTGCTAATATGTAGGAAAAACAAGTAATAACATGCAAAGTTCATGTATGCATTTTACATGCATCACACATACAACAATTTCCATAATTATTTTATAAGGATCTAATTCAGCAGAAGACGGGTTACCAACTACCCTAGTAGGAACGGTAGAAGTACCCCGAAACAGAGAACCAAAATTGTTCTCCATAATGAAATAAAACAGGAGACAGAAATAAAAACAACACTCATAGTAAAAGATTCTCTTACCAATTCCACTTACCAATAGCGCTTCACTCCCCGGCAACGGCGCCGGAAAATAGTCTTGATGACCCACAAGTATAATGGGTGTATCCTAGTACTTTTGATAAATAAGAGTGTCGTACCCAACGAGGAGAAGAAGGTGTTGACAAGCAGGTTGGATAGAGGATTCACTGTAAACACTAGCAAACGGGTTTTTGGTTGTTTTGGATATAGCGGATAAATAAAGTACGAGTAAATAAAGTGCGGAAAATAATATTATAGAAAGTGGACCAATCCTTTTGAGAGCAAAGGACAAGTCGGTTGTGTTACTTATGAATACCAAACTTTCTCGAGGACACATGGGAATTTCGTCAAGTGCTTTCGCTTCGTTACGGTTGATTAATATCCATTGGTTCGTGAAGTGTTGTGTGGGTGAACCTATGCTAATGCACCGACCAACTAGGACTAATACATACTTGTGATTATACCACTCGTAAGCATCCACAAATACAATAAAGTAATTAAGATAAATCTAACCACAGCCTTAAAACATTGGGATTCTACGCTCCCTCGTGCACTGGTTTCCTAACGGGGGTTTAGGTTTCTGTCACTCCAAAAACCCCACAATTAGTAGCCAAATACACAATGGATCCTACTAGGCCCATAAAGGTGAAGTATCATCTAATCGACGTTCACATGACACCACTAGAATAATAGCACCACAACTTAAATATCGAACCAAGAGATATTACTTCAATATAACTTCATTACTAACATCATGACTTCTCCCATGTCCTCAAGAAATAAACGAACTACTCACAAGACATCATATGGATCATAATCAGAGGTGATATAATGGATGATAACAATCTGGTCATAAAGTGCTAACACCGATAAATCTCACAAGCATCAACTCCTAACAAGTAATCCACACCGGGAGAGAGATCTAATGTAAAACAACGATAGAAGCTCCTAATTGTTACAGCGGGATGACGGTGGATGATGAGGGTGATGGTGATGAGGATGATGATGACGATGATCCCGATGAATCCCGGAGTGATGTCAGTGACGATGGCGATGATTTCCCCTCTCCGGAGAGGAATTTACCTGGCAGATTTCTCCCTGCCAGAGAGCTTTTCTCTCTCGTGTGTTTTCCGCCCCGAGGCGGCGGAGGAATAATTATTCGATGATGGTCTCGGGCTTAGGGTTCCCTGGGGGTCAAGTAATCGAAAGACCTCGACTAGAGGTGGGCCAGGGTAGCCACACCACCTGGTGGCGCGGCCAGAGGGTGCGCCACCTCATGGTGTGGGCCCCTAGTGGCCCCCTATGGCTCTCCTTCTGGATGGAGTCCTCCTCTAAACTTATAAGGCACCCCCGGTGTCCCCCTTGTTCTTCCAATATTCTGAAATAAGGGATGCATCATAACATGAAATATATCAATGAATAACAGAAAATAACAACATAAAACGGTGATTTAAAATGGAAGTATCAGTAAAAGGTCATCCGTGTTTCTCTTTTGTTTACACAATTATGCTTTGAATGATAAATCAGGGGGAAATAGTGAAGAGAATTTGTTGTTATTAATTTGGGTCTGGGCACCCCGATGCCAGCTCTTCTATCATTGGATAAGCGGATTAAGCCACTAGTCCAGAGTGTGAAAGTTCAATCAACAAGTGAGATAAAGATTCTCTATTTACGTCCTCATGAGCTAAAACAGGAGCACAAAACATGAGTAATTTTGAAAGTTTTAAAGGTAACACATGAGCAATTTACATTGGAGTGGCGGTTAAATACCACAAGTAGGTAGGTATGGTGGACACAATGGTAAAAATTTGGTTTTTGGGAGTTGGATGCACGAGTAGAGCTCATACTCAGTACATGTGGAGGCTAGCAAAAGACTGGGAGCGACAAATAAGGAGAGCATAAGAGCCATAATCGTGCATAGCGACATAAACATCATTAATCAAAGCATAAGTGGTACCACAAGTTCAAAAACTAAATGATCATGGAGGCTATAAGTGACTTGTTCATCGTCATAAACATGGTGTGAGCATGCGCCAAGTCAACCAAATAAAACATTCAAAGGAGAACACCACAAATTTATGCTCCAATATGACATAAAACACTCCCAGCTATTTGAGGCTAATCATGCTACTAAATAACCACTAGGATTTAGAGTTAAAATAAAATCTAGCATGATATGAAAAAGTCAAGCTACAGTCCATACAAGATTCTACTTGCACCTATATAAATTCTACTTCAAGCAGCAGTTTATTTTCCCAACAAGCACCATACAAAATATGCTTTAAAAAAACTCTCTAAATGCTACAGAAACCAAACATTAGATTACTCACACAACACTACTGAAACTAACAGCTCTGAATAAGAGATGCAATGAAAACAAGAGCTAAACAGGAATTTTTGCAACAACTAGAAGAAAAACTAAGAATACTAGCATAACAAATATTCAAACAAAAAAGCGGAGCGTGTCTCTCTCCCAAACAAGGAATGCTAGGGTCCAACTATATTATTGAAGCAAATAAAATGAAATAAAACAAGAAAAAAAAACAAAAAAAAACAGACGATCCAAGTAAACTTCATACGATGTGACCGAATAAAAAATAGTTTCACTAGAAGTGACCTGATAGATTGTTGATGAAGAAGGGGATGCCTTGGGCATCCCCAAGCTTAGATGCTTGAGTCTTCTTAAAATATGCTTGGATGAACCACGGGGGCATCCCCAAGCTTTTACCTTGCACTCTTCTTGATCACATATATCACCCTCTTCTCTTAACCCTTGAAAACTTCCTTCACACCACACTCAAATAGTAATTCGCATTATAGGGTTAGTGCAACAATTAAAAATCCATGGGTTCTGTATGGTAACAATTGCTATTGATGCTTTTAAACATTAGCTACAGCCACTGATGTTTTGTGAAGCAAAGAAATCCACTTGACATCGTAAAGAGCAAATGCAAGAAAAATGGCGGAATCTGTCAAAACCAGAACAGTCTGTAAAGACGAATTTTTTCAGGGCTCTTATGTTGCTCAGATCCAACAAATTAAATTTTGAAAACGTTGTGGAATTAGCTGAGGAATAAGCACAAGAAATTTCAGGTCATTCTGATTTTTCAGTGAATTATACGATTGTTTACGGTGGACGTCGGAAATCTGTTTCCTATGCAGAAATCCAAAACCAACTCCAACTCTCGTCAGAAACTTTACTTGGAACAACTAAAACATGAAAAGAAACATACAAATGAGTTTCTACAGAAGTTTACAACCCCTTGACTCAAAGAAAACAGAGAAAAACAAAGCAAAAATAAAACCATGGGTTATCTCCCAAGAAGTGCTTTTCTATAACGCCTTTTAGCTAAGCCCAGAAAAGTGGATCCACGTGGATGCTCACATAAGAAATATGAATTGAAGAAAAAGAGATCACCAAGAAGAAAGTATAAAATAAATTTAATTCTAACCCACTTCCTATGCATAGGAATATTATAAATAAATAAATTAAAGAAGCCCAAACTAGAAATCATGGGACGGTAGAACAAGAGCAACTTCAAAACTTTCAACAAAAAGAGAGATGTTTTAGTAACATGAAAATTCCTACAACCATATTTTCCTCTCTCATAATAATTTCTAGTAGCATCATGAGCAAACTCAACAACATAATTATCACATAAAGCATGTTTGTCATGGTCTAAAATCACACAATTCATATCAAGCTAAACAATAGTGGGATCAAAATTTAAAATTTGCTCCTCTTTCTTCCCACTTTTAGTAATAGCAAAACAAGTTGGTTGATCACTCATAAAAGGTATACGACACATTATAGCAATCCTATTTTCAGTAGCATTATAATTTATAACCTCAAGTAACATAGGACCATCATCAAGAGCATTATCATAAGATGTATCCAAGTAGCATGGATTATCATAAATAACAGTAGCAATATCATTCTCACAAGTTTCATTCATATTAGTATCAAGGTCACAAGTATAGCAAGTACCAATTTCATCAAATAATGTATAAGTTAAAGAGTTACTATCATTGGGAGGTAGACATGGGTAACTCCATTCTTCTTCCTCTTGATCATCACTCTCCTCCTCTTTTTCATCCAATGAGCTTCCAGATTCAGCAATTTCTTCTTCCATAGGCTCCTGCAAGGCATTAGTCTCTTCCTTAGGTTGAGAGCATTTATTAAGATATTCCATTATGTAGTAATTAAAATCCTTGTAATTATCAAAGCAATATTCAAGTATAGCATAAATCTCGTATTTTTAAGGTGCATCATCAATACTTTGAAGTAAATAGGCAATTTCTAATGCACCCTTCCAATCAATAAATTCTTCAATTTGTTCCACATCATGAAAGTCATAATTTCCCTTAACATAAGAAGATATGGTAACATCATCATTATACTCACATTGAAAAGGGAGGTGTTTATACCTCCTACAGCAACAAGATTTATCAAAGCAATAAGTAACATTATAAGTAGAGCACAAGTTTTTAGCATAGTCATGCAATTTATTAATTTGCTCCCATAAGTGTATCCCTTTTTGTGACAAGCGGTGTTCCTTATAATATTTTTGTTGTTCATCCGTGAACGCACCTTGCCAATAAGATCTAGTTTCAAAGATATCAAACATTGGTAGCAAGCATGATAAATCAAGTAACAAGCAAAACAATAACAAAGTAAAAATGATTGGAGGTGAGAGACTCCCCTTGCAGAAATTCTCTTCCTTCCCGGCAACGGCGCCAGAAAAGTTCTTGATGCGTGTGAACACACGTTCGTTGGGAGACCCCAAGAGGAAAGTATGAAGAGTGCATCAGCAAGGTTCCCTTAGAAAGAACCCAAGGTTGAATCGACCAGTAGGAGGAAGGAGTAACTTCAGAAGGTTGATGCAGCGGAGATGGTAGGGCGCACTACCGGTTTAGCAGCAAGATGGAACCTACACAACACAATCAAATCACTTTGCCCCAACGAAGCAGTGAGGTTGTCAATCTCACCGGTTTTGCTGAACACAAAGAGGTTAAACGTATGGTGTAGAAAACAGTATGAAAGCATTAGTAACAGTATGAAATCAGTGGAAAAAGTGTGTGTATTATCAGTATGAGAAAATGGACCGGGGTCCACAGTTCACTAGTGGTGTCTCTCCGTAGAAGATAAATAAGATGTGTGGTGAACAAATTACGGCTGGGCAATTGACAGAAATGAAGGCTGCACCGTAGTGCATATGCAAGACATAAAGATTACTATGTGATTCATGCGGGCATTACAACAAAATACATAGCCCTTCATCCAACTACATCTATGACTAATAATCCACCCTCTGAATATGATCTGAACAAACGTTGGGTATTAAGTTGCAAGCAACAGATTATCGCAGTAAGCAACATGCGTAATATAAACAATGTAAACTAGGTAAACACCGTTGTTTTCTCCCTAATGGAAACAACACATCCTCCATCCGTCACGTTTCTGTCACTCGAGCATAGATGCAAAGGAGGCATGAAGCCACTATCGAGCATAAATACTCCCTCTTGGAGTTACTAGCATCTACTTGGCCAGAGCATCTACTAATAACGAAGAGCATGCAAGATCATAAATAACATAGGCATGAAGATAACATGATAGATTGATAATCAGAAGACATAGCATTCAACATTCATCAGATCCTAGCAAACACAACATGTAGCATTACATAAAGATGATCTCGATCATGTAGGGCCTCTCACGAGATCTCAACATGAGGTACAAAGTGGAGAAGACAACCATCTAGATACTTCTATGGACCCGTAGTCCAGGGATGAACTACTCACGCATCACTTCGGAGGAGGGCATAGTGGTGTAGACCCCTCCGGTGATGAATTCCCCTCCCGGCAGGGTGCCGGGGAGAGCTCCAGAACCCTCCCGATCTTGGGATGACGATGACGGCGGCCTCGGGTGTTTCTCGGGACGAAGTGGTATACTTTTAGGGTTGACGTATCGGGGGTTATAAATAGGCGAAAGGGCAAAGGCGGTGGAGGCCTGGGGGGCCACACCACCCCATGGCGCGGTCAGGGGCGCGCCTCCCTATGGTGTGGCCCCCCTCCGGGCCTCTTCGGGACTCCTTGGAACCTTCAGGAATTCTAGGACCTCCTGACTTTGAATTTTCCAAATCCGAGAATATTTCCAGAACAACTTTTCTGAAACTAAAAACAGCAGAAAACAGGGAACTGGCTCTGTGGCATCTTGTCAATAGGTTAGTCCGGAAAATCGATAAAAATGACATAAAGTGTATGGCAAACATGTAGGAAACAACATGCAAACAACATGGAACATCAGAAATTAAGGATACATTTATGACGTATCACTTCACATGGTGATGTGGCCATCGGATGTTGACTAGATCTTTAGAAAAATCCAGCTGGGGCAATCGCGCGCCCATGCCGGGGCCGACGTGGAAGGAGACGCACCCAGCGCAGCGACCCCCTGTAGCCTTGTTGGGGGGATGATAACCCGGTAGGCCCATACCTGGACGAGACCCGGCCAGAAGGAAGTCACGCGAGACCCGGCCCAAGGTGGAGGATATTCTAGAAGGCCTAAAAGATAACATGGATCTTGTTGTCCGTGCCTTGGGGGCCATGATAGGAAACTTAGGGTTGTGTGTGGATTCCGGGCCGGATTCTGGGTGTGCCTTGTATGGAAAGCCAGAGAGTCGGGTAATATATAAACCGGCTCCTGGGACAGAGAAAAGGGAGAGTTTTTCCAGATATTCGAGTATTCTAGTAGTACGAGAGCTGATACTTGTAACCCTAGATCGGAGTCTCGGCGTCATTGCAGCCTGGGCTTACGGATATCCAGTTGATACGATTTCCTCTGAGCTAAACCCTCTCCCAAACACCAGAGTCGATTTTCCCCAACCTAAGTTACCCCCGGTAACGTCTGCCGTGAATATCCCGCGACAGTTGGCGCCCACCGTGGGTCCTACATCCAAAGGTGTTTACGTCACGGGAGAAGCTCGGGAAAGCATGAAGAACCTCGTCATCAGCGAGATCATCACCAACGATGAAGGAGAGAAGATCGTGGACGACTTTGGCTGGGGGCCAGAGTCGGATCATCTGGAGGCCGGATCTGTCGTCACAATCGGCCAAGTCAACGTCTTTGTCGGTATGGTACGTGCATCTGGTTTTGTTTCTGACCATAATGAGTATGATTCTGTGTCAGGGGACGATACCTGTGTTCAATCGGACGGAGAAGATTCGGTCGGGACAGTAGAGCCGGAGAAGGAACCCCCCACGAAGAGGGAACAGCCGGAGGAGCCGGTATGGACCCCGCGTGGCAGGATTATGAGAGAAGATGATACCGAGTCCATCTTGCACTTACTTGAAGATCGATATGAAGAAGATAGTTGCGAAGAGGAAGAGTACGAATCGTCGGCAGGCATCACGCGCCGAGTCGCGGCCTACACAACTCCTGCGATCAATCTTAATCAGGGCGATGTGTCGGTGGCCGCGGCTGGAGCGGCGCGAGCGCTGGCCCAACAACAAACACCGGCTAACGGAAACCCGGTTATAGCCCGGGTTGATGGAGAGTCGGCCTCTGTCACTAGCGGAACAGGGGAAAGTGAACGAAATAGAAATATGTTCGGGTTCATGGCAAACAGAGCAACGGGAGCAGGAACTTCACGTCCACAAAACCCGGCTCTGTTCAGCAATAATCTGATCTTGGATCCCACCGTATTGGCAACGGTGATAACCCCAGAAAACGCAGCGGCACGTGCACGAGATCTAGATGTAGCCCGCCGGGCATTGGAACAACAAAGAAGGGAAGTAGAAGCTGAGAGGCAAGGGATGGCTGAGTGCCAGCGTGAGTTGGAAGAATTGGATGATCGAATTCAGGCTCAAACAACGAGGATATACAATCAGAGGCATCAGACGAGGTTACCGGCGGCAGGTGGGAATGTACAGCCGACCACACTGTTTATTACACCCGAAGATCAGCCAATTCCGGCTGTGAATCAGGGAACCGTGTTTCAAGGAGCAACGCTCGGGGGACAGCCGGCCAACGTACCAGCCGGGTTACCTGCGGGGACTCTTGGGGGCAATACGGCGCCACCACCGTCGCGATTTCACACCCCTCCGGGTCACTTCAATAACCCCATGGATAACGTGTACGCTGCAACCCTAGCGCTCGACCGTATTCCACTGGGAGAATCGCCTCGAGAAATCGAAACTCGGCAGGCCATAGAGATGCTACGCACCGCAGTGGCTCAGCAGGCAAATTACCCGGACCATAGAAGTGGTTTGCATGGGATGCCATATGTCAGTCGGCAACCTGGAAACACGAGGAATATTCAGTCAAGCTCGGCACGACGGAGGGCAGAGCAGCAGCAAATGTCGCCTCCTCCTCACAGGCCAGCGGCCCCTGCGGTTTCGGCAGCACAGGCAATAGTCGACAGTTCCTGTGCGAGGCGCATGGCCGGGTCAGCAGTGCGAGGAGCAGCAGGTGGTGCACCCCCTGCTGCGCCAGCCGAGTCTCATGTATCACGCGCGAGGCCGGTATTGACCAACCTGGCCGGGCCTAAATGTCTGTCGGACGCCATCAGAGCAGAACCATACCCGGATAAGTTTAAGGAACCAGGTAAAGTTGTAAACTATAAGCCAACCATGGATCCTGAGACCTGGTTGAGCAGTTATGAGATGGTCATGTCTATTCGTAACGCCTCGGAAAGGCTTCAAGCCAAATTCATGTATCTTATGATGTCTGAAGGAGCAGCCAAACTATGGTTTAACAATTTGCCTGAGAAATTCATCAATTCGTGGAGTGAGTTGAAGACGGCATTCGTCAAGCATTTTCATGGAACATGCAGGAAACTATATACAATCGATGACCTGGATCGATGCATCCAAAGGAAAGGAGAGTCGGCTCGCAGCTGGGTGCGCCGGGTAATGGAGATACTCCACTCGTCCACTGTTATTCAGCCAAAGGACGTGATACAAGCTATGTCAAAAACATGCAGATACACACCCTTGGTGCAAAAGTTGATGCGCATGAAATCCAGTAGACACGTTTCAGAAATCACTATGGGGGAGTTGATGGACGCGTGCAACAAACACGCTTTCACTGATATGACTGAAGAGGATGTAGAGGAAAAGAAAGGGAAGGCCAACATGAGTAGTAATGGAAAACCCAGCAACAAAACTACGTCGGGTAATAATGGAGGTGGTAACGGAAATAATCAGCATAAACGTCCGTACGAGGGAAATTCTGAGTTAGTCGCCAATACCGAGGCCGGGTTTCCAAGGCCCAGGGTAGATGGAAACTTCAATGGAGGAAATTTCAATGGAGGCAATTATCAAGGACCACCACGGCCGGCTAATCACATAGAAGCCTTCAGGATGCCTTGCCCGCGTCATAGTAGGAACGGCAAGCCGGCTAATCACTCGTTGGAGCAATGCGTGGACTTACAGAGATGGAAAAACGAGGAGATACAGAAGGCCTTGCGAGGCGCAGGCCGGGGAGGAGGACCGGGTCTGTGTGGAAACCTGGGCAACAGACCACCCCCCCCCCCCCCCCCCCCCCCCGCCGGCAACGCAGAAGGCGGTAATCCGGGTAATAACCAAGGTGGTGCGGGTGGTTTTCAGGTTAACCCTAAGCAGCTGGGGCAATACCACGTCCACACTACCGGGACCTCCAACAAATAAAGAAAGATACTTAAAAGGGATGTAAACTCGGTTTCGTCAGGGGTTCCGAGGTATTTGAGATGGTCAGATCAAGAAATAACGTGGAGCAGAAGAGATCACCCGGGTGTGTTGGTCTTGGTGGTGGCCCCACAGGTCAATGGGTACGAGTTAAAAAAGGTCCTGATGGACGGTGGGAGTAGCATCAATATCTTATACTGGGAGACCTTTTTGCGCATGGGGCTCAAGGAGTCTCAGCTGCAGAAAAGCTCCACAGTTTTTCATGGAATTGTGCCTGGGCACTCGGATTGCCCAGAGGGAAAGATAACACTAGAGGTTGCTTTTGGAGAATCGAAGGATAACTATAGAGTAGAGCGGCTCACGTTTGAGGTGGTGAAATTGCGCAGTCTCTATCATGCACTGTTCAGAAGGCCGGCTTATGCCAAATTCATGGCGAGACCGTGTTACGTTTACTTACAGCTGAAAATCCCCGGGGTCCAAGCAGACCATCACTATATATGGGAATAGGGCCGTGGCGGCCGAGTGTGATGAAGGAGACGCGGCAATGGCAGAACAAGCTTGCAGGAAGGAAGAACTCAGGTATTACCGGTCTCCGGTAGACCCGGAAGATCGAACAGCTTTGAAGAAACCAAACTCGGAAGATGAGAGAGCTAAGTTTAAAGCAGCCCAAGACACAAAGATGGTGGCCTTTGTCGAGGGCGATTCTTCCAAACAGTTTGCTATAGGCTCTAACCTGGGTAATGAGGAGGAAGAGGCACTCATAAAGTTTATTCGTGAGAATCAGGACGTGTTCGCTTGGACGCCGAGTGACATGCCGGGTATCCCGACTGAGCTCGCCGAACACAACTTGCATGTTGACCCCAAGTCTCGACGAGTGAAGCAAGGCCTGAGAAAAATGAACGAAGAAAGGAGAAAGGCTATAGGGGCAGAGATAGATCGGCTCCTAGCAGCCGTCTTTATCATGGAGGTCTTTCACCCGGACTGGCTGGCAAACCCGGTTTTAGTGCTGAAAAAGAACAATGAGTGGAGAATGTGCATAGATTATACAAGTCTCAACAAGCATTGCCCAAAGGATCCATTTGCCCTCCCAAGGATACATCAGATCATAGATGCAGTTGCAGGATGTGACTTATTGTGTTTCCTGGATGCTTATTCTGGGTGTCACCAAATAAAGCTCAAAAAGGAGGATTGGGAGAAAACTTCGTTCATAACCCCTTTTGGTGCTTTTTGCTATAAAACCATGACCTTTGGATTGAAAAATGCTGGCGCAACATATTAGCGGTGTATTCAGAAGTGCTTTGAGGATCAAATTGGGCGCAATGTTCATCCCTATGTTGATGATATGGTGATTAAAACGAGGAAAGCAGAAACTTTCATAGATGACTTAAATGAGACCTTCAAGAATCTGAGGAGATACCAGATGAAGCTCAACCCGACTAAATGCGTGTTTGGAGTGCCGGCGGGAAAGTTACTCGGTTTTCATCGTTTCTGAATGAGGGATCGAAGGTAACCCGGAAAAGATCAAAGCTATTCAGAATCTGAAAAAGCCGGAACTGTTGAAACATGTCCAAAAGCTCACGGGGTGCATGGCAGCCTTGAGCCGGTTCATATCTCGGCTCGGAGAAAAAGCGATACCCTTGTACCAACTCTTGAAGAAAACATATAAGTTTGTATGGGACCAAGAGGCGGACGAGGCCTTCGAGGCTCTGAAAAAGCAGCTATCTGAGGCACCAATTTTAGCAGCGCCGGGTCCTAAAGAGCCCATGCTGTTATATGTTGCAGACGGGCCCCGGGCAGTTAGCGCAGTGGTTGTGGTTGAACGTAAGGAAGATGGAAAGGATCACCTGGTACAAAGGCCGGTTTATTACGTGAGCGAGGTCTTATCGGAAGAAAAGCAGCAGTACCCGCATTGGCAAAAGCTAGTTTTTGGGGTATTTATGGCCAGCCGAAAATTGAAGCCATATTTTCAAGAACACCCCATGACAGTAGTGAGTTCCATACCAATGGCGGATATCATCAGAAATTCAGATGCAACAGGAAGAATATCCAAGTGGGCTATCAAGATGGGGGATTATCACATCAACTACGAGCCCCGGTCTGTGATCAAGTCCCAGGCCCTAGTAGATTTTGTCAATGATTGGACTCACACAAGCATGCCCATAACAATGCCAAGTTCATAGTCTTGGGTGATGCACATTGATGGCTCCAAGCAGTACGAGGGTCAGGAGCTGGTGTGGTGCTCACGTCGCCAAAAGGAGATAAGTTGAGTTACGTGTTACAAATTCACTTTGACTTCTCTAACAACGTGGCCGAGTATGAGGCCCTGCTACATGGATTACGAGTGGCAAAGGAGATGAACGTCAAGCGCATAAGGTGCTACGGAGACTCGGATCTCGTGGTACAACAGGTCTCGGGTACATGGGACAGAAAAGATGCGACAATGGCGGCTTACCGCAGAGAGGTGGACTGGGTAGCCGGGTCTTTTTTCGGGTATGAATTGGAGCACGTTGATCGGCGAAAGAATGAGGCAGCAGACGCACTTGCGAGACTCGGTTCGCTTCGAGAGCCGGTTCCGCCTAATGTTTTCCTCGATGAGTTATGGCGGCCCTCTGTCAAAACCGAATCTGAAGAAGAATTAGCACATCAAGACCCGGATTCAGAGTTTGTGGCCGCAGTACGCGCTATCCCAGAGTGGACTGAGCTGTTCTTGGTGTTCTTATCACGAGGTGAGTTACCATCGCAGGAAGTACTAGCCCGGCAAATCCTGAGACGGGCCAAGGGTTACTCCATCATTAACGGTGAGCTCTACAAGAGAAGTGCTACAGGCGACTTTTTACGCTGTGTAACCCCAGAAGAAGGACGTTAGATATTGAAGGAGATCCATGAAGGCGATTGTGGGCACCATGCCTCCACAAGGTCCCTTGTGGCTAAGGCATATCGACATGGCTTTTTCTGGCTCACGGCGCTAGCGGATGCGGAACGCTTGGTGGCAAGATGTGATGGATGTCAAAGGTACGTTGATGCATGTAAAATGCATAGATGAACTTTGCATGTTATTACTTGTTTTTCCTACATATTAGCAACTTATATTCATGTTTTATAATGATTTGGGGGATTTTCTGAACAATCCCCCTTCTTTTGGTTCTAACCCTGTTTTTCCAGAAAACGTACTTTTTAGTGTTTCAGACTTTCCGGGAGCTTCGCGACTCCAAAAAGGGCAAGGCCAAAGAGCACGGTTCAGAATTTTCGAGACGAAGACCATGGGCGAAAGTAGAGGGCCAAAAGGCCAACCAGCTGGAAAAGAGGACCCTCCACGCGGCCAGATTCCTTGGCCGCGTGTGGGGCCCCCTTTTTGCCCCCGTGGCTCCGATGCCGTCGATCTTTCTTCTCCCGAGTGTCTCGCGACCTAAAAACGACTATATAAAGGGTCCCTTGGCCTTTTCGAGAGGGAGGTGGCGCCGAGAGACGAAACCACAAAACAGAGAGACAGAAGGCTGCCGCCGGAGAAGATCGGAGGGGGGAAACGCCGCTGGGATCACCCCCGGAGGGCTCCACCCCCTCCGCCGTGTTCATCATCAACATCTACAGCAAGATCAGCTCCATCTCTCCACTGTAATCTGTTGGCAAACACGATGTATGATGCAATACTATATTCCCTTGATCTATTGTGTCTCCCCGTCTATGTTTGAGTAGTGAATTGTTCTTGGCAATGGTGAAATAGTTCGTTGATTGGTTGCATACAAGTTTGTTATCTTCTATGATTGTCTTTATGTACAATATATGAGTGCACGCATATGTTGGGGAATGCATGTAAGGTGATCACCGGTAGCATAATGGAGTGGTGGTGACTTGGGAGTGACAGTAACCTGAGACCGAGCCACAAAGTTAAGTTATTGGGGGATATATATAGGGGACCTTAGAACGTAAGGCTATGGTGGGACTTTATGTCTTAATCAATCTTGTGCAGTCATTTACTTGGCCACATGATCCATCATAAGGAGTTGTAGATCATTTACTTGACTATACCTATTCATGGCTCCTTCCTAGAAGAAACAACTAAGACTAAAACATGTGCTTCACTAATTGTGACAACCACACGAACGAAACACCTATTGCTAGAACACTTGCTCCCTTGAGATACTTGAGATATTTGCTGCTTGCTACTTGTGAAACTTGCTTAGAAACTTGCTTTACAAACTTGCTCTAGGATTACTTGCATTTTAAACTTGCTTCACTAGTTACTAGACAAACCACACTCCACGTCACTTGCTTTAAATTAGTTAGTTCCTTTTAGTCAAACTTATTGCTTTGCATAAACAACCATATAAGAGGGTTATAGGGCTTTAGAGAATAGATAGCTTACCTTCAGCTCCTCGTGGGTTCGACACTCAAATACTTATCAAAAGGTACTACAATTGATCTCCTGCACTTGGGAGTCATCAATGTGTTATGGATAACTGCTACTACGGTGATGGAACTGTCCATCCCGGTGATCATTTGCTCTTTATACATGAATTATGCGAGTTATTCAGGTGTGCAGGTATTACAATGGATCAAGTTAAAAGGAAATTACTTTCCTTATCGCTGAAAGGTAGAGCCGCTGAATGGTTCAAATTACTGAAGGATGGTGATTCTATTGGATGGGAGGAAATTGTTCCTCTCTTTTATTCTAAATTCTATCCTCCTAGTGAGATTCATAAAGACCGGAATCAAATCTATAATTTCTGGCCTCGTGAGGGAGAGATTATTGCCCAAGCCTGGGGGAGAATGAAGTTATTAATGCTTAAATGTCCCCTTCATGAACTCGCGGGAAATATTGTGATCAATAATTTTTATGCAAGGATTTCTCTTCATGGTAAGGATTTATTGGATGCTTCTTGTTCAGGATCATTCACACGTATGAAGGAAGAAGCTAAATGGGATCTTCTTGACCGTATTCAAGAAAACACTGAAGGATGGGAGAATGAAAAAGGTAGAAAGTCAGGTATAAATTACGATTATGAATGCATTAAATCTTTTATGGGAACCAATGATTTCTATGATATTGGTGTTGTTTGTGGTTTTGATTCTCAAATTTTTGCAAACTGTCTTAAAGCTTTTGCCTCCTATCTTGATATTGTTAAAAAGAATTATCACAAGTACCATGCACCTTATAAAGATATTGTTCCTGCTAGTAATGTAGAAGTGAATGCTATTTATCCTGCTATTCCTGAGCCATATGTTGAAAAAATGCATTTCCCTGCTAAGGTGAAAGAACACTCTATGGTGGCTTATGTGGTTAATAAGAGTAATAAGAAATCTATTGAACCTGATGAACAAGTAACTGTTGAACCTGATGTAGCAATAGTGAAATATCTTGTTTGTGGAAATGTGGAGGATGAACACATTTTCTTCTGTGAGGATGCTTCTAATATCGTTTGCCATCCTCATAGACCTAAGAAAACTAGTGTTCCAGTGCTTTATGCTAAGATTGGTGATCATTCCTATTATGGTTTGTGTGATATTGGTGCTAGTTCTAGTGCTATACCTTATGAGCTTTATAGATAAATTATGCATGAAATTGGTTCTTGTGAGCTTGAAGATATTGATGTGGTTATTCAACTTGCTAATAGAGAAACTGTTTTTCCGATTAGTATTGTTAGAGATGTGGAAGTTTTGTGTGGTAAGACTAAATTCCCCACTGATTTTTCTAGTACTTGGTAGGGCTGCTAGTAAGACTTTTCCTATTATTTTTGGTAGACCTTTCTTGAACACTTGTGGTGCTATTATAGATTGTAAAAGAGAGAAGATTTTGACTACATTTGATGGAAAATCTTATGAGTTCAATTTCTCCAAATTTGCTAGAGCACCTTATGAATCTAAATCGCGTGATGAGAATTTTAAAGTTGAACAACTTGCTTCTATTGCTCTTGCTCCTAAAAATGCTTTGCAGCAATATATGGAGGACCACAGGAGTGATGTCTTTATGGAAGAAAGAAATGATATTGACGATATTCTTCTTCGTCAATCGGTGATACCGAAATATAATTTACCTGTGGAAGACTTGGGTACAACATTACCACCCAAGGAGGATCCTGTCTTTGATTAAAAACCTCTGCCTGATGATCTTAAATATGGTTATCTTGATGATAAGATAATATATCCTGTTATTATTAGTGCTAAACTTTCAGGTGAAGAAGAGGAAAGATTATTGGGAATTCTGAAGAAACACCGTGGAGCTATTGGATATACTCTTGATGATTTGAAGGGAATTTCTCCTAATATATGTCAGCATGCTATTAATATTGAACCTGATGCAAAGCCAGTAGTTAAACATCAACGTTGTTTAATTCCTAAGATGAAGGAAGTGGTAAGAAATGAGCTATTAAAACTTCTTGATGCTGGTATAATTTCCTATTGCTGATAGTAGATGGGTGAGCCCTGTGCATTGTGTCCCTAAGAAGGGAGGAATGATTGTTGTGCCTAATGAAAACAATGAGCTCATTCCACAAAGAGTAGTAGTTGGTTATAGAATGTGCATTGATTTTAGGAAAGTTAATAAAGTTACTAAGAAAGATCATTATCCTTTGCCATTTATTGATCAAATGCTAGAGAGGTTGTCTAAGAAAACTCATTTTTGCTTTCTTGATGGTTATTCTGGGTTTTCTCAAATTGATGTTAGGAAGCAAGATCAAGAGAAAACAATCTTTACTTGTCCTTATGTTACTTATGCTTATAGACGTATGCCTTTTGGTTTGTGTAATGCTCCTGCTACTTTTCAAAGATGCATGTCTGCTATTTTTCATGGTTTTTGTGAAGAAATTGTGGAAGTATTCATGGACGATTTCTCTGTCCATGGAACTTCTTTTGATAATTGTTTGCACAACCTTGATAAAGTTTTGCAAAGATGTGAGGAAACTAATCTTGTTCTTAATTGGGAGAAATGCCACTTTATGGTTAATGAAGGAATTGTTCTTGGACATAGAATTTCTGAAAGAGGTATTGAAGTTGATAGAGCTAAAATGGAAGCCATAGAGAAAATGCCCTGTCCTAGGGATGTTAAAGGTATTCACAGTTTTCTTGGTCATGCTGGTTTTTATAGGAGGGTTACTAAAGAATTCTCTAAAATATCAAATCCTTTTACTAATCTTCTTCAAAAAGATGTACCATTTGTTTTTGATGATGATTGTAAGGAAGCTTTTGAGACTTTAAACAAGGCTTTAACCACTGCTCCTATTGTTCAACCACCTGATTGGAATTTACCTTTTGAAATTATGTGTGATGCTAGTGATTTTGTTGTTGGTGTTGTTCTTGGACAGCGCATATATAAAAAATTGAATGTTATTCATTATGCTTGTAGCGCCCTACCTTTTAATAAATATAGAACACCTGTGTATCCTGCTATTCCTGGGATCTCTTATAGTATACACATGACAAAATGAAATATTCATTGCAATAGCATCATTCTACATCGTTGATCCAATGGATAAGAAATAAAATAGTCTTACAAGTGTCATAGTCGACATGGACTAGCCCAAATAACCAGGCTTCAAAGTAAACACAGCGGAAATAATTCACCAATGAGCCTTCTTCATCTTCATGCGCCACAGGCAGAACATGTTGGCGATAGACTCGAGATCCTAAACGAAATCCTCACTCGTCTTCAGATTTATCTGCACGTTGGAATATGCAGCCCCCACGAGGGAGGAAGTCAGTACAAACAATGTACTGGCAAGTGACACTTGTATGGTGGAAGTTTTGAGGAATAACTAGCTACATGATATTTGGCTGGTGGAGTCTGGGCTATTTGCATAAAGCCAGTTTTGTCCTATATTTGATAAATCATTGAAAAATCTTTCGAAATCAACATGGGTAGACACACCATGTAGTTTTGACAAAGGCATCATGGGTAGACACACCATGAAGTTTGATAAAGTCATCATGGGTAGACACACCATGAGTTTGAAAAGTCATCATGGGTATACAAAACATGAGTTTGAAAATCATCATGAGTAGACACACCATGAGTTTGAAAAGGTAGCACAGAGGGGTAGACACACCATGTGCTCTAGGAAAAGGTTTCTATCATGTTTTAATTCATTCATAAAAGATGAGGAGATCCTTCAGCACCAACTATGTCTAGTTTGCTCAAAATGCCCATAACCGGAGACACGGCTAAGATCTTAGTTTTTAACTCTGCAGAGGTTGTGCACTTTCACCTTGAGACTCATCCTCCCCGAGGGAAAAATGAGACAAGATCTTTGGGAAGAGGGATTCAACCATACCAGCATTGACTCGTCGCTCCTAAAATTCTACCACCCCTTGTCAATGCAACAGGAGGACCCCCCACAACTTACTTAATCTTGGCAGAGCCCATATTACCTCAAGGCTGCACTGGAAGCTAACTATACATCGAAGACATACAGATCTCTTTATTCCTGGGTGGCAATCCACAAGTGTACCCTCAGGTGAAAACCACCACATCCATGGCCCTGGAATGACCCAGGTGACAAACGCCATGAACATGGCCCTGAGTAGCCACTCAACATAATCCAAGCAATTACCAATCCACCCATGTGTTTCATTGGGTTGTTAAATTTCAATTTTCAAAGTAGCACAACCCAATAAGTAGCAGCAGCAGTTGTGATATTATTCTAGTATAGCTAAAGTAGTACCTAGCCGGGGTTTCAGGCTGGCTACACACTACTAGGTGGTCTGAGCATAGCATATACTTGGAAACTAATAATATTACCTATCATGCATACTCCTGAAAACACTAATGCAGTTGAAAACAAAAGTAGGACATGAGTATCACTTGCCTTGTGGAAGTTGGTATAGAAACACTCTCTTCATAATTTGAATGTTTCTCTCCGTACAATCTAAACAATATAAATAAATAACAATAAACAAGCAATTCACACACATACAAACAAATACAACAAAATACAATCCAGAAGCATAACAAGTTATTCAACTTTATTGGTGTTAGCATGGACAAGGATTTGACACATAATTCAATATGCAAAAATAATTATGATGAGATGGTTATTGTTTGGTCTTGTATGGACAAGTTCAAGGTTTATCACAATAATTCATTTTACCAAAAGAATTATGGTAAAATGGTTTAGGACTAGCTACTAGGGTATGGGTTGGTCAAGGAATATCACTTCACTCAATATACAAAAGAAGTGGATGTGATATGGTTTAGGGTTTAACACTTGATTCAATGCACAAAACGAATTAAAATGTTTTAGGTCAGGCCTTCCACATTGAGAAAACAAACTTGTTCCAAGGGTGCTAGGGTTGGTCTTTTATCGCAAATATCACATAAGGCTTTGGTCTAAGGGTTTTAGAAAACAAAATCATGATCAACATGATTCTTTTCATGACTTTGGTTAGTAGGGTTGAAGCAATTTACAATATGGCTTGTAAATTTACAAAAGGTCCTGGGTTATGTGTTTCTGGTCCAAAATTTATTTTCCATATGGTCAACATGAAATGGGTGTTGGTTTTGATCAAAATGATCACACCACAATTTTCCTAAAAAGGGTTTCATCAAACAACACTTAATTTATAATGGCTTATTACTATGAATGGTTTATATGACAAAGATTACATGGAATGGGTTATTTGGTAACATATAATTTGGGTACTGGTCTCTCTAGTCTACGGTTACTAAATGGAACAATTTTCTATAAAAAAAACTAATTAAAATTATCTATAGAATTAAAACTAGGTGTAAAATAGTCAAATGGTTATTTAAATTCTAATCTCCATTTTAATTGGTTCAATTATTATTTTGGGACAGAGGGTATTAAAGTACACATCTTCAGGATTCCAAAAATGTTTTATTTGCAATTTTTGGATTTGTAGACTTTGAATTATGCCAAAATTCATCAAACCCGCATATTTAAATTTTAACCAATTTAAGTTTGTCAAATTTGAATTTGGACAGTGCCAAAAGTTTATACATGTTGTGCTGATTTCAAAAGGTCCAAGTTTCCTAAATTTGGGTTTATGGATCAAAGGTTATGAAGGTTTGAAGTTTCCGGGGCGATTCTGCAAAATTGTTTTTCTATTTTATTCGGAAATAAATTCACAGATGGGCTGGGAGAAACTTATCTATCTGTCGCGCGGTGCGACGGGCAGGGAGTGGGCCTAGGCCAAGCTAGGCGTTGCGCGCGCGTCGGATAGCTACACGACACCTGGGCTGATGTGGCGCAGCCCTAGTCGCTGGTACCGGTTCGAGTTAGTTATCTAATCACGGCCGTTAGTTCAGATCCAACGGCTGAGTGCGAGGGGGGCTCACCGGGATGACATAGCTCGCCCGGACAATGGCACCGCGGCGGCGCGCTGCTCGGAAATCGCCGGAGATGGAGCTCCGGTGGTGCTCCGGGTTCGTGAAGACCATGACGAGGCGCGGCGCGAGGTGGCGAAGATGATGGTGGCATCGTCATGCTCGAGCGCTTCCGGTAATCGACTCGGGGTGCGGACGAAGGTTGCTGCAACTCCGATGCGCTTCGGATGCGATGCCGGCGTTCATATACTGCGAAATAAAACCGAGGGAGAGGTCTAGGAGATGCGCCAGGACGAGAGGATCGAGCAGGGGCCATAAGGAGGCGGTAGAGACCTTCGGTGTCGTCGGAATCAGGTCGGAGAAGTGGCGGCGGTGTTCGATCTCCGTCGTGGGATTTCTCCGGGTTGGCAGCACGAAATGGAAGGGGGGAGAGGGGAATGAGAGAGGAGGATGTGGGGGTTCGCGGGGAGGAGACGGGGGAGGTTTTGACGGCCTTACTCGCGAGAAAACAGGGGCAGAAAATCGTGGCCGAAACGTCCATGGCAGCCTCTCTCTCAGGCTGGAGACGTGGGCACGTCATCATGATGTCACCAAAGTTTTTATTTCCTGTTTTCCTCATTTCTTTAATAACTTCTGTTTTAGAAAACCAATTGACCTCATTTAAATTTCTAAAATCTTGTAATGAAAATATCTATCAATTAGAAACCTCATTTTGTTGTTTCCAACACATTTAAATTTTCATATTTTGAAAATACAATTAATCCACTAATAGTACTTAAAACCATTTTAAATGGAAAAATAGCAATAAATTGAAATGGGGTTTTATAAAATTACGGAAACAATATAATAGTTAAATACTAATTTTGAAACTCATTTTAACTCATTTCTTATTTTTATATTTTAGAAAATGAGGTATTTACAAATAGCAACTTATTGTCATTTGTCACATAGAGAATAATTAATTGAAAATATGCTCAAATATAATTTAGAAACACAAGAACTTTGAGAATATGTTTCTCTAAGTACTTTTCACAAAACAATCTTGTGGGAAACATTTTGCTACTTAATACTAGATATAGTTGTTGAAAAGTGATATGGTTAAATTTGGGCTTTGAAAATATTTAAAAAAATAATATTCACATAGAAAACAATGGCTTAAATAAGGTTTGCTATAAAGAAGCAATCATTTTGAAATAAGAAAACTTATTTGAAAAGGTTTAGGTTTTATGGAAAACATAGGCACTTGGATTCTATTTCCAATAACATTGAAGTATTATTGCTTTATTTTGTTTTTTGCATCTCATTTGGTTTTTGGTGGCTTGTTTAACATTAAAACAGAAATTTTCAAATTTTTGTGATTTTTGCACTTTACAAAAATCAGGGATATTACAATGCTAGTAAGACTCTTGATGCTTCTCAAAAGAATTATGCTACTACTAAGAAATAGTTCTTAGTTGTAGTTTTTGCATGTGGTAAGTTTAGGCCTTATATTGTTGATTCCAAGGTTACTATTCATACTGATCATGCTGCTATTAGATACCTTATGGAAAAGAAAGATGCTAAGCCTAGGCTTATTAGATGGGTGTTTCTTTTACAAGAGTTTTATTTACATATTGTGGATAGGAAGGGTGCTGAAAATCCTATTGCTGACAACTTGTCTAGATTGGAAAACATTACTTTTGATCCTATTCCTGTTAATGATAGTTTTCCAAATGAATAGTTGGCTACAATAAAGGTAAAATCCCAAGATAGTCCATGGTATGCCGATTATGCTAACTTTATTGTTTCAAAGTATTTTCCTCCAACATTTACAACTCAACAAAGAAGAAAATTCTTCTATGATTTGAGGCATTATTTTTGGGATGACCCACATTTATATAAAGAAGGAGTAGATGGTATTATGAGAAGATGTGTACCAGATCATGAATAACGTGAAATATTGAAGAAGTGCCATGGTAGTGCTGATGGAGGAGATCACGCTGGAGATAGAACCGCACAGAAGGTTCTACAATCAGGTTTTTATTGGCCTACCCTCTTTAAAGATGCACGCAAATTTATTTTATCTTGTGATGAATGTCAAATAGTAGGAAATATTTCTAGACGTAATGAAATGTCTATGAGTTATTCTCTTGTTATTTAACCTTTTGATTGTTGGGGATTCGACTATATGGGTCCTTTTCCTCCTTCGAATGGTTATACTCATATTCTTGTTGTTGTTGATTATGTTACTAAGTGGGTAGAAGCTATACCTACTAAAAGTGTTGATGGTGAGACCTCTATAAAAATGCTTAAATATGTTATTTTCCCTAGGTTTGGTGTGCCTAGATATCTTATGACTGACGGAGGTTCTGATTTTATTCATGGTGGTTTTAGAAAAACCCTTGCTAAATATGATGTTAATCATAGAATTGCCACAACTTATCATCCTCAAACCAGTGGGCAAGTAGAATTGTCAAATAGAGAAATTAAATCTATCTTGCAAATAAATCTAGGAAGAATTGGTCAGATAAGTTGAATGATGCTTTATGGGCTTATAGAACTGCTTATAAAAACCCTATGGGTATGTCTCCTTATAAAATGGTTTATGGAAAAGCTTCTCACTTTCCTTTAGAATTAGAACACAAAGCTTATTGGGCAGTGTAAGAATTAAATAAAGATTTTAAACTTGCTGGTAAGAAAAGAATGCTTGACTTGAATCATTTAGATGCATGGAGATGTGAAGCTTATGAAAATGCCAAGTTCTTTAAAGAGAAATTTAAACAATGGCATGATAAAGGAATCCTTAATAGAGAATTTCATGTTGGTGAGAAAGTTCTATTGTATTGGTCTGGTCTCAGATTTTTTGCAGGAAAATTACTCTCCCGATGGGAAGGACTTTATATTATTGAAGAAGTGTATCGCTCGGGTGCAATCAAAATTGCTTCCCTCAAAGATAACACTGCACAAGTGGTAAATGGATAAAGACTCAAACATTATATTTCTGGGGATTCCTATGATGAAGATGTGGATGTTATTCAAGTAATGACTCCGGAGAAGCTCATAAGGGGGAAGATTCCAGAATCTGCAGAGTCTGTTTTGGAATAGTAACAGTTATGTTAAGAAAAAGTTCGCAAATTGCCTTTTTAGTTACTGATTATTGATTTTTGGAAAATATAAAAAATACCGAGCCGAAGAGGAGTTGGAGAAGGTGCCCGGAGGCACCACACCATGGGGTGGCGCGGGCCCACCCTTGGCCACGCCAGCCTATGGTGTGGGCACCCCGAAGCCCCTCTCCGACTCGTTTTCAACCTGTATTTTCCTTTTGTTACGCACATTTTTGCTATATAAACCCCCGTACCCCCCGAGGTCCATATATCGTTTTCTTGTCGTGTTTCTGTTTCGTGCTGTTTCTGCCAGGTTACATCTTCAGATCTAGAGCCACAATGTCCTCTCCTGGATCTCCCAAAGATAGTTTCTTTGAGAACATAGTTAACCCGTACATGAACGAGTTGAAGATGCATCCCAAAGAGTTGCTGCCTAAGGATGGGAAGGTGCAGATTGAAGATGTTCGGGGCCTGATGTCTACGCACGCTTCTATTCTTGTAGACAATGTTGGGCCTCCAAGTGCAGAGGTTTATAGAACAGCAGCAAGTTTCCCTTAAGTGGATCACCCAAGGATTATCGAACTCAGGGAGGTAGAGGTCAAAGATATCCCTCTCAAGCAACCCTACAATTAAGATACAAGAAGTCTCTTGTGTCCCCAACACACCCAATATACTTGTCAGGTATATAGGTGCACTAGTTCGACGAAGAGATAGTAAAATGCAAGTAATATGGATGATAATAAGTGATAATAGCAATCTGAAATAAAAATGGCAGCAAGCAAACATGTAGCAGAACAGGCGGAAAACAGTGTTTCAATGCTTGGAAATAAGGCCTAGGGCTCCTACTCTCACTAGAGGACACTCTCAACAATGATCACATAATTGAATGCATAAATATCTTCCCTTCACTATGCTACTCCGAACGACTCTTCGGCCGAATAACAAACACCACTTCATTGCGTAGGGCTGTAATAGCACTCCTCAAGTTTGTATTCCCATGTCTAGTTAACCCCACGTTGTCACTATGAGCGCCCTAGAAGGTACTAAGCAAACTCCACAATTTCATAGGGTCATCCACCACAAGATATAAATATCATGCTAAACCACACGGTGCACACACTGTGACCTTTACACCGTGATCAAAGTGTTTACGAAGATCTCATAACAAAACCACTTGAGTAGCATAATACATGAGGAGAAACATCTACTAATTCAACTAGATTACAAAGCTCATGGTCACATATAGATCACCACATGGGAGAGAGAGATGAACCACATAGCTACCGGTAGAGCCCTCAGCCCCGAGGGAGAACTACTCCCTCCTCATCATAGGAGACAGCAACGACGATGGAGATGGTGGTGGAGTCGATGGAGATGGCTTCCGGGGGCGCTTCCCCGTCCCGGCAGGGTGTCAGAACAGAGATCTGTCCCGCGAAACTTGTCAGCAGCGGCGGCGGAGCTACAAATGTATTTTGTGGAAAAGGTCGATTGTTTTAGGGTTTTCCCTCGGGGGAGTATAAATAGGCCAAGGGGAGATGCCGAGGGGTGGCCAGGGGGGCCAGACCACCAGGTGGCGCGGCCAGGGGGGTGGTGGCGCCACCCTATGGTGTGGCCACCCTGTGGCCCCCCTCCGGGGCTCTTCGGGACTTCTGGATGCTTACGGGACTTCTAAGACTTCTGGCTTTCGAATCGTCCAATTCCGAGAATATTTCCAGAACAACTTTTCTGAAACTAAAAACATCAGAAAACAGGAACTGGCTCTGTGGCATCTTGTCAATAGGTTAGTCCCGGAAAACGTGTAAAAATGACATAAAGAAGGGAGAAAACATGTAGCAATTGGCATAATATTATCATGGAGCATCAGAAATTATAGATACGTTGGAGACGTATCAGGGCCCTAAAGGAGAAGGCAGTCTGGAAGTTAGGATGGAATAGCTAGAGCAATAGGTATTTAGGTACAAGAAGATGGCGGAGCGTGAAGCTGAGATCATCCACAGGATAAAGACATAACAGATCGCTGAATACAAGAAGGAGAATTTGAAGCTTTGGGAGGAGATTTTCTCACTCACCAAGACCACCAACGATTTGCAAGCACAACTCTATGATGTGGAGAACCATAACTGTGAGTATGAGAACAGGTTTAAACGTATAAGCTCTAATGCTAGTTTCAGGATGTTGGAGACCAGAACATGATTTGTGGATGGAGAGCCTTTACCTTTGAAGACTAAGGATGATAAGGATTCACCGCCACCACCGAAGAATTGATTCATCATTGGTATTAGCATCCCCTTGGCTTGTTCCAAGCTTGGGGGAGTGCTGCGGTATCACCTTTATCTTTCACCCTTTTTACCTTTTAGTAGAGTCATATAATGAGTAGAGGAAATATCATATAGTATGGTTTGAAGTATGGAAGTGTTGCTCCCTAGTTGGTTAACGTTGTATAGTTGCCGTAATGAAATATTAATGAGAAGTTTCATCATCTACTTGTTTCACTTTATTTTAGCTTGCAATTTTTGTTAAGTGATTGATCTTGTTATTAGTATTGGTATCAATGTTGGAGCTTCTAGATAATCTAGTTGGTTTTGGTAAACTTAGCATTGGTCAGTAGCAACAATTCGTTGAGACTTAAGTAGAAAAAAGGGAGTTGCATGTAGATATATTATTACATGATCTTTCTTCTTTGTTAGCCCATAAGCTTAGTATTCTCAAATAAGTTTGTTTGCACCTTCTAGGAAGAATGCATGATTGGCTTTATCATATATGTTTTTGTTTGTTTTGCTTCAACTCTTATGCTTGCTACCCAACTTTGCTAGCCAAAAACCTGTACTGAGAGGGAATGCTTCTCGTGCATCCAAACCTTGAGCCCCAAAACCTTGCCATTTGTGTCCACCATACCTACCTATATGTGGTAATTCACCGCCACTCCAAGCAAATTGCTCATGTGCTACCTTTAAAACCTTCAAAATTATCCCTGTTTTGTGTTCCTGTTTTAGCTCATGAGGACGCAAATAGAGAATCTTTATCTCACTCGTTGACTAGAATCACACACCTGGACTAGTGGCTTCATCCGCTTATCCAAATGCTCGAAGAGCTGGCAGCGGGGTGCCCAGCCCCAAATAATAATACAAATTCTCTTCACTCTTTTTGCCCCTGATTTATCAGTCAAAGCATAATTGTGTAAATAAAAGAGAAAGAGGGATGGCCTTATATACCAGTTGTGTCCTTCAATGGTAGCCGCTCTTGTGAGTCTAGTTGGCTTGTGACGTACTGTGTTTTCTGTTTGCCATTCATTGACATAGACATACACACATCTCAAAATATAGACACTCCTCCACGGTATGTGATTGTTGGCAGGCACCCGAGGATTCGGTTAGCCATGGTTTGTGTAAGATGGTTGGGAGGAGTTTTAAACTTTTATACCTTTTAAAAAAAAAGCTCTAGCACATGAGTGATCAATTCTTCCCTCTGCGAAGGCCCTATCTTTTACATTTATGTTGAGTCAGTAAACCTACTTCTTTCTGTCTAAGCAAGCATTCAAGTTGTTGTGATTCATCGAGCTACATGTTGATTTACCCAATCATGTTCTTTATTCTTCTTTGCTTCTGCAAATGTTATTATCTGTTTGAATACCACTTTGAAAGTTACCAATGTTTGCAAAGAGACCGTTATAATTGAGCATGATAAACTTTGCAATATAGCTCTAGTATAAAAGACTTTGATCAAAAGATAAGTACACTGTTATTTGTTCTCTGACCAAGAACAAAGTTTTCCTTCACCAATTGTGATTTACTTTTTACACCTTTGTTGTTACTTTTCTTGTTTCAAGTTTGATTATATGAGGAAAGTTGCTGTCTAAAATGACTTCTTCTTTGTAGATGTGATGCCTCTTGTCCGTATTTTATTTTATCGACACCTCACTCCATAAACCTGTGGTCATGTTTACTGAGTTCAGTTTCGCTTGGGGACAAGCGAGGTCTAATCTTGGGGAGAGTTGATACGTCCATTTTGCATCACTGTTTTATTTTTTTATTTTCTGTTATTCATCGATACATTTCATGTTATGATGCATCCCTTATGTTATTTTATCTTATTTTGCATGTTTCATAATTTTTTGGAGAATAAACACCGGGACCAGAATTCTGATGGCAAAGCACCATCGAGATACCATATTTCAGAAGATCAGAAGAAGAAGGGGGACACCATGGGTGTCTTAGAAGTTCATAGGAGGACTCCAGCCAGAAGGGGAGCTAGAGTAGGGCCACCAAGGGCCCACACCATGAGGTGGCGCGCCCCCTGGCCGCACCACCAGGTGGTGTGGCCACCCTAGCCCACCTCTGGTCGAGGTCTTACGCGTACTTGACCCCCAGGGAACCCTAAGCCTGAGACCATCATCGAAGAATTATTCCGCTGCAGCCTCGGGGCGGAAAACACCCGAGAGAGAAAAGCTCTCTGGCAGGGAGATGTTTGCCGGGGAAATTCCTCTCCAGAGAGGGGAAATCATCGTCATCGTCACCGGCATCACTCCGGGCTTCATCGGGAGCATTGTCATCATCATCCTCATCACCAGCACCAGCACCCTCATCATCCATCGTCATCCCGCTGCAACAATTAGGGGCTTCTATCGTTGTTTTACATTAGATCTCTCTCCCGGTGTGGATTACTTGTTAGTAGTTGATGCTTGTGAGATTTATCTGTGTTATCACTTTATAACCAGATTATAATCATCCATTATATCACCTCTGATTATGATCCATATGATGTCTTGTGAGTAGTTCATTTAGTTCTTGAGGACATGGGAGAAGTCATGATGTTAGTAGTGAAGTTATATTGAAGTAATATCACGTGGTTCGGTATTTAAGTCGTGGTGCTATTCTTCTAGTGGTGTCATGTGAACGTCGACTACATGATACTTCACCTTTATGGGCCTAGGAGGATGCATTGTGTATTTGGCTACTAATTGGGGGGTTTCCGAAGTGACAGAAACCTAAACCCCCGTTAGGAAACCAATGCACGAGGGAGCGTAGAATCCCGGAGTTTTAAGGCTGTGGTTAGATTTATCTTAATTACTTTCTTGTATTTGAGGATGCTTACGAGGGGTATAACAAGTATGTATTATTCCCAGTTGGGTGGTGCATTAGGATAGGTTCACCCACACAACACTTCACGAACCAATGGATATTAATCAACCGTAATGAAGCGCAAGCACTTTACGAAATTCCCTTGTGTCCTCGAGAACATTTGGTAATCATAAATAGAACAACCGGCTTGTCCTTTGCTCTCAAAAGGATTGGGCCACTCGCTGCAATATTATTTACTGCACTTTATTTAATCGCACTTTATTTATCTTCTATATCAAAAACCTCCAAAAACCCATTTGCTATTGTTTACAGTGAATCATCTATCCAACCTGCTTGTCAACACCTTCTGCTCCTCGTTGGGTTCGACACTCTTATTTATCGAAAGTACTACGATACACCCCCTATACTTGTGGGTCATCATCTACCCAAATGCGTGCTTCTATGGGAGCCGCTCTTGCGAAGTATAGTTGGCTTGTGACGTACTGTATTTTATGTTTACCATTCGTTGACATAAGCATACACCTCTCATAAAAATGTTTTCAATACCTCTGTTTAATAAAATAGAAGCTCTAGCACATGAGTTGATCCCTGCTTCCCTCTATGAAGGGCCTTTCTTTTACTTCTATGTTGAGTCTCCATATTCTAACTTTATGCGCAACTGAGAGAGCATAGTTTCCATTCTGAGTTTTATGTGCATTTGTCCCAGAAACATTCTTAATTGATTCATGATGTATTATTGCTTGCTCTCTAATTATTTGTTCTAGTCTTCCTCATGAACTTTAAAGGTGTCCTGGCATTTATGTTTGTCTCACTCTCAAGGACTAGCGAAATATCACTTTGCCATGTTATCTCTATGCTTGAAACAAACGTATACCTTTCGTTGCATTGTTATTCATGATCTTTTATTTGTGTTACTTCTCATGATGCAAGGTGATTGCTACGATTTATTTTTAAAGTTCTATTTATCATGCTTGTGTTTAAGTTCTATGATCTCAGCTTACTTATGCTTTTACATTATTGATGATCAAGTTTATGTTGGTAGCATGTCACCTCAGAAATTAAGTGTTTTTATTGTTTACCTACTCGAGGACGAGTAGGAACTAAGCTTGGGGATGTTGATACGTGATACGTCATAAACGTATACTTAATTTCTGATGATCCATGTTGTTTTCTTATTGTTTCCCACATGTTTGCTATACACTTTATGTCATTTTTATCGATTTTCCGGACTAACCTATTGACAAGATGCCACAGAGCCAGTTCCCTGTTTTCTGCTGTTTTTAGTTTCAGAAAAGTTGTTCTGGAAATATTCTCGGAGTTGGAACATTAGATGCCCAGAAGTCTTAGAATTCCTGAAGGTTCCACGGAGTCCCGAAGAGACTCGAAGGGGGGCCTCAGGGGGCCCACACCGTAGGGCAGCGCGCCCCTGGCCGCGCCATGGGGTGGTGTGGCCCCCCCCCCCGGCCTCCACCGCCTTTGCCCTTTCGCCTATTTCTACCCCTCGAGACGTAAACCCTAAAGATATACCACTTCGTGCCGAAAAACACCCGAGGCCGCCGTCATTGTCATCCCAAGATCGGGAGGGTTCTGGAGCTCTTCCCGGCACCCTGCCGAGAGGGGAATTCATCACCGGAGGGGTCTACACCACCATGACCTCCTCCGAAGTGATGCGTGAGTATTTCATCCATGGACTACGGGTCCATATCAGTAGCTAGATGGTTGTTCTCTCCACTTTGTACCTCATGTTTAGATCTCGTGAGCTGCCTCACATGATCGAGATCATCTTTATGCAATGCTACATGTTGTGTTTGTTGGGATCTGATGAATGTTGAATGCTGTGTCTTCTGATTATCAATCTATCATGTTATCTTAATGCATATGTTATTTATGATCTTGCATGCTCTTTGTTATTAGTAGATTCTCTGGCCAAGTAGATGCTAGTAACTCCAAGAGGGATTATTTATGCTCGATAGTGGGTTCATGCCTCCTTTGCATCTGTGCTCGAGTGACAGAAACGCGACAGATGGAGGATGTGTTGTTTCCATTAGGGAGAAAAGAACGGTGTTTACCTAATTTACATTATTTACATTACACACTTTGCTTACGGCGATAATCTGTTGCTAGCAACTTAATACCCAACGTTTGTTCGGATGACATTCAGAGGGTGGATTATTAGACATGGATGAAGTTGGATGATGGTCTATTTATTTTGTTGTAATGCTCGCATGAATCACATAGTAATGTTTATGTCTTGCATATGCACTATGGTGCAGCCTTCATTACTGTCAATTGCCTAGCTGTAATTTGTTCACCACACATGTTATTTATCTTTCACGGAGAGACGCCACTAGTGAACTATGGACCCCGGTCCATTTTCCTCATACTGATAAAACACCTACTGCTTTCATACTGTTACTACTGCTTTCATACTATTCTCCTACAGTTTTCCGCACCATATGTTTAACCTCTTTGTGTTCAGCAAAACCTGTGAGATTGACAACCTCGCTGCTTTGTCAGATCAAAGTGATTTGATTGTGTTGTGTCGGTTCCATGTTGCTTCTGAACCGGTAGTGTGCCCTGCCATCTCAGCTGCTTCAACCTTCTGAAGTTACTCCTTCCTCCTACTGGTCGATTCAACCTTGGTTTCCTTCTGAGAGAAACTTGCAGCTGCACTCTTCATACCTTCCTCTTGGGGTCTCTCAACGAACGTGTGTTCACACGCATCAAGCACTTTTCTGGCGCCGTTGCCGGGGAGGAAGAGAATTTCTGCAAGCGGATTCTCTCACTTCCAATCTCTTTACTTTGTTTTTGTTTTGCTTAGTTTATTTTATTTTGTCTTGTTTGCTTTTCTTTATCAAAAACACAAAAAAATTGTTCTTATTCTAGCTGTAATTTTATTCCTGTTTTTAGCCTTGTTAAAATGACTACTCCTGAGAACACTAAGTTGTGTGACTTTACTAGCACCAACAACAATGATTTCATTAGCACACCTATTGCTCCACCTGCTCCTACTGCTGATTTTTATGAGATAAAACCTGCCCTGTTAAACCTTGTTATGAGAGAGCAATTTTCTGGTGTTAGTACTGATGATGTTGCTGCCCATCTTAATAATTTTGTTGAACTATGTGAGATGCAAAAATATAAAGATGTAGACGGAGATATTATTAAACTGAAATTGTTTCCTTTCTCTTTGAGAGGAAGAGCTCAAGAATGGTTGCTGTCTTGGCCTAAAAATATTATTGATTCTTGGACTAAGTGTAAAGATGCTTTCATTAGAAAATATTATCCTCCTGCTAAGATTATATCTTTAAGAAGTAGCATTATGAATTTTAAGCAACTTGATAATGGTCATGTTGCTAAATCTTGGGAAAGAATGAAATCTTTAGTAAAGAATTGTCCCACTCATGGACTGACTACTTGGATGATCATCCAAACCTTTTATGCAGGTCTGGATTTTTCTTCAAGAAACCTTCTGGATTAAGCTGCTGGAGGAACCTTTATGTCCATGACTTTGGGGGCAGCAACAAAGCTTCTTGATGATATGATGGTAAATTATTCTGAATGGCACACTAAGAGAGCTACAACTGGTAAGAAGGTAAATTCTGTTGAAGAAACCTCCTCGTTGAATGTAAGACTTTATGCTATTATGTCTATGCTTGTGAATGTCCATGCTCCTATTCATCCAAATAATGTTCCTTTAGCCTCTTTGGTCGCTCAAGAAGAGCATGTTGATGTGAACTTCATTAAAAATAATAATTTCAACAACAATGCTTATAGGAATAATTTTGGTAGCAACAATTATAGGTCATATCCTTCCAATAATAGTAATGCTTATGGTAATTCTTATGGTAATTCCTACAACAACAATAAAAGTGTACCCTCTGATCTTGAAAACATGCTTAAGATTATTAGTACACAAACTGCTTTTAATAAATCTATTGAGGAAAAGTTTGGCAAAATTGATGTTCTTACTTCTAAAGTTGATAGCCTTTCTCTTGATGTTGATTTTCTAAAACTAAAGTTTATGCCTCATGATGTTAAAGAAATTAAAACTTTAAATGCTATCCAAATTCGAATTGATGATAATGTTAGGATGTTAGCTGAATTGCATGCTAGATGGGAAAAAGAAGATGAAATAGCTAGAAAGAACAATATAGCTAATGTTTGCACCATTACCACCAATAGTAAAACTTAAGATTCTCATGCTAGAAAGCCTTCTACTATCAATGGTAAAGTAATTGGTGTTGGAAACACTCCCACTTATGCTATTAAAAATGCAAAACTGCCTGAAACTGCTAAAAATGTTCCTGATAAAAGTGCTGAAATTTTTAGAAATATGGGAGACAACGGTCCCATTATCTTTGATAAAAATGATCTTGACTTTGATGATTGAAACATAACTGAAGTGATTAAGTTCTTACAGAAGCTTTCTAGTTGTCCTAATGCTAGTGCTATGAATATGGCTTTCACAAAACATATTACAAATGCTCTCATGCAAATTAGAGAGGATGAATTAAGACGTGAAGCCTCTATCCCTAGGAAGCTAGACGATGGTTGGGAACCTATTATTAAAATGAAAGTGAATGATTTTGATTGCAATTTTCTATGTGATCTTGGTGCTAGTATCTCTATTATGCCCAAGAAACTTTATGATATTGTTGATTTACCACCATTGGAACCTTGTTATTTGGATATTCGTATTATTGATAATGTTAGAAAGAAACATTTGGGGAGATTTGATGAAGTTCTTATAATGGTTGATAATAATCTTGTCCCCGTTGATTTTGTTTTCTTGAATATTGAATGCAACGTTTCTTGTCCAATTGTTTTGGGAAGACCTTTTCTTAGAACTGTTGGTTCTGTTATTGATATGAAAGAGGGGAATATTAAATTTCAGTTCCTACTCAAGAAAGCTATGGAACACTTTCCTAAAAATCGAATGAAGTTTCCTTTTTATTCCATTATTCAAACAAGTTACAATCTCGATGCTTCTTCACTTGAAAATACTTGATTCCACTTTTCTGGGCCTAGCTAAAAGACGTTAAAGAAAAACACTTCTTGGGAGATAACCCATTGTTTTTTTTGCTTTGTTTTTTTTTGTTTTCTTTGAGTCAAGGGGTTGTATACTTCTGTATCAACTCCTTTGTATCTTTATTTTCATGTTTTATTAGTGCCAAGTAAGGTTTCTGACGAGAGTTGGAGTTGGTTTTCGGATTTCTATGCAGGAAACAGATTTTTGCTGTCCACCGTAAAATATCGTATAAATTATAGACAAATCATAATGACCTGCAATTTCTTGGGCTTAATCCTAGACTGATTCCACAACTTTTTTGTTCTTTAAGTTTTTCGATCTGAGCAATGTAAGTGCCTCAATAAAATTCGTCTTTATAGACTAGTCTGGTTTTGATGGATTCTACCATTTTTCTTGCATTTTCTCTTTTGCAATGTCAAGTGGATTTCTTTGCTTCACGAAACATCAGTGGATGTAGCTAATGTTTAAAAGTATCAATAGCACTTGTCCCATACAGAACTCATGGATTTTTAATTGTTGCACTAACCCTCTAATGCGAATTACTGTTTGAGTGTGGTGTGAAGGAAGTTTTCAAGGGTCAAGAGAAGAGGGTGATATATGTGATCAAGAAGAGTGCAAGGTCAAAGCTTGGGGATGCCCCCGTGGTT
The DNA here is from genome assembly GCA_028641055.1 of Alopecurus myosuroides. Classification (NCBI taxonomy): domain Eukaryota; kingdom Viridiplantae; phylum Streptophyta; class Magnoliopsida; order Poales; family Poaceae; genus Alopecurus; species Alopecurus myosuroides. The sequence goes on along the minus strand of CM054059.1, from coordinate 190,698,714 downwards.
CATACAATCATATTTTTATAAGACTCAACCATCTAATCTTGGGGATAACCAAGGCATCCCCTTCTTCACCAACAATCTATCAGGTCACTTCTAGTGAAACTATATTTTTATTCGGTCACATCATATGAAGTTTACTTGGAGCGTCTGTTTGTTTTTATTTTGTTTTCCTTTGTTTCATTTTTTTACTTGATGCAATAATATAGTTGGACCCTAGCATTCTTTGTTTAGGAGAGAGACAAGCTCCATTTTTTTCATCTGAATACTTGCTATGCTAGTATTCTTAGTTTTTCTTCTAGCTGCTGCAAAAATTCCGGTTTAGCTCTTGTTTTCATTGCATCTCTTGTTCAGAGATGTTAGTTTTAGTAGTGTTATGTGAGTAATCTCATGTTTTCTTGATGTAGAATTTAGATAGTTTTTGTTAAAGCATGTTTTGTATGGTGCTTGTTGGGAAAACAAACTACTGCTTGAGGTAGAATTTTGAACAGTGCAAGTAGAAGCTTGTATAGACTGTGGCTAGACTTTTTCATATCATGCTAGATGTTATTTTAGTTCTAAAGCCTTGTGGTTATTCAGTAGCCTGATTAGCCTCAAATAGCTGAGAGTGTTTAATGTGCCATTGAAAGAATCATGAGTTGTTCTTGTCATATTGAAGAATAAATTTGTGGTGTTCTCCTTTGAATGTTTTATTTGGTTGACTTGGCGCATGCTCACACCATTTTTATGACTATGAACTAGTAACTAATAGCCTCCATGATCATTTAGTTTTTGAACTTGTGGTACCACTTATTCCTTGATTAATGATGTTTATGTCGCTATGCATGATTATGGCTCTTATGCTCTCTTGATTTGCCGCTCCCAGTCTTTTGCTAGCCTCCACCTGTACTGAGTATGAGCTCTACTCGTGCATCCAACTCCCAAAAACCAAAGTTTTCTCATTATGTCCACCATACCTACCTACATGTGGTAATTAACCGCCACTTCAAAGTAAATTGCTCATGTGTTACCTTAAAATTTTTCAAAATTACTCCTGTTTTGTGCTCCTGTTTTAGCTCATGAGGACGTAAATAGAGAATCTTTATCTCACTTGTTGATTGGATTTTCACAACCTGGACTAGTGGCTTC